>JAUMJL010000064.1:1200000-1678384 GCA_033558185.1 Dromococcyx pavoninus | reverse complement strand
CCCCCCTCCCTCGGGCGTTAATGACGCAAGCCTATTGGCTGCCCGATGTGTCTGTCACCTCCGGAACGCCTGCCCCTTCTGCGGATGTCGTGCCCTTCGATTGGCCACAGCGCGAGTCTATCACAGGCGGAGCCCCGCCCCAAAGGTGAGTCGCGGGCGGCCCCAGCTGCGCGCTCTGATTGGCTGCGGCGGCGCGGGGGGCGGGGCTCCCGGCGTCCCCTTTGTGTGGGCGCCAGTCGGCGGCCGAGCTGTGGAGAGTCGCGGCCGCCATTTTGTGCGTGCCTGCGCTTTTCCCCCGCCCCTACACGCGCTCCCCCGCCCCCCCTTTTCCTGCGGGAGCGGCGGTAACCGGGACGCCCCGACTCTTTCTGCTGGTCAGGTGAGGCGACGCGAAGGCGTCGGGCCGAGGGAAAGCGTCGCCGCGAGGTCGCGGGGGGGGAAGAAGCGACCAAGACGGAGCAGGGTGGGGGGAACCCTTCGGAGCTGTCCCCCAACCGGACGAGGAGTCTCGGCGCCAGGCCCAGGCGCGGCCCCGGCTCCGGCATGGAGAACTCTCAGCTCTGCAAGCTCTTCATCGGCGGCCTGAACGTGCAGACCACGGAGGCCGGGCTGCGGGAGCACTTCGCGGCCTACGGGACCCTCACCGACTGCGTGGTGGTGCTCAATCCGCAGACCAAGCGCTCCCGCTGCTTCGGCTTCGTCACCTACTCGGCGGTGGAGGAGGCCGACGCCGCCATGGCCGCCTCCCCCCACGCCGTGGATGGCAACGCAGTGGAGCTGAAGCGCGCCGTGTCCCGGGAGGACTCGGCCAAACCGGGGGCCCACGCTAAGGTGAAGAAGCTCTTCGTGGGCGGCCTCAAAGGGGACGTAGGCGAAGGGGACCTGGTGCAGCATTTCAGCCAGTTCGGCCCCGTGGAGAAGGCCGAGATCATCGCCGACAAACAGAGCGGGAAGAAGC
The DNA here is from genome assembly GCA_033558185.1 of Dromococcyx pavoninus. NCBI lineage: Eukaryota > Metazoa > Chordata > Aves > Cuculiformes > Neomorphidae > Dromococcyx > Dromococcyx pavoninus. The sequence goes on along the minus strand of JAUMJL010000064.1, from coordinate 1,677,426 downwards.
GCGGCTTCGGCTTCGTCTATTTCCAGAACCACGACGCCGCCGACAAGGCGGCCGTGGTCAAGTTTCACCCGATCCAAGGCCACCGCGTGGAGGTGAAGAAGGCCGTGCCCAAGGAGGACATCCAGTCGGGCGGCGGCGCCTCCAGGCCCTCCCGGGGCGGGCGAGGAGGAGGAAGGGGTCGGGGCGGCGGCGGATCTGGCAGTCGGGATCACAACGGGCTTTCCAAAGGAGGTGGCGGTTACAACAGCTACGGCGGCTACGGTGGAGGCGGCGGCTACGGTTCCTACGGCGGCGGTTCCTACGGCGGCGGTGGAGGGGGCGGCGGCGACTACGGCAACGGGTACGGCGGGTTCGGCAGTTACAGCCAGCACCAGTCCTCCTACGGCCCCATGAAGAGCGGCGGAGGAGGCGGAGGAGGGGGCGGCAACTGGGGGGGCCGCAGTAACAGTGGACCGTACAGAGGAGGCTATGGTGGGGGAGGCTACGGGGGCGGGTCTTTCTGAGCTTGGAGCGCCCATACCCATCGGGGTGGCCTGGAAAGCCGCCCTCCCTTTGATTCCGGGCAGCTTTCTACACGGTTTATCCTCATTCGCCGAAGGGCAGCTCCTTTTAAACGCCTCCCTGCTGTGGGAGCAGCTCCCAGATGCCGCCTGGGGGTCGCCTCTGCTGCCTGTGCCACTTCTTTCTCTCTGAAGATGGACCGGGCACCACATGCACATACTTTGTGTTACAGTCATTGATGGACTCTATTTTTTTATTATTACTTGGACCTTGGTCGTTTTGATACTAGCAACGAAAAATGTCTTGTTTAAATGTGTTTTTTTGAGGGGTATGGGGTGGGAAGTGTCTTGCTGATGAGGAGTAAAAACCGGGGAGGGTTGTGGGGGAATTTCCTTTGTTGTAAGGACTCGATACCTGGCTACTACATTTTTTTCTACAAAATCTACTCCGATCCCATGACTGAAATTAACATTTCTGTAAAGGAGGAAAAAAAATGGTTTTTACGTTTTTTATTTTTTAAATAAACCATTGTGTTCATTGACCTTTACATGTCTAATTTTTTTTCCTAGGATCCATTCCGTACGGTTTTAAGGCTTTTCTAGGTTTGAAGCAAGTGTTCCTCTGCTTTAAAGTCTCTATGTACTTAAAGTAAATATCTTATTGCCAGTAAGGGTCCTTATTGACTTTTTTGCTACTTCCCTACTGGATTTATTCTCAAACACTCGACAGAAAAATTTTTGAAGTACTGTTTGTGGATGTGGTCTGTTATTCCAATATTCGTTCTCACTTATGCAGTTCGTGTGTATCCACGGCGTTGTACCAGGCAGTTTGTCGTGCTGACATAGTTAATCAGTTTTTTTCTATAGGACGTTTCCATCAACGTATGTACTGTGTAGTTTTGAAGAAATAGTTTGTGTTAAGCATGTGCTTCATTCATATAAAATGTTCAGAATTTCCAATTGCTTAGTTTCAAGTCCTCTTATCAGTTTGTCTGTGTATGATTCCTTCCAGGAAAGGGTCGACATTTGTCCCTTCTATTAAACATGTACTTGTTTTCATAGTACCGAGTTAACAGACTTCACTCTGAACTATTGTCCTCCGTTAAAGTTCCCCAAAAATCTCTGGCAGCACCATCTACCGACAGGATGGCAGCCGCTGCGCTGCAGGCTTCGTTACAGCAGGGGAGAAGTTGGTTCCCTATCAGTTGTACTAGACTTGAAAGTCATTTTATGCAACTAGATGGCTGGTGTAGAATGCAGTGACATCTTAATGTGAATAAAGATGGGCTCCACAAGTACTGACTGGAAAAAAAGAATGGATTTGCAATACCTGCCTCAGCACGTATTCTTTTATTTTAATAATTGCAGTTGCCCATGTTTCAAAAAGCTATAATCTAAACCACATGGGCAAAGTGCTATGATAAATGAGCCAGCTAAGTGTACCAGCAACATAGGTGCCAGTTGTAAAGCAAAAATATCTGTGTAGTCTGCTTGATTAACAAATGTATATTTGTAGTCTTTTCATGCAATAGAATTAAAAGTTGTTTGTTTATTAAAAAGCATATTGTTTTAGGGGAAAACTGCCTTCTTGCATAGAAATATAAAATAGCAACATTTATGGGTTTATGGATATCAAATAAAGATTTGAATTGCTTATATGCTTGAGTGAGAGTATATATGATACGGGGCATGGATTTAAAAAGTACAAAGTTATTTTGACTTAAGGTTTCTAAGCACGTAGTCTTTGATGTTGATGCTTTCTTGACTGCATCTTAAAAGCTGATTTTTTTGCTTTGCTCCAGATATGCAAGATATTAGTCTTATACTTCCCACAGATTCCAGTGGAAAGCAAATGTCTAGGGCTTTGTGCTTTTGGGCTGCGGGATTTGCACAAAGTGTAAAGGTATCGTCAGTGTTTGATGTCATTCTAACCTGATGTTGATTTTAGTTTAAATTAGTCTGTTGCTATTAAAAGTAAAACTAGCATTTTTATTAACTACATAAGGTGAAAAAGGGCAACCTTTTGGTATCATCAGAATTTAAACCAAGAGCTGATTTTCCTCTTGACTGTGATAATTTGTTACTCTTGCAGTGAAACTGTTTCTCTTTGGTGTAGCTTTTATAAATGGGTTCTAACTAACTTGGTATTTGTGCTTATGTTGTGATTTGTTAATCTCAAAACCTTGTTAGCCTCTGCTGTGAACTGGTGTCACTGAGTTGGTGTTGAAAGTGTGAGTTGCTTCAGAGAAGTACTTGTAGAAGATGGCAAGTACCTGCTTTTCTTGGTGGCAACTTCAGGTGGCTGGTTTTACTCCTGTTCATTTGGCTTGAAGTTTTTTACTTTACTGTTGCGCTTTAAAACCGTGTTGGACCATCATCTTCAGACTTCTTGTGAAGCACAGCTTTCCTTTTTGTAGCTGAAATGAACTACTGTGCCCTAGGTCTTGTGTGTTAGCCCCTTGCCGTGATGAATTGCCTTAACCTTGCCAGGGGACAGCCTGGATTGAAAGAAGTGGTGACATTCGCTGCTGTGATAGGGCTTGGTGTTTGGGAGAGGTAAAGATTTGTGCTCCAACTATAGCTTTATGGTATTTTCACATGTTTCGTGCCATGAAAGAGTATGTTGATACTGCAAATAACTTTTTTAAAAAGGTGACGTGGTACATGAAATCTTGACAGTTTTGCCAAGCTGTAGCTTGATTTTGAGAGTTGGACTGTGCATGCTGTTTGATTGTCTACGTAATAGGCCTCTTGTAGGAACTAATGTCTTGTGGAATAAAAAGTGGATCCCAGAAATTGCACTTGTATTAGGGAATACACTGCCTAATTTCTCAAAGACTGTCAGTGTTCTGTGGTGAGCGTCTGGAGTAGCTGGGACTTGCTCTGTCTGACCTTTTGTCTCTGGGGACCAAGAACTTCTTTGTAACAGTGCAGGGAACGTGTGAGAGACTCATGTAAGCGCCTTTTTATCTGGGGCAGTAATGGTAGGATATACCATGGAATAGAGAGGGATGTTAATCTGTATTGGATAGCATTGAAGACACAGTGACTTAGAATCTGAATATAAATCTGTCTAGTACAGTTCCTAGTAAACAGAAGATATTTTTTTTTTTGCTAAAGCTTTGCTTATGTGTTTAATGCTGTTTAGTAATTTTCTGACCTCTGGGTGGATTTGTCTGCATAGGAAGAGCTAAGATAAAATGAAGTATGTAGCTGGCATGCAAGTAAAGAAGTTTGGCTAAGCAGTTGATCTAGGATGGTCACGGAGGTAAAAATAAAGTAACTTTAGTTTGCTGTTCCTTAGTTTGTGGTGTACTTCTGAAGTATGTGTGTCTGAAATCATCTCAATGATGTAATGGCCCTCTGTTCAGGAATGACTGTGGGTTTGTGTTGGTATCACCTGTGAGAAATAGGAAGTGAAAGCAATTAGTTTACTTTCAGCATTTAATAATGAAAGTAAAAGTGCAGTAGTGTTTTTTTTAATCACAGATGTTCTTTTTTATTTTTGTAATCTGCATAAACAAAAGGAAATTGCTTCAAACAAAGCTTTTCAGAGACTACACTATAGGTCTGTGTGTTGTGATGTGTGCACAGTTGTTTAATAGCAATAGGTATTCATGTACTCTAAGGTGTGATTTGTTCTTGATTCTCCTTCTAGTGTGACTTGTAAATTTTATTTGGCTAATAAAATTAGCCTAACATGCACTTTTATAGTACTGATGACTACTGCATTAAAAAGAAACATCCTGAGCCACCTGTATAGGTAATGAATTGATACTTGCACAAGTCAGTAGAGGTACCTTTTGCTGTTTGTTTTTTGCATTAGGTGGTGCAAAGGTGGCTCAGAACGGCTGGAACAGCTCTGATGGCAGAAAATCTCTGTGGGGCACTGACTGTATCACAGCTGTTACAGACTTGCAAAACAAAAGCTGTTCCTTGTGCTGCAGGCTGGTGCAGTAAAGTTAGGTGGACAATCTCTACCCTTCAGAACTGAGCAAGCTTTTGGGTTTGTGGTGTGTGGTGGAAAAATTGTGGTGTGTGGTGCAGCTGCGGTACTCGCTCTGGGACTCCCTGTGCTGCTTACAGGAGGGCAGACCTGCTGGGAGGACAGCCCTGTGCACAGCTGGGCTTGAACCCTAGCAGATACTTTGTGCACGTGTACTTAACAATCAGTGAAGACAAAATATTTAAGGTGGTTGAAAATGTAATTTAAAGTTCTCAAATGCTTTATAGTGTTCCCTCCCCATAGACCACTCCTGCAAAGGCAATTTTGCTTTCATTCAGCACTGAAAGACCTAAGTGGATGGTGTAGGTTGAACACTGGTTTATTATCCTGCCCTGTCAGCTGATGCTGTTGTTGCAATATAATGGCATTCCTACTGCTCCTGAAAAGGGTCTGAGCCTGAGCGGTGCTGAGGACCCCAACCTCCCATTGAAGCCTGAAAATAGAGCAGCCTCTTTTTTTTTTTCTATTTGCCTCAGAGTGTTGTTTCCAAAATGCAAGAGCTTGATGTAAATTGTTAATTATCTCTAAAAAATAAAGCTTAAGGACACCCACCTCCTAGGTGTGCAGTGAACAGAACCATGATGCATTTTGTGAGAATGGGATTTTACTCCTACAGTCTGTGAGATGATTTGTTTTCTAATAGAAGGTAGCTTATCCAAGTGTTTTAAAAGTCATTTCTTGTCCTGCAGTATCTATTGTGGATTAGTGTTCATCACTGATCAGCAGTTCATACCACATTTACCTGGTATATGTTGTTATAGACCTCTGCTTTCTAAGCCATGTAAAAGGAAGAAGGCATTTCTGATATGTTTTTTGAACTACGTGTCTCTATACAACTGGTTCTGTAATCTGGTTTATGCATCCCTTAAAGACAAGTTTTCTGCTTGTTATTTTTGTATTTTGTAAATGAATGAAACAGTTGCATCCCTGCTTTGCTTTAAGATGTATTTCAAAATGCAAGCACATCATAAGAAGTGAGCACTATTTGCTTTTGCTGATGGGCTTCTTTTAGGTCTCCTAGTGAACTATTACTGCACTATTATTTCTGGTATGTGCATGTATTTGCACACACATACATTACCTCTACTTCTGCTTACTTTTAATTAATATTTACTTGTACTGTAATGTAAGTACTGCTATTGGTAGATGTCAGATGTGCGTTTCTTGTAAGAGATGAAAGACTTTCCACTATGTTTCTTTATCTAGGAGTTTTCTATCACTTACTTGTGTACTAGGACTTGTAAGGGGGCTGATGGAGTTAGATGCTTGCCTCCTTGATGTTCCTCTGACAAATCCTAGCCTTTTTGCCTTTTCTGCTTCTGGAATTCTCCTGTTTCTGTCGTATGTAAAGGGGAGTAAATATTTAGTCACTTTTGAACTGAAACTTGTTGTTTGTATGGTTCTAAGAGTGTTTTAAGCATACTTATATTCCCCATAAAAACATCTAACCCATCTCGTGGGGAAAATGAGTAGCAGGAAAACTGAAAGAGCAAGGGCTATGAAGAAGGTGTCATTTGGTACAAGAGAGAGGCATTCTTCAGATTCTTGTATTTCCTGTAGTTCTATCGACTGAATAGACGGAACAGTTAAAAAGGTGGAACACTTCAGGTCTAGGCTGTAGCAAAAAAGAAAAAAAAGAAACCCCCCAAAGCCAGCATAAAAATAAAATTCAGGTGCTGTTCTCTGTCCTTGGTCCAGCCTTTCCAGGTAGGAGTCCTGAACTAAAAGTTGCAACAGCATTTTAAGTACTTTCTCAGTGCAGTTGATCTTGGTGTGACTTTTTTTTTTGCTTGAAGTCTGTTAGGCAAAGCTGGGGTATTGCCTATTGCTGTTACAAAAAGCATCGAGCTTAGCGCACTGGCTATTCTCAGATTGTCAGCCGTCCAAGCAACCAAAGCTCCTTAACTTTGAAAACTAGATGTCAAGCCCAGTCAGACTAATAATGCCATCTGTCTGAGGCATCTGGATATTAACCTTCTTACTCTGATGCGTAGTTTCATTATGGATTGTTTTCACAAATAGAAAATGCACAAATTTGGAAAGAACAGCTCTTGCTCAAAAAAAAATTTGAACTACAGTATGTAGAGCTATGTGTGCTTTTGATACATATTGCATACAATAAACGACTATAAATATCTCTTCATTGTAATACAGTAAGGAATTGATGCCAATTTAGAAAGGGATTAAATTCCTCGTAGGTAATATGTCAAGATGCACATTTGCTCACTGCCATTAATAATTACAAATCACTGATGAATGTTGCAGAAAATTTCCTTAGAAGCAGAATGAGCTGATGAATTTGAAAATACTTCAGTTGTTCAAAAGCTACTTTATACCATGCATTTGCCAACTAATTTGTCTCTTGGAAGCCCTGTTCTCACTGGGAATGCTGCTTTGAATTGAAAGGCATTGAAATTTACATGCCTGAAAATATGCTGTTAGTCTATAATGTAATCAATATAAAAGATGAAAAACATCTCAGTCTCTTCTGTCATTTCTGTAACTGTCAGCTTTCTGTGGTTTTACAATGGACTTCTGTTTTGTAAGAAATTTTGCTTTCCACAAAATCCTGGAGGAAGCAAGCATGACTCCAGTCACTGCAGACACTGGTTGGGAAGAAGGAAACTCTGGAGTCCAGTGCCTATTACCAGTATAGACTTGTATTAAAGCAGTGCTGGATAAAATGCATGAGCAGTGTTTCGAGCTGGAGGTTCATACTCTTTTTACTTGTTCTCTTTCTCTGTGGATCAATAATCTTGTTTTCTTTACTGCATGCTAATGCTGCTTCAGTGGAAATCCTCCCTTTCCCAACTGCACACTGATGGACAAATCCCAGCAACGCGGGCAGGGCATGGGCTCCTGAAGAGGCTGTTCTCACCTCGCCGCTGCATACAAGCACAGCACTATCAGCTGTGTGTTGAAACAGTTTATTCCTATTGCATCCTCTAGGTCACCTCCCTCTTCAAAAGGGATGTCCTCTGGTTTCAAGCTCTCTGGCTGACTTCCTGGCTGGGTTGCAGAGACATGAAAGATTTCTCGTACTAAATTCCCAGTTTTCTCTGGTTATCTGCAGGAGAATTAATGCTAGAATTCTACTGGTGTTTTCATGGACATGTATCCTCCTGAAAAATAGAGATCCCCAGGAGCACAAAGGGAGGGTTCAAGCCCTTGAAGTAAGTTACTGGGTGCGAATTGCCTGTGCCTTTTTCTCTTTAGAGCCACCCATCCTTCATTTTCTGCAATTTTGAATGTTGGCAAAATAATTATCTGTAATTATATAATTTGAAAGTTGTTGCTGGAGTTTTCTTTTACTCACCCAGCACCAGTGAATCTGGGCTTCTGCTCTGTGGGTATCGTTATTTAAAAGCCTCTTTGAGGCGTGAGCTTGGTGTTTTGGATATGTTACATTGGGTTTGTGTGTAGCTGGTGGCAATGGGAGCTTGTTTTGTGTCCACTGGTGAGTTGAGAAACATCGCCTTGGGAAGGAAGAGCTGGGCTTGTTTTATTGCTAGTTCTGCTCTAAGCCAAAACTTTTGCAACTGGGTGTCACACGCTCTCTTAACACCTTCTCAAAGTGTTTTCTTTCTCCCTCACGTGGAGACAGAGAATGAGAAAGCTGAGCCCTGAAAAGCACACCACAAAAACCCAGTAAATGAACAGAAACCTGAGCTGAGCCCCTGACACTCAGTTCTCACTCTGAATATGCTATGGAGATTGAGAGAAAAAGGTGTTTGCACAGGAAATACCAAGCAGGCTAACAAAGGACAATCCATTCTGTGCCAGGAAGGCATGCTGCATGTGACAGCTTGTTTCTGCAGGCACATTATTTTACCTGAACAGAAAAATCTTGCCTAAATTTTTGTGTGTGGCAGCTGGTGTGATTTACTCATTCGTTGAAGCATGTTGTATTACGATACGAGAGTGATGGACTGTGTTTCGTGGCTTTTGCAAAGAACAAAAATTGAAATGTTTTAAAAATCAAGAAGACAGCGAGGCAATGAGTGTACAAGGAGTAAGAGTAATCAGACTTCAGGCGGGGTGGTGAGATCCTGAATGCAAATAGGGTTTTTTTTTAAGCTGGTCTCTGAGTTACAGTACACAACCATTGATTAAGGTATACAATGTCTTTATGAAGCATATGGGTAGTATCCCCTTATTGCAGAAGATGGTTAGTGGAAACATTAAGAGATATATAATAAAGGCAATGAATTGCATTAAAATTGTATCTTAACACTTAAGGAAAAATTTTGGAGAGAAAAATCCCATGTTTTGGACCGTAGCCTGAACCTTTTAGCAAATCCATGTGTTCAGCCTGTGATGAGAATTTTACACTTTAGTAGGTGCAGAAAAGGAAGTCAAAGCAAATGATTTGTGAGGCAGAGGGACTTGGTAGTATGTAGGCAAATGAATGGTGGCCTTTGCCTTTGTTCCAGTGCCCACAACAGATGTTTTTCCAGCTTTCTTCCTGAATGTTAATTTTTCCTTTTTGAGTGCTCAGTTCTGGTAAATATGGAATATGACTCCAGAGCAGGAAACTGTGCTTCTGACATAGCCAGCTGCGGGTGACACCAATTGCTTATGCTACAGGAGAGAGGAGGAGGATAAACGCTTTCATCTGATTTGTTACTGATGTGTAGGGTGAGTGATAGAAAGGCCTATGCCCTGGGAATCCCAGCCTGGGGTGAAGATGGCCAGGGGTTGTTATCCTGAAGGTGATAATGTTATGATGAAACTGTTGGAGTAAACCCACTATTTTTATAGGAATGATGATTTATGGTAGGAGAGGTGATTGTGTTAATGGTCATCCTTTAAGGAAAGCAGATTTCATGAACTTCAATTTTGCTGACCTGTGGCAGACAAGAGTGCAGACGTGGGACGTCGACCAGCAGAGGGCAACGCTCCCGGAGGCGGGAGGTGCTGATGGCTTCTTCAGCATCTCTGCCTGGGGAAGCAGGATCCTGGTGACTGAGAGTGCCAGCCCGCTCTGCTCTGTTTCAGAAAACAGTGAAACAGTGCTTCAGTGGGAATCTCTGACTTGTTAGGCTTCAGCTGCCAAAACATCACTGATTTCTGAAAGGAGGTTGTAGACAGGTGGGGGTCGGACTCTTCTCCCAGGCAACCAGCAACAGAACAAGAAGGCACGAGCTTAGACTCTGCCAGGGAAGGTTTAGGCTGGATATCAGAAAAAAGTTCTTCACAGAGCGAGTAATGAGGCATTGGAACGGCCTGCCCAGAGAGGGGGTGGATTCACCATCCCTGGAGGCTTTCAAAATAAGACTGGATGTGGCACTTAGTGCCGTGATCTAGTAATCGTGATAGTGTGCGATTAAGGGTTGGACTTGATGATCTTGGAGGTCTCTTCCAACGCAGATAATTCTATGATTCCGGCTCTGGGGTTTGGTCTTTCTGAAGATTGTTGCAGGAACCTGGGAAGGTTTTGGTGGGCCAAGAAATGATGGTACTGGCTGGAACCAGTGTTCGTTCTGTGGACCTTTCTGCTCCACACATCAGTTTTATGTAGCCAGTGACTGAGGGTAGTTTAGGAGGTATTTAGGACTACTTGGGACTAGGAATTTTTGAAAGAGGCTGGAAAGTTCCACCCATTGAGTTTACTAATTCCTTTTAACCGCTTGCTCTTTGAAGGTGTCAATCTTTGCACTTAAAAACAAGCAAGGCATTTTGTATCGGGTTGTTACCCAGTCATGGTTATCTTTACAGCAGCCTTGCAAAACAGTCTGTGATGACTGGAACGTGCCTTTGTCCCACTCCAGCAATGACTGTGCACTGCTTTCCTCGTCTGTCGCTGGGATTTGCCTTTCCGTGGGGGAAACCGGGGCGAGAAGGGCGCTCCCGGGAGAACTGGGGGCCGTTTCCCAGGGTCGGTGAGGGCGCTCCGGGGGGTGGGAAACCGGGGCGGGAGGGGTGTGAGGTGTCGTGCTCCTGAGGGGGGGAGGCGGCGAGGGTGCTCCCGGGGCGACCGGCGCGGGGAGAACTGGAGAGGGGAAGGGAGCGCTCCCGGGCACGGGGTGGGGCTGTCCCCGGGGGCTGTGCCCGCGGTGCTCCCCGGGAGGCGGTGCCTCGCGGGGCGGGGCGGGAGCTGCCGCAGCCGCCGTTGCCCGGCGCCGCTCGCAGCCCGGGGGGGGGACGGGGGCGGCGGGGGGCGCGGCGGGGGGCTCCGGGAACGCAGCGCTGCGCCTCCCGCAGGAGGCGGCCCCGGGGCGGGGGCGGCCGCTCGCAGCCATGCCGGGCCTGCGGCGCTGAGCCCGGCCCCGCCGCCCGCCCCGGCCCCGGCCCCGCCGCACAATGGAGGAGGAGAGGTGGGTGCCAACACCGAGCCTTTGTGTCCGCCTGGGGGGTGAGGGAGCGGGGATGCGCCCCGCTCCATTCCGTTCCTGCCCGCGTGCGGTAATTCTTCCCGCGCCGAGCGCCTGCCCCGTGGTGGAGATGCTGCAATGTCACGGTGACAGGCTGCCTCGCCGGGAGCAGAGCGAGTGTTTGGGTAGGAACAGAGCGTTTTTTGGGTTGGATGCGGTTTTGGTAGAGATAACGAGGTACGGGAGGGAGCGTTCTCTCAAATCGCGTGCGGGGTGTGGGCAGCAGAGCTGGGCTATGGACAGGGTCTCTCCGGTACCGAGCCGTGCCTTGCAGAGCGCGTGTGTCCTGGGGTCTTGAGCACCCTGATCCAGCGGGAGGTGTCCCTGCCTATGGCAGGGGGTTGCAGTTGCATGGTCTTTGAGGTCCCTTCCAAGTCAAATCGTTTTATGATTCTATGATCTTGAACCTTCAGCAGCTGACATCGTCCTTCAGTGGAAGACAAACCCACCGAGGTTTGATGCTTTTTTGAGTAGTGAATGACAGTCCCCCCCGGGGTCCCTTCACCTGGCTGTGTGCGTGAAAGCTGTGCACTGGCACGCGTGTTACGGTGGGCAGGACGGGATCCTAGGTCTCCCTTGCATGGGAGCTGAGCCATAAACGATTTAGCTCCTGCCAGGCAGCTATTTAGCTCCACAACCTGGGTGCAGAAGTGCTCACAGAGTCAACTTAACGTCCGCTGAATGTGTACAGGAGGTTATTGCTGTGCAGGGACTTCATAGATGCCACAGATATGTTCAGTATTTCTGCTTTGCCTTCATTCTTCATCCCCGCTGTCCAGGTGCCTTTTGTACACTAGAAGCTTGCTTGTACTGCTTCAAGCTAAACATTAAGCTGATTTGGTTTTTATTTATATTTTTGTATTTTTTTTAAACAGTATATGCTGAGTGCTTCCTTTTGTGCTGGTGACCTTGCAGGGGGTGGGGGAACAGAGAGAGGGGTTTGACCTGCTGGTGGTACTGGTCGTCAGGGCTCGACAGAAATTTTATTTAAATATGATATATTGAAAAATCAAGCTGGAGTCAACCCTCAAATTCTGGAAATGTTCCTTTTGTTGAGGGAAAACAGCAGCAGCCTGTGGGAGTTGCTCTCCAAGCTCTTAAGGGCAGCTTTGTACCCTTAGGTGACTAGAGGGTTGCGATTGTTTTTGTATTTAACTTGCAAAACAAAACTTCCTACCAGTCACATCTCTTTCTAAATTCCATTGTAGGGCTTCTGTTTCCTGTAAGGGTGTGAATGGCCTCCTCTAGGTATTAATCCAGATATTAATTTAAGTGCCTTGAAATCCTAGATTGTCATGCCAGATGCTAGTCCATGCAATTGGCTTTCCTCCTTTTTTTTTTTTCCCTTTATATGCGTATAAATGAGTGTAGTGTTTGAGGAAGTGGAGCTGTTTAGATACTTCAGGCTGGGACCATCCTTGGCACTATTGCTTATTACCTTTTCCTGTGGTTACCAGCAATGTTCTCATTTTTGACTGGAGGCATTTTGCTGGGGATCCAGTGGTGAAAAAGTCGCCCAGAAAGTATCTGGACTATTTTGCTTCATCCTTTTTTTTTTTTTTTTTCCCAAGCCATCTGGTTTTAGGGCATGAAGGACTGTCCCTACCAACACGTTCTCTGCCTCTGGAAGCGAGGAATGATTATCCAAATGGCTGCTTGTATTTCTAGTTTTTGGGAAGAGGAAGGCAGTCCTTAACTGGTTGTGGGCAGTAGTGATGTGGGGTTTGACTCTTGGCAAGAAATGCTGGAATATTCACCTCCTTTCTGGTTCAAAAGGGCACATCATGTAGGACTGCACTGGGGCTGCTTTGGCTGCTCTGAGCGAGTCCTGGAAGCAGGAGGTGCTGACAAACGACCTTGGTGGGCGAGCACCGTGGGCTGCTTCTGTTCCTGTTTTTTGTGCTTTTGCCTCTGATCTGTGTCATGCGGATTAGGCCTCAAATTTTACACTCTCCAACTTTCCTGACAGCAGAATTCCCCCTGTTTTTTTATGTTATTGTTTTTACTGGTTTTGTAGTGAGTGAGGAACATGTTCTTGGTGTGTGCCTCACCTCTGACTTGTCCCAAGCCTACCTGGACTCAAATATCTTGATAACTTACGCATTCAGGTTGTTCAGTGGTATCATGTGCCCATGTCATTGCATATGAGCAGAAGCAGTCAGGGGCAAGGGGGCTTTAACCTGAAGCGTTCACATTTGGTGATAAATGATTTCAGAATCCTGATTTTTCTTTTACTGTGCTGTTAGGGAGTTTCACTTTATGGAGAAATTACATAAGGCTGTGTGATCAGCCGTGGTACTCTGGTTCTGGATTTGCAAGATGGGTTTGAGTTTGAATAGGGAAAAAACATCTGGAATGTTGTTTTTTTGTTTAAGAAATTAAAATGCCTCTAGTTTTAACTTTATCTTTGTAGTAGTTGTTTGAGAAATGCAATATATGCCCTTGAAAGCTAAAAGTAGTCATTCTTGTGTTATTTTGTGTTGACGTATTTGTGTTGTTTTGTGTTGTTTGCATTACTGTAAGTAAAGACTTTTCAGTAGTTCCTGAAGTCTGCTTTTCCCCTGAGGTCTCCTTTGATCTGAATATTCTTTTGGGGATGTGTTGTATACTAGTTGTGTGTTTTTTCTAAGCTAATGTCTCCATGTTGTAGGCACTGAAAAAATCAACAAAATAGGAAAATAATGTTGCTATTAAAAAAAATCCTTTCCATTATGCTTCGTCCCATATGTTTTAATGATAATATGTTTCTCTTAAATCCTCTCAAAATCCAGCTCAATATCTGGATTTCTTCAGTCACATTATATTAATATCTTTGCATATACTTAAAAATAAATTCAGAAATTGAGATTTTTTTATAAATATGCCATTACACTGACATCTTTTTCTTACTATGTCTGCCTGGGTCAAGGAATACAACTGTTTTGTATAATGTATTTGTGCCATGGTTTTGGCCATTGATTCTAAACAAAGAATTACACCACTTATTTTGCTAAGGCTAAATTCATATTTTCCATTTATCTTAGTAGAGGCATTTAAGTTTTAACACTAGTACCTGCTCGTGGGCATCTTATCAAATTTTTAGATCAGAGCTCTATCAAACTCCTTAAAAACTGAAGATTAACAGTTTACGGTGATCGTTGTAACGTGTCCCGTGAAAAAGCTTCGTAGACTTTGAAAATTTATAAGTTCACATGTCACTTTGAAGTTAATATAAGGATATGAAGTGCTTCTGGGGGTGCTGGATTGCCTGTGCTAGATAAGGGCAGGTTGCTGCCCTGCCTGGTGACTCTTTGAAGACATCTGAAGCTCCAAGGTGTTACAGAACAGCCCAGGAGAGGCAACCTCAGGCTGTGGAGTGCAGACAGGAGATGAGAGCAGCTCCCAGGAATCCCCCCCGGCACAGTGGGATGAAGCTGGGCTGGACCTGTCTGGAGTCCCATCAGCTCTCCAATGTGGTAGCCATCCAGTGTGGGTTGTTCTCCCAGAAATATAAGCAACAGCTCATCCTTCTCTGCTCTGAAAGAGAGCACATTTGAGATCTGCCCCTCTTTAGGGTGGACTCCTGGCTCCTGTAAAGGCAGTGGTAGAATTGGTTTTGGCAGAGCTGGGATTTTCGTTCCTGGGGTTTACCAACTCTGCATAGCAATAATCTTGCCAGGGGAGAGTTTAGCTCTAAGGAAGGCTTTTATTCTTTCACATAATCTACAAAGTCATCTGTAATTACTGCTGGTAACTAAGGCAACCCAACTTTATAGTTGATACATGCATGCAGCAGAGCTATGGGTTATGGGTTTTTAAAATACCTTTCTGTTGGTTGGTATGCAGCTGCGCTCAGGCAGAAGCCTGTGGGTTGCTTGAGCTGGACCCTGCTTGTGGGTCTTGGAGAGGAGGAACACGGTGTAAATGGAGTTGTGATTAGCTACGTTGGCTTAATTAAGGACTCTGAAATCAGGGCTCATTTGTTCTTCTTGGGGTCAGCGTTGAAAGGCCATGCAGGAGTTGGCGCTCTCTGAAAGTAAGAGCTTCTTTGCTTATTTTAGGAGAATCCTGCTGTGTCCCTGATGAGGATGTTCATCTGGCCCAGGGAAATTAAATCACTTGTCCATTTGTTTGGTGCATGGCCTCAGATAGCCCAGGAATAGAACAAATTGCTCCTGGCAGCCAGCTTGCGAGTCCCACTGGTGTAGGAGGACATCATCAGTCTCTGTGGTCATGGGGTGCAGGGGCTCCTGTGCCTCTGAGTGATCTCGTCCAGTACCTTTGATCAGAGGATGCTGTTCCTCCTTTGCTTTGCTACATTAATACAATAAGAGTGTAAAAATTGTTATAACTCTTAGCGTTGTGAGGGAAAAGCCACTCACAAAAGGGCTGTGCAGTGCACTGGTTTTGTCTTCTCAGGAGCTTCTTTTGCTTCGTGGCAGGTTGCATTTGCTTGGAGTGATATAAGTTCTTGTGTTTCTACGTTGGGAATGTGTCAGGGATCTCTGGGAGTGCATGCAGGGAGGTGTGAAATCTCTCTCCTGGATAAAATCATCCACTGTCCGTTACTGGAACACAATTCTGTGCAAGCTGAGTCAGTCTTGAAGATGAGTTAAAGGCTCCTGGCCATTATTTTTTCAAATGTGTTTCTTTTGAGTCATTTGGAGAAACTATAAATAGCATATCTTCAGCTTTTTGAAACAATCTTTTAACCAGACAATCTGCAGTATTTTCTTATGGTGAGCCATTGGCAAAATGTGAAATCCACCCCTGCTAATAAAGCTGAGGATGTCTTTTAGGATGCTTTTTAAAAAAAACGCTTTTCATGCTTTTTAGGAAGAACTGATTGATCTCTTTCAGAAACTCCAAAGCAAGGGTTTTGCTTTTAAGATACGCAGGCAAATGGTGATGGAGTCGAGGCTTTATGAAGGCTTGTTGAGCTGACATTTACTCTGGTGTTCAATGAAACTTGCTGTGTCCTTTGAACGGTATCTTTTGCCAGCGGAAAAGTTTGAACATAATGAATCTTTGGTCTCAGGCACTGGAGCGCTAATAAATAAATCTCAGCGGTGTGCTTTTTTTTATTAAAGAAACCCTCTGATTTTTTTGTGCATCGCTTGGTTTTGGACCTCGAGGTCTCTCTGTGACAGTGACCACAGCAGTGTCCCACAGTAAGCCATCCCACCCCAGAAGGGATGAGTACAGCTGTCCCTGCCACCTTTCAGTTTCACTTTCTTTATTTTCTTTTTTGTTTGTTTTTGTTTACTTCCTGTAGTGTTTCAGCTTTTGAGACTGAAAGCTCACTAAAGCCACTTGTGTTTTCAGAGCCTCATTTTTCACTCCTTGGCTGCAAGGGTGGGTTTAGCTGTTTAAAAAACAAGGGTTTATGCTGGGGTGTTTAAAGCTGTGGTCAAACTTCACTTGGCCTAAGATTTCAAACAGGGCTTTTGATAGATACAACACTGAGGCTTAGCTGAATCTCCCTGTGTCCCTGGAGGCAGGACACTCCCTCGCTGGGATGTGTAGACTTGGGGAAGAGCCCAGTGCCGCCACTGCTCCGTGCCCATGAATGCTGCTGGTTCCACGTGTGGCACAGAATGAGTTCAGCTTCCTTTTGGGACAGAAGAGCTGGCTGTGTCATTGCCTGGTACCAATCCTTTGAATACCAAACATTTATCAAGAGGTACTCTCTGATTTCTTTTAACCCACCATCCTAAGCTAATTGGATGATGACTGTAATTGGAGTCTGGGAAGTTGTCTCCCTCATCTGGGACGTGTGCTGAGTGATGTTGGGCTTCAGTTATGGCTGAAAATATTTCACTTGCTTAGCAAAGTGAAGGAATTGGGCTTGGCTGGTTTTGGGCATTAACCTTTGTCTCAGGCACAAAGCTGGAGGCTGCTCAGTATGCAGGCGTGCGTTCGAGCTGTGTGCATCTTGGCTGCTGTTCAGCATCTTGTTTCTAGAAGAAGGACAATGCAACCCACTGAGGACAGCTGTGGAGGCAAAAAGCTTCGTGTGGTCTCAGGGTATGTGGTGCCAGTAACAGCCCCTGGGCAGGAGGAGGCAACGGGGAGGGTGTAACGTTCAGCATGGATTTCACAGTGTCAGGGGGTTGTAAATGGTGAATAATTGTGTTTTTCAAAGGAAAAGACACAGTATGTGGGTATAGGTGTGTGTATAGATGTGTATGTGCATCCATGCACACCGGAGCAGAGGCTGGCCAAACTGTTCTGGGGAAGGATCCCTCCACGCTTTCCTGACTTTGTACCCATCATCACACATTATCTTCTAGTCACTGGTACAACCAAGATGCTGGGCTCTCTAGACCATTGGTTTAACCTGATTCAGCCTTTTTTCATCATGATACAAGCCCGA
The DNA here is from genome assembly GCA_033558185.1 of Dromococcyx pavoninus. Lineage (NCBI taxonomy): Eukaryota > Metazoa > Chordata > Aves > Cuculiformes > Neomorphidae > Dromococcyx > Dromococcyx pavoninus. The sequence goes on along the minus strand of JAUMJL010000064.1, from coordinate 1,660,191 downwards.
CTAAGAAAGGTGGTAGGGAGGAGGGAACAAATATGAAACTGAGGGATACTGTCCTTTAGAAGAAAACTCTGAGAAGGTCTCCAGTCTGGCAGCAATGTGGTCACCTTGAGGTCTGCCTTTGCTTGTGGTTGACTTTTGACATGGTCAGTCTTGCTTGACCTGTCTTATTTGCCTTTGCCTGCTGACAGGCTTGAGGGGCGAGCCGTGGTTGTAAGCAGAATAGGGACCTGCTTCTTAGTGCTGCTGTTTTCATAGGTGCAAACCTTTAGCTCGGAGTGATTTCACTCACTTTCAGACCAGGGAGGTGGAGATATTGACCTGATGTCAATTCTATGTAAAGAGCCAATGCTTCCAACAAAGTAATGAGGACACTTATGTGCCTTAGGCACCTGTTGGCCTGGTTAAACACAGCACACAACTGGGTGTAGGGAAGTGTGGTTTAATAATTCTTTCTATACATTTCAGTGGCAGTAAATGGAAATGAGATGTTGCCTCTGTAAAGCCAATGCTTTGGAAACTGTACAGGGAGTTTTAATAGTCCTTTTCCACTTGTCTCTAAGGAGATACAGGTCATATATTGTATGCTTGCATTTTTTTCAGATGGGACATTGAAAGCTAAACTTCTCTTTCTCTGTACGGATGTTGAAGTATCCATGTACTCTTGTAGTTCCCAGTGCTGAAGTCTATTTCTATTCAGTGAGGCGATTATGTTCTGGCTTGAATTTCAACTTACACTGCTTTCATGGCCTGAAGCCTGTGAGGTTGGGCTTTGTCCTCGAGTGTTTGGCACTTTTTCCTTTTCTTCCCTGCTGACTGAGATGTGGGCTGGGTTGGCTTTCAACATCCGTGCAGAAGTAGCTGTGTTTTGTGATGCTCTTCATATGGTGAACCTGAGCTGATTAACAAACATGCAAGTAACTCCAAGCATAATGCTTTGAGCTGCAGTTTTATGATACTTTTTTTTTAAAAGAAGTATTAAACTTTCTGCTCCTTTTTTTTGTCCCTGTTTTTAGCGTTAAGCAGAGTTCCCGGTCCTCTGAGGCAGCTGAAGATGAAAAGGACCAGCGCACGGTGACAGTCAACCCCTCTCACATGAGAAAGGCATTCAAGGTCATGAATGAATTACGGAGGTACACTTTTCACTTACTGGACACCCTCTCTGGTTTAGCAGAAATGTGCTGATTGGAACAGAAGGGCTTTGAGGAGACTCAGGAAAAGAAAAGTGCCATCTTTCTCACAGCTAGTGGTTGTGTGGGGGGTATTGATAAACAGGTAGGAAGAGACAGCTAAAATATAACCCTTTTGGGGTGGGTTGCTCTCCCAGTCTCAGACCTCTCTATCTTCCCAGCAGAAGGAAGGCAGCTTTGGCTCAAAAACATTATCTGAGCAATAACCTTCATTTATAGATGATAATTCATTTAGCCTTTTCCATTGCTTACAGCAAAATCAGCTGTAAACTATGTTCTTAACTGAGATAACGGTCTAAAACCCAATAATAGAACATTACATACATTAAGACCACCTACACATAATTACAGATCAAGGATTGTACTGTTCTTATTCTCTTTAACTAGCAGCGTCGCTCAGTCTGGGCTTAGCATGCCAAAGTGGGGGATGCAAAAAAGTAACAGCTCAGGAATAATGTCAGCTCTATACTTGCAAATTTAAAAATCCTGATATTGGTTATAAGAGAACACCTTGATCTCTTCACAGGCGCGTGGGTGCAGGGAGACTGGAGGCTGAAAAACATCAGTGAACACAGTCTTCCAAGAACCGCTGACATCACATCAGCAATGTGGTGGCAGTGGTTAAATCCAGGTTGTTTCTTAGTAGTTATCCCAAGAACCAGATAGAAGTTCAGCAAGCATCTCTCTGATTAGTTAGTTCGAGTCCTTTACCATTCAAATAGAGAATTAGAAACCCAATTTTTAAAATAATTCCTGTGGAAAGTACATGTGTTGTACATGTGAAGGCTTGCGCTCCCTCACGATCCAGATTGTGTGACAAAAGCTGGTGACACCCCTTTGCTTTTCCTGCACACTCAAAAGTACTCAAGAGATTCTGTAATAGCCACCTGTGTTCTGTGGATTAAATAATTTCCCAATATACATGTTCTCTGATGTTGAGAAGGATTAGAAATGTCTCCTTCCTCAGATATCTGACAGCGATTCTCAGTTGCATAGGAACAGAAAATGAAAATATCTTTCTCTTGTAACAAATACATGAAGAGGAGTGAGTTTGTCTTTTTTTTATTGTCATCCCTCTGGTCCTTTCTTTGCACTGAAATCAAAGTAGAGGTTTGTGCAGCTGAATTCAGAAATCTGTTGTTCCACTATTATTCCTTTGTTAATTGAAGCATAGTGGGAATAGCTGGAGATCGGTGATGTTTCTTAGTGCCTGTAGTTAGGGAGATCTTGTGCAATACTGAAGTGGTAAAACATAGAAAAGTGAAAGCTGCCCTGAAGCACCTGTTTGATGTTTTCTTCCTCTGGGCACTCCTTTTTGTCAGCTCCTGCTGCTGTTCTGGAATATACAGTTCCCACATCTATTGTGTGTGCATTGAGCTTGCAATCCCTTAAGCTGTCAACAATCAGTGTTAATAACTACCTTGAATAATAGTGCCTCCATTCAAATGCGTCCAGAAACCTCATACAGGGGTCTAGAAGAATCTTTCTAAGCCTTTAACCGATTTGTTGCTCACTGGAAATTTTTAGCTTCCAAATGGAGATGAAATTAATTTCATGAGTGGCAATTTAGATAAGTGTAATTCAAAGAGGAATTGAGCCAAGTGCCTTTTACAGAAGCTGGAGGAAATGAGGAAGCCTCCATTAACAGGCTGTGAAAGAGCTTCCCTCATTGCCATCACCCCTTCCAAACTGGGGTGGATGTAGAGCACAGACTACCAGTTCCTGCTGTCTTCCTGTTTTCCAACTATAACCCTCCATTTTTCAGGTGTTTTGTTGATGCATTCCAGTCTGTGGAGGAGACATACCTAGTCCATTAGAGAAGCTCTTTATGCGTTTATTTGGTATACAGTTTCCTAAAGACAAAGTGCAGCAGAGAAGGTGATGTCTAGATTTGCAGATCCTGATCCATTTTCAGGCTTGACATTTAAAAAGAACATCCTTATTTTGCATTTGTATGCTCAGACATCTTAAACCAACTTATTGGGAGGCTGAGCACTTCTAGCTGTCTGCATCTCTGAAGCCCTGTGCAAACATTAACTAATGAATCCTCAAAAGACGTACGTGGGGCTGGTGGAAAAGGTCATTAGTTAATGAAGTGACTTTTCCAAAGCTGTACAATGAGTCAGTGGGGGACCTCAGAAGTTCTTTGGTTTCTGTTTGGAACCTTGTGCTTTATCCCAGTGACTCTTAATCCCAGACTAATTTATGTGGTAAGTGAAGTCCTCAGGCCCATGGATAAACTCTAGTGATTGACTTCTCACTGGGAGGTGACTGGAGTAGCCTTCTGTACTGGTCAGTGTCAGGTGATCGTGACATTCTGTAGGGACAAACATGAAAGGAAGTACAGAAATAACTTCGTTTTGTACTCTACCTTTCCCCTGTGAAGACATGAAAGCACTGCTGGTGTTCCCTTGCATGGCTATTTCTTGTCTTGCAAATCTACTAGAGCTTCGCTCCAGGTAGTGACCAGACTTTTAAGCTCATCTGTGCCTTCCCCCAAGCCGTACTTGTTGAGAGGTGGAAGGAGCCCCTTAACCCATCTATTCTTTGGGGAGCATGTGTACCTATTTTGGCTTCCAGATTTTTTGGGGGGGAGGTAGGGAAATCAGAACCACAGGCAGGGCTGCAGCATCAGGAATTCAGGCTTTGCTTTGTATGGAAACACTGGTAGGACCTGGTAGCTGAAGGATTAAGGGACATTCCACTGGGATTTGGTAGAAGCTTAGGTGCCTTGTCTCTAATGGTGGGTCTTTTGCTACTTTTTCAGGCTATACTGACATAGCTTCTTACCCGACGAGAAGTTCTGAAATGTTCGTTGTCTTTTCTGGTGTTTTTCCAGCAAGCGGCTCCTGTGTGATGTGGTGATCGTGGCTGAAACTGTGGAGATGGAAGCCCACCGCGTGGTCCTTGCTGCCTGCAGCCCCTATTTTTGTGCGATGTTTACAGGTACTCTTGACACCAGATGCTACTGCATCTGGGCTACTGCAAACCCAGAGGCTTCTGGCTGTGCCTCCGGCAGGAGCTGCAGCACAGGCAGTAGGCACAGTCTGTCAGGAAAAGGGTTTCCTTGAGAGAGGAGTAGTACAGTTAGGTCTGCAGTTTGCTACACTTGATGGGTGATGCTGGTCATCCTTGACTAATTCCTTGAGGGATTATGGGTATCTGGGAGTGGGGTGAATCGGTAGAATATGAATCACAGGAAGGTTACTATGAGGTTTGACTCAGTGCTTTTTTGGGTTGGTTTTCTTCCCTTCTTTTCAAGACCCTGGGTCATGCAAACACATCATTAACATCAAGCACGTGTACAATGCCCTAAATGTTCATGGTGCACATCAAAGAAGTAGCTGGCACAGAAGTTGTAGTTTCAAGGCTCAGCCTGCCGATGCTGATTTGCAGTCATGGATGTTTAATCTCCCATGGCACTTTGTGCTGCTGCCTGAAATAACTCTGTTGTGCTCTCAATTCCAGAGTGTTTTAGCAGCCCTGCCTTTTTGCAGGGTGTGTTGTTGCAGTCCAGTGTATGGCAGATGCAGCCTCAGTGCAAAGGAAAGAAGGGGACAAAAGTCTTGCTCTGATCTCCTGATTCCTATAGCAAGTGCCCTTCAGAGGCTGTGCCCAGGTGGGGCACCAAAAAAACGCTGTGCCAATCTCAAGGCAGGGGAGCAACCAACTTATTTAAGTCATTCTAGTGAAATTAGTCTGGTCAGGAGTTCCTTAGCTTCCTTTCCTTTTCTTTGCTCTCCTTTCCAGGATAGAAAGTGACTTAACCAAACCAAAAGAAAGTGGTTGTTACTGGCCCTCGGATTCAGCATAAGTGAGGTTTTGGGGGTTTTGCCCCTGTTTTGTGTTCTGTTGTCTGTGGTCTAGTGGTTGCTTCTTCCTTTTAAAAGCCTTGGGATTAGACCTGGTTTTATTTGCTTTACTGGTTGCAAAATGCAGCATTTCTCAAGAAAAAAACTTGTTACTTTGGAAGCTTTTTTCTCTTTGGTAATGGAGGGGGTGAAAAAAACTTGGGTTGTAAACAGATGTCTGAATGTGAGACAAGACTCGAGGTTCTCCATGGTGGCTTTATCAGTGTGGTAAACTGAGGTGGAGAGCACTAGTGTTTTTTAGGGCACTGGCACTGCACCATGGAAGTGGGAATTGGCTGTGATGCTGAGGCAGAGGAGCAAACCCTGCTCAGAGGCAACTGTTTGCACAGGGCGCCTCAGGGAGGACTTGAGCGTGCTTGATGAGAAGCTTAAAAAAGAAAAGTTATTGGAAAACCCGTCTGATCCTTAGAGGTCACCTGAGTGGGCAGGCGGTGGTGGGGGGCTGCTCGTGTTTCCATGCAGGAATTCTCTGGGCCGTGTAATCCCTCACGCTGTGAGTTAAACAGTAATCAGCTCACTGCTGTCATGTGGCCAGCTCTGCAGCTCCCTGTGCTGGGTGACAGCCCTGGCAGCCACCCATCCCCTCCCCCTGACACGTCCCCAGGGGCAGTGGGTCAGGCCTTCTTGTGCTTTCAGTCCAAATTTCGAAGGTCTGGATCACCCTCCTGCAAAGACCCAGGGCGTGATCTCCTTCCAGCTGTGTGGTGGTTCACACTCTGGAGGGGAGATTTTAAAATCACGGCTTGGATTTGGGGTTTTTCTTTGGTTTTGTTTTTTGCATTGCACATCAGCGATGCAGCTGCACTGTGTGGGTGTTTGCAGGACCTGTGCAGGCTGAGTGCCTGCTGAAGGAGCCACTTTTGGAGTGTGTGGTGATCTGGAACAGTTCCCGGGCAGCCACGCAGTAGTGAATGATGAGTGTAAAGTTGTGAATGACTGGAGCCACACTGAGACCCCCAGCTGGCACACCTTCTCCTGGTGCTGGCTTGGCAGACCATCTCCCCGTGGGATAGGCCTGACTTTGGGTTCATGAATGACCTTGTGAGGTCATTGCAAAGCCATCTTAGTGTCCTCTGGTTAGGCATTCCTCTTTTAAATAGGAGTCCAGAAATAAACAGGCACCTCTTCCATTTCTATGCTCCTCTGCTGAAAGAGATGGGACCCGGTGCTTCCTGAGTGTCTCTTCTCGTACTGGCTTTCAAGAGCATGTCAAACTGTGGCTGGCCTGTGTTGTCACCATTCTGCAGGGATGTTCAGGGACAGTAATTTCTATCCATTTAGAAGAAAACACAATAGTTTCAGAAATGATAACAGATACATCAGTGATGCTGCTAGGACTGCTCCTGTGAGATACCTGGGGGAACTTCAAAAGTGTTGGAGGATGAAGCAGCAATGCAGAAGCCTCCTGTGCCACTTCAAAGCACTGGTGCCATGCGCAAGAGGCTGTGGTTTTGTTATCTGATGCATTCATATTCTGCTTCAGCCCATCTCTGACTTAAGAAACAGCAAAAGCTGTAGCTGTGTGCTGGGAAGCTTCTCTGGAGTGCAGTACGTAGGAGGCAGGGCAGGCTGCTGTGCTGGGTAAACAAAGCCCAGTGAGCTGCTGCAGTTTGGGCTGTAGTTTATCTTGTGACAAAGCAACAGAGCAGAGGGGAATGAAGAAAGCTCTGCTGCGTGTTGAGCGTGATGCATGAAGAGCTTACCTTTGTGAGAGGCTGGTGTCTTCCCTAAAGGGTCTCTTTGGAGCCACTCTGCCTGGTTATTTACCAGGTTTTGCTCCCTCCTGTCTTGTCCCTTGTGTCTGCCCGGCATCAGTGGTGTAGGAATGGGGTCTGTGCAGCACCTTGTGCAGGGCAGCCTTGCAGCAGCTTCTTTCTCAGCACAACCCTCCTGTATGAGAGATGAATAGTGCTTTGAATTATTCTGTAATTAAGGTAGCGGATAATGCCCCAGTCTGACTTGGGAAAGACATCTTAGGGGGTGGCGTTTGTGGGCTTTTAAGCTTTCTTTTTTCATCTGAAGGGGTGTGGGATGAGATCTTCCATTGACCCACTGCTCGACTGCCTGCAGCTGTGCTTTAGAGGCTGTATTTGCCTTGGGTCTGTGCTTGGAGGAGAGGACAGCTCATTGACAGCTCCTGATCCACAGCAGTCTTGGTTTGCTTGTGGTGTCTTCAGGTGCTTCCTTGCTCTGCAGTGTTCGAGACATGTCTGGAGCAGCACCCTCTGGCAGGTGGGTGCTCCAACCATGGAGCACAGCACACGACACTCCCATTTCTCATTGTGCACTGGGCTGTTACCAGAGCAGAGGCTGTTAGCATGCAGGGCTGGCAGCTTGCTGGTGGGTGTGAAAGCCCACACAGCCTTTATTTTTGTTGCCTGTGTCACATGAACACCACAAAGGCAGATGATGTTATCGAATCGGTGCCTCTGAGCTATTTCTGCATCGATCTCCGGGTGTGTGTGGCCGAGCCTCCCCTCTGCCCCGTGGGTCCCTGGCAAGCACTGCAGGGCTCTGGCTGCTCCACTTGCCCCTCAGTGTGCAGGCACAGGTGGGGTTTGGCTGGGTGCTCCTCACAGGCACCTCCAGCTCCTTGTAGGTTGATAGAAACTGGCCTGTTCTCAGCAGCACTTTATCTGGAGATGATATTTAGGGGGGGGGGGGGAAGTGTGTGAAGAACATGACATTTGTTTTGTCAATTAGAAAGTCCTACTTGCTTTGAAGGCCTCCCAAATATAGGTCATTTATCCTTTTGTACTTGTACATTTGTATTCACGGGCTTCCCTGAATAACTTTTTAGTATTTAATTTTAAAAATTGAATTCAGAGCAAATATTATTTCAATCTCCATTTCCTTTTGGATGATGTTGGCTCTTCTAAAGCATATGATCTGACCCCACTCTGTTCCTTATCTCCTTATTGACATAAGGGAAGCACACAAAGTTCAATTTCCAGGATCCAGATTTTGCTCAGGCTTGAACCCTCTTTAGCATCTGACTCTGTGCTGTGCACTCACTGTGCCCAGCCACCTCTTGCCACGGGCTGTACGGAGAGGAAGGCTGTAATTCCTTCTCACATAGGCTGCAGGAACTATTTTTCCTCTTAATCCCACAGCAGTATTGAGTCACCGGATTTCTTAGCGTAGTCATTATTCATGCCTGGGTTTAAGAATTGACATTGCTTCACGCTCTCCTTTGTTCAGCTTTGCTTTTTCACTTATTTTCTTTCTGCTTGGGAGTTGGTTCTTTCTTTTCTTTGGCTTTTCAAGATCCTGGTGATTAAAACGTGGGTGAGGTCACTGTGTGTGTGTATGCTGGAAGGGGCCCTGGGACTCCTTTTTTCTCTTGCCCATGGCATGCTTTGTCGTTCCTGTTCCTGCACAGCATTGGTCACAACAGTGGTGGGGGAAGTTGTATAAAGCACTGGATCATGTATGGGCTCTTACACATACATGGATTTTCCTTGTATATTGATAGAGGAAATTATTGCTCTAGTTCTGTGGGTTTGATGTTTTTGGGGTTTGTTTTGGTTTTGTTCTTTTTTTTAATTTCCAAGTTGTGTATTTGGAGAAAAGATACAGTTTGGATCCAAGTGCAAGGTTGGGAAGGGAAGAGATGAGAAACATGTCTTTTTGCACAGGTAATTTGTGTAAAGTGTAACTGTGGACAGGTTGCAACGGGGCAGTTTAGGAAAGAAGCCTGCAGCACACTGGGTGTAACTGCTGGCACGTATGCATTTTCCTCAGCAGGTTTTAGGTTCTGCCTAAAGAAAGAGGGTAATGCTGCCTTGCTTTTATTGTAGGGTATACCATGAAGCACCCTAACTTAGGTGTTGCAACTTAACTCATCTACTTTTATTAGTCCTTCTGTCCTTCTATCCTTCTATCCTTCTAATTTTTATATATAAATAATAAAGACCTCCTGAGACTTATCCACAGTCTCCGTGAGTCTGTCCCTGTGGTGAGGCATGGTTGAAGGTTGTACTGTTTTTTTTCTTTTAGCTCCTGAGTGTGTTTGAATGTGGATGAATCTTGGCAGGTTCTTTTTTGGCAAGAAATAAAGTTTATTGCATTTATTGACTTTTGTTTTCCAATAGTGTCTGCAAATGTTGAGATGTTTTTAGGTGGCATTAAGAGGCTTCTGGGAATCCCGCTGGTTGTCCTTTGATGGTCATGGAAAGGGCAGTCTTTAGTCAGATATCAGGAGGATGTGCTGGGTGCACGGGGAGCAAGGGCCTGCAGTGAGGTCCTGCAAAGCAAACTCTAACTCTCCTTTTGAAATGGATTTCAGGAGACATGTCTGAAAGTAAAGCCAAGAAGATTGAGATAAAAGACGTTGATGGGCAGACCCTGAGGAAGCTGATTGATTACATCTACACTGCTGAGATTGAGGTCACGGAAGAGAATGTGCAGGTAGGTTTGGTTCAGCAGCTCCCATGGAGACTCAAGTAAAAAGCTTGAAACTCAAAGGCACGGGTCCTTCAGGGGTGAGTGATCTCTTCGGGCTGCAGAAAGTAAAAGATTGAGCTTGAAAAGAGCTGCTTCCTGCCTCTGTTTAGTCTTCAGGCACTGAGCTGCTTTCCCTGCACTTAAGTCATGTTGCATTTAGCTTTTGTGTTGAGCTCTTGTAATGAGAGTAGGCACTTGCCTTCCAAGAAGCTGTGCTGACTTGTGGGTCAGTCTGTCGAAGGTCAAAATAGACTCAAACAAGCAGTGAGTCAAATACTGTTTTAAGGTCATGGCCGAGGAATCTGGCTGTTAGTTTTTAAATTCTTCTGAGTAAGTTTGAGTTGTTTGCCAGAGCTTGGAGTGGAATATATTGCTCAAATGAGGGCATTCTTCCTTTTTTTTGTGTGTGAGCCTGCACTGTGTCTTGAAGTTCTTTGTGGTAAATATTTGTCTTAGAAGTGGAAAGAGTAATTGAAGGGCAGCCTACAAATAAAGCGGGATGCTTGGGAAGAGAGCATTTTGCCATGTCACGTGGCTGCGGCTGCTGGTAAAGCTTTTTCTTTGACTCTGTTTGTATTTGTGGTAAGAAAATGGCTGTGCACTTACCCACTGATTTCTGGAAGGGATGCTGGAAGCTCCTGTGTGAACCTGCTTTTTGGTTGGCCTCTGTTTTTGTTTGCAAGTGGCAGTTTGAGTTTCTCTTTCTCTCTGTGACTTGGATGCTGGGCAAGGTAACAAATCTGTGTCTGTGATGCTGGAGAGAGAGGGAAAATACTACTGTGTGCTTTATATTGACCTAATTAAGATGGCAGAATTAGACTGTTTCTGCTTGAAACAAGGTTCTTGCTGTGGATGAAACATGCTTTTGTGCTGCAGTTCCTCAGGGAGGGCACAGGTTCTTGCTGTCCTGTAGCACATCGCTTTTCCCCCAAGAACTTGGCCATAGATAGGGTTTTGTCCACTTTTTTGCCATCCTTTGTAATCTGAGTATGTGGGTGCCTTTTCTTGCCCCTTCTGCCCCACAGTTTTATGAGCTCCACTTTCTGGCAGTTGTCACATTGGTAGAAGTGTGGACCTGGGTTGCCCTAAGGTGAGGCCATGTGAGCCAGGCTGATGGGGACCAGCAGTGAGGAGACCTTACAGTGAAGAAGCTGAGGCTCAAAACCAGCTCTGTGTTGCTTGGGCCAGCTGTCTGCTGTGTAGCCCACACTCAATTATCAGTCTATAGTCAAAGTCATTAGGAACTGGGATACAACATTAGTTCAATAATACATAGTTGGGCAGGTGGAGTTCCTTGGACCTCTTGGTTCTTCAGTTGCTGGAGGAAAAAAATTACATTTATGCACACAGTCTTAGGCTGCTCCCTCTCCCTGTGGGAAATGTGAAGATAATATCCACGTGCTTTCTGAAATGTGTGCTTTCCTTCCATGCTGCTTGTTGTTAGGTGGCCCAGAAGCACCCACTCGGCACGTGGGATGTACTGAGCTGGGGATACCATCTGGTGTGCTGACTGTGCTCAGTCTGCATTGAATGAGGCTTGTTTGAAGTGACTGTGCGTGCTCTGGCTGTTTCCCCATGAGAGCATTTCAGTGCTACAGTACAGCTGCACCTGGCTATAAGCAGTGTTGTAGAAGCTGGAGAGCCAGCTCAGTCCTGCCCTGTGTTGACAGCATGAACTTGCCCAGAAGGTCCATGAGGAAGTCCTTTTCTGAGCAACCAGAAAGCTATCTTTTTTTTAATTTTTTTTTTTTTTAGGAAAACCTAACCAAAGCCTGCCTTCTGTGACTTAGGGATTACAAAGAATTAAAATAAGAACCCTGTCTATATTTTGGCTCCCATCTCTGAGACAGTAGGTTAGAAAAATGTAAGTTTGAATACTCCATTTTTTCCCAATCTAATAAAGCGAGTTTTTTTACTTCAGGATTTCTTTAAATTACTCTGTGAGTAACACTTCAGACTGCAGGTAAATGGCATCACTGGAACTAAGAAATGAAGCTTATCTGAGGATTAACTGACTAGTTTAAATTTTACTATGTGTTAAAAACACCCATGTTGAGAATGTTTTATGGAATTTATGATCATCTTGTGATAAAACTGATAGGAAATTTAAAGAGAGACTTCCATCCTCTGGATTAGCAATGTCAGTCTTAGGAAGAAGTAAGCAGGCTTGATCCCTTGCATTGTCACATCCTCCTGCTGCACAGCTGTGTGACAGCCATCCAGCTCGAAGGGTGCCTTGGTGGTGCCTGTCTGCGTTGTTTCAGCAATGTTCCTTCACAGCCTTAGAATCATAGAATGGTTTGGTTTGGAAGGGACCTTAAAGCCCATCCAGTTCTACCCCCTGCCATGAGCAGGGACACCTCCCATAGGACCAGGCTGCTCAAGACCCCATCCAGCCTTGTGTAGGCATGGGGAGACTTTCTCTTTTCCCAGCAGGTAGCTCCTGTTGCTGAGTAATGAGTCTTAATTTTCTGGCAGGGCAAAGGTGCATTTTTAAAGGGGTTTTTCAGACTTCCTAAGCAGCTGGAAGAAGCAATTTCTGGGTATAGGTGCCAGGTAAATTAATTGTAGAAACTACAAGAAAAAAGATGGCTAAATGGCCTTCACTGAACAGACACGGCCAAGCTACCAGAGTGTGTGGATAACTGAAAAGCTCTCGTAAGTGAGCAAAATAAAATGAGAGCAGAATAGAAATGGTGAAAAGATGAGCAGCAGAGGTAACAGAGTGCAGGAATGAGTGTTCCCAAGTGTGCTCAAATGCTGAGCAATGCCCAGCGCTTCACAACAACAAACCTTTGTACAGTACTTTTGATGTTCTTTCTTTCTTTCTAGTAGAAACCTGCCTTTTTGTTTTCCTTTTTTAGGCCTGGTATGGTGTCCAGGAAGTGTAACTCTGTTTTTCTAAGCACGCAGTTTTGTAGCTGATTGTCATTTCATTGCACATTTTGTTATTTTTTTTAAGTAAGGCAGGATGTGTGTACAAGGGCCAAGCCTGTACCAGTTCCAGTCATCATCCACATAGTGAATTACTGGGGGGAGGGTTGTGCAATTTCTCCCCAACTGTATGTCCCAAGCGTGCAGGTAAAGGGAATATCAGTCCATCCTAGCTCTGTGAGGGAGAGCACTGAGCCCATATGGTAGCAAATACTCTATTCTGATTCCCTTGGGGGTCAGTGGGTGAGAATCGCCCTGACAAATGCAATCCTGCTTTAGGCATTGGAACATCAATTTTAGAATGAGATTTCAAGGCAAGACAGATACAGTAGTAGGAAGGCTCTAGGATGACAGATGATAGAATCTCCTGTGCTGAGCAGTGCCTCTGAACACACATTTGGGATTTAACCTCCCACTTGTTTGAAAGGCTTGGAGCAGAGAAAGAACTTCTGTCTTCATATAAGTCATGTTGCAGTCTCAGGAAAACCCATCCTGGGATTTATATCCCTGCTGCCTTCTGTTGTTCCTCTGTGTTGCACTTGACATCAAGGTTGGGTGTAAAGATTAATATGCATAGCAAAAAAATCTCATTAACTTGAAGGTGGAGCTTGGCAAATTTATTTGAAAGAAAGTTGTGCTGTGCAGTCTTTGTAAAAGTGAGGAAGAGTGAAGTGGGCGGCTTGTGAACTTCACAGATGCTCACATGCAGCCCTGATTGGCTTCAGTGGAAACCACATGCATGTTCCAAACAGAGCACAGGGCCTGCTGTTCTCTACCTGTTCACTGATTTTTTGCAAGCTGGCCTGGCTGCATTGGTGTTTGCTTTCCAACACTCATTTCAAACCTGCCAGCTTGGGGAAGAATGATGGGAGCAAAGTCCCGCAATGGAGAAGGTTCCACGTGGTGTCCTGAAGCAAACCAGAATGACAAGGTGATTTGGGAGGAGGCATTTTGTTCTCCTGGGTGGTCCTGTGAAGACACCTGGACCTCTGTCTGTAGACAGTGAATGCAGTCCCTCTTTGGTGTGTCCCACCCATCCTTACTCATGGCACTTAATCACTTGCAGGCAGCCAGAGAATGACCCTCCTAATTAAGAAAGTCATTACCATCAGGGTTGTAATGATTCCCTGGGCAAAGTCACGATTAATCTGATTTCACACCTAAATCCTTAGGAATGCAGTGCAGTGGTACCATGTGTGGTGTGTGCTTGTTGCTACCACGGTTGCAGATCTGGCTGACACAGAAAGAAGAGCAAAGAGGTATCTGGAAATCAGCTGTCTGAAGGAAATAGATGTTGAAACTGTCAGCTTTGCAGACATGAAAACTGTAGTAAAAAAGTGGCTTGAGAAAGGAGTAAAAAAGCTTTGCTAGAAGCTATAGCATTTCCTTTTCAGAAGTGGGCTTCTGGGCCTCAGCTTTCCCTAGGGACTTAGGACTTAAAAACAAAGGAAGGAGAGAATGCAGTTTAGAGGATAAAGGGATGCTAAGTAGGTCAATTGTTACCCTTCCCCATATCCAGTCCCCAAGCTGTAGCTACAGTAGGTGGAAGTCCAGGGAGAGGCAGACAGTCTTTCTGCTCAGCTTTAGGAGATGTAATAAATCAGGGCTATCTTCCTCCCTGGAGCTAAAGCTCCTTGCCTTGCATTGCCCTCCTGGAGTGCTGGAGAGTCCTGGGCAACAGCAGGGCTGACTTCTCTGGGGTGTTACAGCAGTTGGGTTGAGGGCCCTTGCTAGGCTTATAGGAAGTCTTTTAAATTGGATTGGCCTAATAGAAAGGTGAGGAGAAACTTGTGGATGTGGCACCAGATGGATGTGTCTCCAAATTTTTATCCCACTGTTTAACCAAGGGATGGTGTTTCTGCTCTGTGAAGATAGAATTATGAATGGTTTGGGATGGAAGGGACCTTAAAGCCCATCCAGTTCTGACCCCCCTGCCATGGGCAGGGACACCTCCTACCAGACCATGCTGCTCAGGAGTCCATCCAACCTGGCCTTGGACACCTCCAGGAATGGGACAGCCACAGCTTCCCTGGGCAACCTGTGCCAGGGCCTCACCACACTCATTGTGAAAGATTTCTTCCTAAGGTCTAATCTAAATCTCCCCCTTCCAGTTTAAAGCCCATCCCCCTTGTTCTATCACTACCAGGTCTTGTGAAAAGCCCCTCCCCAGCTTTCCTGCAGCCCCTTTCAGTACTGGAAGGCCACTGTGAGGTCCCCCCGAAGCCTCCTCTTTTCCCGGCAGAACAACCCCAACTCTCTCAGCCTGTCCCCATAGCAGAGGTGCTCCAGCCCTCTGATCATCTTCATAGCCCTCCTCTGGACCCGTTCCAACAGTTCCATATCCTTCTTAAGTTGGGGGTTCCAGAACTGGGCATGAGACTCCAGGTGGGGTCTCACAAGAGCAGAATAGAGAAGTTGCCATCTGCGCCCGTGTTCTCTCTCAACTTGGCCTTCTCATGTCTGCCCCGGAGAGGTTTTGTGGCTCCCTGATCCTGTCACATGTGCCTCTGCCCAAGCTGTTTCACCCCAGGTGGAGCATTTAAGCAGCAGTACCCTTGTTCTCCCTCAGCACTGTCTGGTAGCAGCTGGGGAGTGTTACAGTCTGGTTGCCTTCTTTCCACTGAAAAGCCACATTACAGTAATGTCATTTTATCTCCGTTACTTGTGCCGTTTAGAGCTGTTCAGTTAAAACAGAGTGTTTAACCTGCCTTGCAGATGCAAGATCTGCTTGTTTCTCTGGTCATGGATTCCTCTGCGAAGGTGCTTGGACAGATGTGTAGTCCCAGCTGTGGCCCTGGATGTGCTGCTGAGGATTACAGCCACTACCTTTATTTGGCTTCCAATTTCAATAAGTTGTCAAAACAGCTTATAAGCTTTAATATATCTTCTGCCTTGGGGAATTGCTCCTCTACCAGTTTTGCAGAGGAGGAATGGTGTAGATTAACTCTTGGCCAACGTTACCTGGAAGGCTGTGGCAGAGCAGGGAACAAGCCCCAGTCTCTGAAGTCCAGTGTTAATTCCCTGCCTATTGAATGAACCTTATAGCAGCACACGTGACTTCTGGCTGAAAGATGTTTCTAGTTCAGAGACATCAAATGTTTGTAAAAGTATTTAATTGCACAGGCAATGTTCTGTAAGACCTGGTACAGTGTCTGCAGAGCAGGAGGGCACAGCTGGTGCACTAGGTGGTTATGACTAGAGATACATGCATACACACACACCCCATGGATGAGCTTCTGGGCATAATTTATTTAGCAGAAGAAGTCAGTCTTGGTACTAATAGTAGATAATTTTGACATAGTTTCTAAAGACAATTGGGTTTTGGTGTGGAGGCTGATGTGGTAGAGAAACCAGCTCTCTGTAAATCGTTCACAGTGCTTGGAGTTCGAATATGAAGAGCCAAATCCAGACCCAAGTGAGTAACTTGCCTGGATATTAATGGGGTTGTGATTTGGTCCTGCTGCATGTTTAGGCAGGGCATTTCCTCCTGTTATTTCTAAAGGAAACAGACTTTGTGCTAACGGATATCCTTTGCTTGCTTTTCACCTTCCCTGGTGAAAACAAGATGAGTAGTGAGACATTCAGCTGGGAAATAGAAAGAGAGAATCCACACAGGCTTTTTATATCCTCCTTCTAAAAATATATTGTATGATAATGCCCCTTTCCCAATAACTGAGTGGTGTCAGGCTCCTTCTACACTGCCCTCTCAAGCCAGCATGAAGCTGTAGGAGCAGTACTGGGATGTCCAGGAGGCTGTAGCATGTGGGTCTTCGTAATGGTAGTGAGTACCCTCTGTTTTAGAGACCACATCCCAGAACACTCCAGGTAAGCAGCCCACCTGGATTTGCAGACATCCACTGGATTGATGGGGGTGCACGGAGGAAGCTCTGGCTGGTTTATGGCCAGAGATTCTTTGCAGAGAGTCTTCTTTACCCCCAGCCCTTATGCAAGTCAGGTGCCTTTCTGCTGACATAAGGAGATGGTTCAGTTAGATAGAAAGTGGTTTGTGGCTAGGTTTAAAAAAAATGCAAGAGCATTGCTATCTTGATTTAATCAAAACCACAGACTAATCTCCTCCTGGCATCAAGAGGCCTGGGCTAAAACAGGCTCGTGGGTTAATTGATTTCTTCTTTTTATTGTTGCCTGTTGGGGTGGCTGCTTGGCAGCTGTCAGACACTGTACAGCTGGGCTGGGGGTGGACTGCATAAGGCTTAGAAAAGACCTGGAGCAGGCTGAATGTCCTGCCCTGATGTGGAATGGCACTGTGGGGGCAGGCACAAGGCGGAGACAATTTTTTTTCCCTTTCTCTGCCACTGAGATCCAGGGAGGTGAATGCTGTTAACCCAGTGGGTTTGTTTAACAACCGCTTGTTGTTTTGAGTCGGAGGTAGTTTTCCGGAAATCTGTGCTCAGATGGTGAGCACAGATGTCCAGTTGGAAGGACACGTGCAAAGCAGCCAAAGCAATGGTAGAGCTGGGTTAAGACACGTCTGCAGTTTCTGTACGACATAAGAAAGGAAGTAGCTGATGTCACGGGCTGTAACATCCCGACTAACTTTATTTTCTACTTCCTGTCCCGTTCTCTGGTCTCAAAAGTGTTTTTTTTCCAGCAGATGTCACATTCCTGATCAGTTCTGTCTCTGTTTTCTGCTGTTAGTTTTGTAGAAGCAAAGCAGTACCTCATTTCCAGATGCAGTCACAAGCCATAGAGCTGGTGTCCACAGCATTTTGTGTTGGTGAAGATGAGGGCAGTTGGCTTGAACAGTTGGCTCCATCTTTCCCAAGAGCCTTGCTGTAACCAAAACCTGTTTGAGCTGGCTGTGAACTCCTTCTCTACTGTGGCACTTTAGGCACCCTGTCCACAAGCCAATATGGTTTTGATGGAAATAAGAGTGTTCCAAGTTTTAAAACTGAACTGTTATGGGCTTTGAATGTGACGGTAGTGCGTATTTATGTAAAGCTCTGAAGGAAAAAGATTAATTCTGTGTGCAGGACCTACCTGCAGCAAAGCTAGAAATTCAGGTGCATCCATGGTTGCTTGTGTTTTGTCCTCCCCTTACTCTCCTTGAGGTCTTTTGGGAGAGAAGAGCTCTGCTCTTAGCCCAGCATGGGAGAGCTCTTTCCATCTCTTAGAGCACAGACAGTGATCTGCATACAGACAGTGCTAAAATTGTGACCTTCCTCCTTGTACCCCACAGGGATGTGACCCTGTCTGAAGGGGAATTACATCTAATTTGTGCAAGCTGTGAATCAACCTCTTTGTTCCTAACTCTTAATTCCCCTTTCTTGCCTTTGCAGGTTTTGTTGCCAGCTGCTAGTTTATTGCAATTGATGGATGTTAGAAAAAACTGCTGTGATTTTCTTCAGTCCCAGCTGCATCCCACAAACTGCCTTGGAATCCGAGCTTTTGCTGATGTGCACGCATGCACTGAGCTGCTGCAGCAGGCAAATGCCTATGCAGGTGAGGGGAGAGTTGTCCTTTTGTGGAGTTAAACCTGCTTCCAGATACAGCAATACATAGGCTGGGCAAGGCCAGCACATCCTGGTCCCTTTATGCTTCCAGTATTAGGATGTGCAAGGGAGGACTTTATTGGGTTGTCGGCTTGTAACTTTCTGGGATGCTGCAAATTGTGAAATGTGGTTTGATTGCAGGGGAACATCAAAGGTGGTAAAACCTCCTGATCCTCTGGATCCCAACCCACAAAATAATTCCTCTATATGTTCCTCAGTGAGCTCTCTGGCTGCCTGCTTGACAGCAGGGTGTTGGTGTGCTGGTGTCCTCCCAGTGTACGCTGCCCTGGGAGAGCAGCAGGCTGTGCTTGGGGGGTTGGGCATTATAGGAATAAATGGCACTGGGTGAAATTAAATCCTGAGGGTGGGAGTGGGAATGCTCAGCTAAAATTGTCATGCAGGTGGGGCCTCTGATCCGTGGTGCAATGGCCACTTAACTGAAGGGTGGATAGACTCTTGTTTCCTTGAGGGTGAATGTGTTTGGTTGCAATGAGTAAATGCAGGCAATGGCTTTCAGCATTCCTCTTCTACGTTGTACTGTAAAGCTGTTCCAAGTGGCCCCATGCTCTTAGCTCCCCAGTCCTTTCCAGTCTCCTCCAGCAGAGTTGCCCTTGACCTCTGCTTGGGAGAAGCTGATCATTTTCTCTACTTGGTTTGTTTTTCTGCTTTTCTATCTATTTGTGTAGGGGAAAAATGCACCTGCTGTCTCCCCAAGCACCTGCTCTGTCCTGCAGCATTTTCCTTGGTATGGTTTTGTCCTTAATAGGACCTTAAGTAGGCTCAGTGGGAATAAAAATGTGCCCACCGAGTCCTCCCCTATTCTCCTGCAAATAAAAGTAAAACCTTTTCAGCTGCTCTAGCTGTATTATACCCTGGAGGAAAAGGTACCCTGGAAGGAATGGTTAATTGTGTAAAGGCTTGCTTGTAATATCTCATTATCCTTGCTTCTGGGCCCTGTTTAATCTTTAACCCAACAAGCAGTGCATTCACTGTATATTTATTTTGTTGTTTAGCAATTAGAAAGTCTGCTTTGTTGTTTTATTGGCATTCATAAGTCCCAGTTAGTACAACAGCCCATGTAATGTTAATGGAACTCCATTAATAAAAATGCCATTAAAATTCCTTTCACCATGTTGTTTATGTAACAGTGCTAAACCAAGACAGAAATCCCCAAGCTTGAGAATTCATGCATGCATGAGCTCAGCTACTTGAGAAATGCTTCCTTCTGGCGAATTGATAACTTTAGGAGTAGGAGGGACCTTCTTGAAGCCTGCACAAGTTATTAAAATCAGTAAATATGTTTGCTTGCTTCCAGCTCGTAACAAGAGTTCAAATCTCTTTCTGCTGCCAGATGCCAGTCCAGAATGAATGGGAGATTGTGTCCAGAAGTCAGAGTGTATCCAGCTTACTGTGTGGGGAGCATTTCCTGCTTCTCAAGTGTTTAAAGCCAGAAGAGTTCATTAGATCTTAGAGATGATTTCCAGCCTAACAGGGTATTAAACTGTATCCAGATACTGCTATTTTTAGTCAGAGCCTTTGGCTTGGCCCTGGAGGTTTGGTTCCCATTAGACCAAGTAGGGTTCCTGGTTGGGGAAGCCAAGATGCCATGTTCAGCACCCCGGTGAGGTGCAATCTCCAAGAAGCTCCTCTCTGGAAGTTATGCCACCTTGTGTCCCTGTGGTGCTGTTTTTTGGCAAGCAAAGTGCTTTGCAGAGGTGAATACTAGAGGCAGATCTTGCTGCGGAGGGAGCTCTTTGAATATATGAGTTTGAGCTTCTCAAAGCTAAAGGGATTAGGGCTTGAAAAAAGCTGCTTCAGATAAAGCATCCGAGATTCATGTTTCCGTATTTCAGTCAAAGATAAATGGGACTTGGCAAATGGCAGGTAAGATAAAATTGGCATGATTTGTAGCAAATGCTTGCAAAACTAAAATTGTCTGCAGCTGGCTAACAATGGTTTTGACCTAAAAATTCTTTTCTAGAAAGTAATTCTTTCCTGGTGCCCTTTGGATAAATGCAAAGCTCAACAGATCTGATGATCCTTTGGATCTGTATTGTAATTTGTCAGAAGTCTCTCAGTTTGGGATTTTAAGTAGTGATGTAAATTGCTGGTTTGGTTTTTTTTCAAGTGACTCCCGAAGTTACAGTACAGAGAGATTTGGAGACAAAAAGAGAAAACAAATGTGTACAGTTGCAGACTAAGAGGGAAGAGGCAAGGCTGCTGGGGAGGATCGGTTCTTGAGGGTCTGGAGTGGGGGAAAGGTTAAATTCGTGCATTTTGGGGAAAGAATTTAAAAATGGGATCAGCTCTCCTCCTCTCCTTCCATTTGTATGCATGGGATGAGGACCCCCCCCTTGCCCATCTCCATGTGCCCCCTTGCATGTACAGATTCAGCTGGATGCCCTTGGGATCCCTCACTGATTCCTGCTGAGTGTATACACCAAACTTGCTCTTTGGCTGGTTAATGTGGATGATGTGCTTTCCTTTGCTTACCTGTAAATATCGTGGACCCCTGCTGGAGTCTCTCCAGGTGTTGAGCAGATTTGATTCTCTCTAGCTTGTTCAAGTGGGCAAGAATTGAATCTCGAGGTGGCCCACGTATTTACTATTACTTTATAAAGGCATCGGTGCTTTCCTCAATTGCCACTTTTAATCATGTTTGCCACTGGAAGGTTCTTATTGGCTTTACAGAAAGTTAAGTTCCTATTTAGTGTCATTTATGAACGTGTCTCATGGGGCTTGTGTTACTTGAAATAACATCAGATTTCTTTAACCTGCTCTGAGCCTGTTTTCTGTTTCTGCTCCGCCACGCAGTCGCAGTGCGTTGTTTGTCTCGGGTGCTCAGAGCTGTAGGAACGCCATAGTCCTGCCATTGACTTAAAGCATGGATTTCGTTGTAATTTTCTCTTCCCCCGTTTCGTTTGTTGAACAGAGCAGCACTTCCCTGAGGTGATGCTAGGAGAAGAATTTCTTAGCCTTAGTCTGGACCAGGTTTGCAGTTTAATATCGAGTGACAAGCTCACAGTCTCCTCTGAAGAAAAGGTACAGTAACTTGTGTGGGGACAGTGAATTTAAGAATGCTGGAATGTTTCTACATCTTGCATTGGGAATTGTTCCGTTGTTATGATCTTTTGGGGGCCATTTTCCAACAGAAATCATGTGGAAAGGAAAATTAAAAATAATGCAAATCCTAAAAACACATAAAAATGACCTTCACTTGGTTGTTCTTTGCAGGAAGTAATGATTCTCAGATCCTTATCTCTTCCAAAAGCCCTCAGGGACAGAACCACATACCTTCTCTCTCTGGAAAACTAGAACCCTCCAATCTGCTGATGGTGTAATGCTCTTATAACTTGCCATAAAACCTGAAACCCAAGTGAATTTCCCTAGGCCAGTGAGGAGTGCTGCCTTCTGTTGCACATCAGGCAGAATAACTAAACGAGGCCCACAACCAAAAAGGAAGGAAAGAAAATACTTTTCTAGCATCATCGGTGTTTCTAGCAGAAGAGGGGGAAAAAAGGCACTGGTTAATATTGTTTTGTGGTTGAAATGTTCAGCACGTTTTGTGTAGCCTGTAGTCCTGGAAAGGGGATTGACCAGTGGTTATGGCACTCGATGAACACCAGATCCAGCCCCTTTCTCTGGTGTGGGCTTCTTGCATGACCTGCAGCAGGTTTCTGGGGAGAGGTATGTGCCTGGAGTCCTTCGAAATTGCTCCAGACTGTTGCTATAATGAGATGAATGCTTATGGAGGGCTAGAGGAGAGGTTGAGTATTATGCAGCTCATAACTTCAGGACCTCTGTTGAATGGCTGCATTTTGGTGGGATGAGGCTGGACCTGGGTGTGCTTGGTGCTGCTGGGCTGCACTGAGCTGGCCAGGCTGTGTGTCCAAGCGTGTGCACCCATCCTGCACAGCCCCTCTGGGCTGCACATGCATGGGTGGTTGGGCTCATAGTGGCAGTGAAGCTTGCTAGAAGACGTGTGCAATGTGAGGTGTGAATGCAGCAATACTTCATTCAGATCCTGAGACTGCAAACTTGGATTCAGGAGTGTGTTTCCACAGGCTAGCATGGGCATCTGGGTGGGGTGCTGCTTGGTGCCACTCAGGCAGGACCAAAAAGGGTAAAAACAAATGGCATGAGCTGGCAGCAGAATCACTCCGTGTGAGCCAAGAAGCCTGCAAAGGGAAGTGCAAGTTTAGAAACCCATTTTTTCCAGTCCTGTGCAGCATTGTTAAAAAGCTTTCACTGGCCTTGTGCCCAGAGAAATCAAAGTACTCCTTCCATCATCTGAGCTTTACGCAATCAAAACCAGTATTTCTTTAGCTGATTGTAAAAGTTGAGAAAGCAAGGCAGTGGAAAGAATTGTAAGCTGCACGTTCAAAACAACAGATACGAATAACAGGAGAGAGGCAGGAATTGGAACATAAACATGAAATATGTGCTGGAGTCCAAAGAAGTGCTGAAAATTGAGGACAGGCTCATAGGCTGCTGTTTTGCGTTAGATTCATGACAGACAAGCAGTTTTCCTTTATTCTTCTTATCTGCTGATGGGGTGTCTATACATAATACATGTCTCTGTATGCATGTACACGCCTGATAACTATTTTTAAGCAATAAGTTGTTACAAGTATACAAATACTTCCAAAATCTGAGATCTAAATTGTCACAGCCAGATTCCTATTCTTAAAGTCTCATATGTGTGCTGCAGCCTGTGAGCCAGAGCATTGCCTTGTCTGGGTCATTGGGAAGTGTTATAGCTCAGTGCCAGAAAAAAAGGCCAGGGAGGGAATTATTGCCCTTATGATGCTTTGCTTCAATGTGTGTTTGCCCAAGAACCTGGGTGTTCTCCCCTTTCTCTACCACACCCCAACTAAGACCAATTGACCTCATAAAATATACTGTTTCCCCCGACAGATATTGGCATACATGGATCCCCAGGCCATCATGACTTTAAAACTTGTTTGCCATCACAGAAATCTATTTTAATTGTAAAATGGTGACAGTGTTCCTCCTTTATTTGAAGATTATCCTCCTTGCTGTTGCCAGCCTTTTGCAGTTGCACAGGCCCTTTTGGCCTAGGGCAAAGGTTTATTTTGGTCCCTGCCTGCTCTTTTTGCTATAGCTGACTACTTTGAAGGCAGTTTTATGAATGCTTTCTGTACCTGACCTAATTGGTGCTTTCATTACAACAGTGTGTGCAAGCAAGGAAAAACTATAAAAAAAAATCATGTTTATTCATATTTACTAATGATGTGTGAAATGGATGGGTTTCCAGCCCTTGAGAAAGGGCTCCTGCCAATTCAGGACAGTGATAAAAGAAATTTTTGAAAGGGCTGGGCTTTTTAGGTTGGGGATTTTACACAGAGCTCAGTGATTGACCCATCATCTTGTGCCACTAACGTGCAGTGGAAGCTGATGCACAGTTTGGCACTTGCTCCTGGGAGTATCCAACAACAGGATTTTTGGTTGAAGACACTGGGAAAACATCTGGGCTTGCTCTTTGCTTAGAAAGTGTGCTGAAAAGGGATATTCCAGGCTTTTACCCTTTTACTCCATAAAGCAGGAGATCTGCCTCTGCTAAGGTCAGGACTGCTCCTACAGCCAGGTGCCAGCTGTTAACTCTGCCCGTGCCTCTGCACTAAATAAAGCTGTGTGGCTAACAGCTTCACTTCATCACACTCTGGCAAGTGAGTCGTGCATGGCTGGAAAAACTCATCTCCCTGGGGAGCTGCAGCAGCTGCTCGGGAACTGCAGTGGGCACAGCGCGGAGCTGGTGCGGAGGGAGGGCACGACAGTGGTGGAAACACATGTGGCCTTTAAGTAGAGATATTACTCTATTAGATGAAGGTTTCCTCTCCCCCCAAATTAGGAATCAGCACCAACAGAACGTGCCAGAGTCTGAATTTCTTAAAATGTCTGTTGTTTTCAGAATAGGCAGAGCAGGGTAGTGTCAGTGTATCCCTAACTCTGAGTCTGCCTCAGGAACCAAGGAAGCAGTTTATTCCTCGTGCACATCTACTTTACCTTCCTTTAAGACTTGCTCACTGTCATCTTGGTGTGTAGCTGGGTATGTCCCAGTCCTGTGACTTGTTCTGTAGCTCAGCGTTTGTGCAGAAGAGGTTAATGAAAAGCTGAACATTTGCTTTATGCTCATTCCATGCTCATTTGCAATTAAAAATCTCTCAACAACCTAGTTTCAGCTTTAAATGCCTTGTAGTCAAAGTGAAATTGTTTGTTTATTTTAATTTTAAAATACTCAAGGGTTCTGCAGTAGTTGTTTTCATCTGGGTTTGCTGGGGTTTGATTACACAGCTCCCTATTGTGTTGCTTAAAAATCCTCCTCACAGCGTCCTGAATTCCAAACAGTTCAGCAAGAGCATTTGGCATAGGAAATGAGGCTGGTGCTTTTTTTCGGTATGTAGCTTAGCTGAAGAGGAGGAAACCCCTTTCCACTCTGCCTCTCCTGTGTGGGAGGACGTCT
The DNA here is from genome assembly GCA_033558185.1 of Dromococcyx pavoninus. Classification (NCBI taxonomy): domain Eukaryota; kingdom Metazoa; phylum Chordata; class Aves; order Cuculiformes; family Neomorphidae; genus Dromococcyx; species Dromococcyx pavoninus. Next base: position 1,635,758 of record JAUMJL010000064.1, on the reverse strand, counting down.
GCCAGTGTTTCCTGCAAATACATTTACCAGTAACAGCTGGGGACCGAGAGATGGTGCCCCTAGTTCTGCTTAATTTTGTCAAATTAATGACCTTGGACCAAACAGAATGGTTTCTTGGCAGTGATGGGAGGGATAGGAAGAAAGAAAAAATTATCTGTGTAAATTGGACTGACCATTTGGTGACCCTGGAAGGAAGTTGAAAGCCAGGGCACATGCAGAGTGTGCTGGGCCGAAGGGCCAGCCGATGCCTTTCAGAGGAAGCACGGGTCAGGGGGGTCCTTAGGACAGAGCTGTGCTCAGGCCCCCACAAGTGGGTACTTTGGAGAATTTTGCCTGTAGATGTGAGTTAAAGGTCAGGATTTAATTCTGACTCTGCAGGGAAACTGCACTGCTAGGATCCCACTCTGCGGCATCCGGGAGTGCAGCAGCCCCTCTCCTCGCCTTGTTGGCTGTTTCAGGAAGCCTCCTGGTGACGTTTTCAGGCCTGCCTTATGGGAGGAGGGAGGCTCGTGGTTATATAAGCATATGCACATGTATGCCAGGAGCCCACGTAGGACACTTCTGCCTGCATCTGCTCGTCGTGCAGGGCTCTGCATAGCTCATGCTGTACGAGGTTGTTTGTGCCCAGATTGTCACGGGGTCAAAGTTTGGATGCTTATCTGAACTATTTGGATCTGTAAAATAAGATTTTGGTCCAGAGCTGGAAGTCCAGTGTGCCCTTGTTTACCTGCAGAAGTATCTAGGCATTTTCAGCCATGAAACACGTGTGGCTGCATACAGGGGTTTTCCTGCATGTGTCATGAATTTGTCCTGAAGACTTCTTGGGTTTTGGGGTGGGACAAGGGGGGAACTGGTGATGTCTTTAAATATGATGGTGAATGTTGAGGCTTACTGTGTGGCCAGACTCTTTCAGGAAGGGTGATCTCTGTTACCATTAGTAATTGTGGCTGATTTAGTGAATAATGTCCAGTGCAAATGTCAGCAGGCTAATTAAGTTTCCTGGCTGCCTTCCAGTACTAATGTCCAAGAGGTCTGTGATTGTCCTGGACACACTTAGCTTTGAGAGCGATACAGCACACCTAGATGTAAAGTTGCTTTTTAATATGCATGGTCAGCTCACCTCTTTGCTACTGTGGTGCTTGTGCTCTGTGGATAGCAATGACTTTTTCATCTGTCTGATAGAGAACTTGCACCTCCTTCCTTTGATGTTGTAAAATCACAGTGTTTCTGAGTTTGGGTAGGTGACTACGCAAGCCAGTTCTCTCTTCTCCATTTAATTGTGCTTTATCTGTGTAGGTCTTTGAAGCTGTTATTTCTTGGATAAATTATGAGAAGGAATCTCGCTTAGAGCACATGGCTAAACTGATGGAGCACGTTCGCCTGCCCCTTTTGCCCAGAGATTATCTTGTACAGGTTAGTCTGCAAATAAATAATCAATACTTGCACTTAAGCTGCCGGTGTCTCCTTGATCAATGGCTTCACTGTTTGTATCTGAGATGTGTAATTTGACATGTGACCAAGTCTGTAAAGAGGGATCCAGTGGAAGGAGTCCCTGTACATGGCAGGGGAGTAGGAAGCAGATGATTTTTAAGGTCCCTTCTGACCCAAACAATTCCATTCTATTCCATTTAAAAACTGGAAGGTCTCTTAAATTGATGTGTGTGCACAGAAACCTTCTTGTAAATGTGACCTCGGCAGCGGAGTGGGCAGAAACATTTAGAAGTTAATATCTTGGGATTTTTTCACCTTGAAAATACTCAGGTGGTGGTGTTACAAGCTTGTGCAGGTTTTTTTTCCCTAGAGCACAGGTGGATTCAGCTTGTTGAAAACACTTCATGTGTGATAATTTTGGTTTAAGATGTGTTCTGTGCATAGGGATGGGTCTGTGATTGGCAGGTGACATGCTGTTTGACTCAGAGATTGTTCTGACAAGTTAATTCCTGGGACATGGGCCTTGATAATGAGCAGAGAATCCTGAAAGGAAGGGATTGATACATGGACTCTTTGACTATACTATCATGTGTCTAAAAAGAATTAATTCAATTGAAATAAAACTGTTATTCACAAGCTGAACCCACCATATATCTTTTTTTTCCTCTCAACTATATCCTCTGGTCGAGTAAAAAAAAATGCCTCTCTTTAAAAAAAAATCTATCTTGAATAAAAGAAATCACTTTTTCTGTATCCAGACTCCTGGTGAATTCTCCTCTGCTGAGTTAAGTGGCAGAGGGTGGTAAAATAAAGGGAGTGCTGCTACTCTTGGGTGATACTGGAAGAAAGTGAGGAGCTTGGATGTTACTGCATGTGTTTTTTGGGAAAAGCTGGGAGTCTGTGTCTGTCTTCTGCATTTTTTTTATGTTGGCTCTTTGGAAGAGAAATTCCAGGTTTCCTGTGCTTTCTACAAAGCTCCTTGTGACCTGTGCCACCAAGTACTGCTGTTTAAATGGTCTTTTCTGTGTGTGCACGTTCTCAGACAGTTGAAGAAGAAGCTTTAATCAAGAATAACAACACCTGTAAAGACTTCCTTATTGAGGCCATGAAATATCATTTGCTTCCTCTGGATCAAAGACAACTGATAAAGAATCCCAGGACAAAGCCGAGGACTCCTGTTAGCCTGCCAAAGGTAAGCTGAGTTCATCGCTTTGTGTCACCTCACAGTGTATTTCTGGAGGCATTTTGTCTTTGAAAGGAGGTTCTGTACTTGCCACATGACTCCTCATGAACTCCACGATTGCCCTTCGAAGTGTTTTACTCCTTCTGGTACTGCCCCTACCCATCAAGGATATGTAATTAAGTTGGAGAAACTTAGATAAAGCCTTAGGAGAAGCAATATCTCTCCTCCCAGGGGCAGGGGTCTGCTCTTGCACTGTTTTGTCAGCCACAGGTGGTTTGGCCATTGCTCCTGGAGTTGTGGCTTTGAGGGTCACTGCCCCGTGGGGTGGCAGGAGCTGCTCACAAAGCCCAGCTCAGGGGGGTCACGGGAGGTGTCTTTCCTTCTTCCGTCTCATTATCAGAAGCCAGGAAAGCAGGAAACAATGGCACCCAGACCCATGAGCGGGAAGTCTGAAGTGAATTTCAATAGACTCAAAGCAGCTACTGAATAAATAATCCCCTGCATTTATCCTCCTTCTCTGGCCACTTTATTAGTGAAGAAAAATGGATGACAGAAACCGTTTTCCCCGTGCCCCAGAGGTAAACGCAGTTCAGCAGAGTGTGTCTCAACAGGCTGAAGTTATTAATAACCATTTTAGAGATTGTAAGACATCAAAACCACAGTGTATTATTTTTCTAAGCACAAATCATAGGGAGTTTGGTTTGTAGGATCCTGTGTGAGATCTGGGCTATGAGGGACTATTCAGATGTTTAGATCTGACTGATTGCTGAGTAATTGTGCTTCTGCAGAGCATGTCAGCATGTTGTGATCTTCCCACCTGTGGACATTGAGATGAAGTTGGTAGAACATAGTGTTGGGGGTATAATGAAGGGCTAACATTACACTTGTTCAAAGACTAAAGTAGTTATGGGTAAAATGAGCTGTGAGCCAGTGAGTTCTATAGCATGACTTGTGCGTATGAACCCAGATTTTCTGCTGGTCTCTCTTCCCTTCTTTTTAACTGTAAAGAAAGGGGAGAAGGTGATGATCTTCCAGCAATCCTGTTAATGAGAAACTTTCATCTGATCTGTTGGTCCCACTGATGAGGGATTACTGTCTGCTGTGAAATCTCCTAATTCTGTAATCGTGTGAAGCTCTGCAGCTTCCCATGGGAGACTGTTACACAACTGGAAGTCAGGCTGATAGTTTAGACTCAATTTGCTTTCTAATGTCACATTCTCATCTTTGTAGATCAAACAGTCCACTATTTTCATACTCTTCATATTCTTTAAATTGCTGTCCAGCTCTGTACTTTAAAAGTAGCTGTGATTGGAGTTGATCTCATTACCCAAGTGACCTCGAGTGACAATCTGATCCCCTTAGCTACTCACAGCTGCCTTGCAGAGGCTAAAACCAGTTTCCCATTCACTCTTTGAGGCCCTGTTATCTTGCTTACAGCTCCTTGGCCTTGTAAAAATTGGATTGTCTTGGGTAATGTTTGCTCCTGATGACTTGCTGGGATAAGTGGAGCAAAGCTGTTAAGGGTTGAATTCAGAACGAAGTGCAGGTCGAGCTGTTGGTAGGTGCAGGTGGTTTGGATGCTGCCTGTTCATGTGTTGGTGAGCAGCCCTTGAGTGTCTGCTCACTTTTCCAGCTGGGAATGGAGTCTGAGGCTGGATGGATCTTTATCCTGACCTGGCAGAGCGGTTCTCGTGCTCCTGAGATTGCCCTTGATCACCTTCACATAGATCTTCCCTATCTGTATGGAGTTTAGAGTGTGATTACTGGATTTGCATCAATACATGTTGCAGCCAAAAGCCTTAATAAAGCTGACAAATCATTTCCTTCGGCAGCCCAGCACCCTGGGTCTTAATAGTCCTGGTGATTTCTGAGTGTTATCTTCCCTGCAGGTGGCAATACAGCTGTCAGGTTTTATTTGCTAAGTGGCATTGATTATTTTTAGCTCCACCATGGAGATGATTTTCAGAGCCTGCTCACTGTTCAGTCGTTATTCCAGGATGTTCTTCACTTGATATTTCTGCAGTGAGACTTGTGTGTGCCTTGGTGCAAAGTAGATTTGTGTTTCATGGGGAAATAGGGCAAGCTGTCCACCTTGGAAATGGTGAGGAGTGATTAATGGTGTATTTATGTATAGTGTGCATTAAACTGGAGTTAACTTCTTCCCCCTGCAGAGGCTTTTAGTGGACCCGCAGCATGTTTTTGGCAGATGCTCTTGACCAGGTTGTGCCGATGGTTTCTTTGCCGAGAGCAGCTGCCTGGGCTCCTCTCTGAGGCTTTCTAGCTCTCCTCTTCCCTCTCCAGGTGATGATCGTGGTGGGTGGGCAAGCACCCAAAGCCATTCGCAGTGTGGAGTGCTATGATTTTGAGGAGGAGCGGTGGGATCAGGTTGCTGAGCTTCCCTCCCGGAGGTGCAGAGCAGGTAACAGGAACACTTGCTCTAACCCTTTTTGTTTTCCTGGTGCAGCTTTTCAGGGCTGGATGGGTGTCCTCAGTTGTCCCTTCATGGTTTCTCTGTGCCCCCAGCCTCAAGCAGCTATTTCTTTTCACCATTCCTTTCTCTCCTTTCCCCACACATGTATCCTTCACATTCTGGTGGATGCCCTGCTCTCCAGAGGTTGCTTCTGCTTGTCTTCCCTTCATAGTTGCCCTCTCCCCTTCATCACCTCTCTCTCCTGGCTGCTCCTCCTCCTCTCATCACACTGGCCTGGCAGCCCACGGGGATCCAGTTTTCCTTGCTGGTTTCCTAGTGAAAATCAAAGGACCTAAGTCAGGCGTGCTGAGGAGGTGATGGAAAGTGGATCTGTAAGCTGAGAGTGTTCCTCTGAAGACATCCGAGAGGCTTGTGAATGTGGATCACCATTTGGTGTCCTCTCTGGCTCAAAAAATGATTCCTTCAGGTGTGAAATCCATCTGTGCCTGACATTGCTGTGTATTTGTGTGCATTTCACCTTCCTTATGACACATATGTTTTATCATACTTGGCTCCAGTGCTCTTAACCTGCAGAAAATGCCAGGCTTGCCCATGTTCTGTTCTTCCCTGCTGTCTTACGCACCCTACAAGACATCTGATGATACTCCATTTCCCAAGCTCTTTGTAAAACCTCTAAAATCTCTCTCCTCTTTTATCAGGTGTGGTATTTATGGCTGGCAATGTCTATGCTGTCGGGGGCTTTAATGGATCTTTAAGGGTACGGACAGTTGATGTGTACGATGGTGTGAAGGACCAGTGGACGTCCATCGCCAGCATGCAGGAAAGACGAAGCACTTTAGGAGCAGCTGTGCTCAATGATCTCCTGTATGCAGTGGGCGGCTTTGATGGCAGCACTGGTAGGTGACTCAGCAAAAAACAGGCAGTGCTTGACCTGGAAAAATCTTTTCAGAGACCCCCTGCAAAGATTGCAGAGCTTTAGAGAAGTTCCTGCACAATTCCTCTTTGATTTTGTAGAGAAAGAGCCAGAGATTGGGTTTACTGTGTGTTGTGACTAAATATGTGCATGTTCTGACCCATCTGTATCTGCAGAGAATCTCACCCTGTTTTTTTCATTAGTGATACAGTTCTTTCAGTCTCATTCTCTGTGTAAATACGTTTTTTTCTGCACTAAAAAGGGATTTTTCCTTGTTTTAGTTCAATTTTTCATAGCAACATGAATAAAATGCCAGCAAGGCATATTATGGGGCATGTGTGCCTGGCATTTGTCTTGGCAGAACTGTATGTTTAGATTCACACCTCTGTCTTTGCTGTAGAGCTTTGCCATTTGGTTAAGCCCTAAACTAACTGTTTCAGCTGGTGGTGAGCACAATGCAACAGAGTCTGTGGGAATTTCAAACCTTTGCATGGACAATTTGTAATGGTCGAAAGGATGTGGGATTTTCGGGCTTGGAGTCTGGGCTGTGCTCCACATCAGAGGGACAGCAGTCCAAGGGCAGGGGCTATGGGGTAACAATTTTTCCAGCTGCTGAAGAAGTGGTGTTGATGTGTTGGTCCCAGCCTGAAAGGCAAGGGACTAACAAATTGAGTTGCAGGATTTTGGGGGGAGTTATGGGCTTGGGAGGAGGCGGAAGGCAGATGAAAGTGCAACATCAATCTTTTTTTCTTCTCTTTTTTTTTAATTAGAAAACCTGTGTATCCCCTTTTTAACTAGGTCTGGCATCAGTTGAGGCCTATAGCTATAAAACCAATGAGTGGTTTTTTGTGGCTCCCATGAACACAAGAAGAAGCAGTGTTGGAGTTGGAGTTGTGGAGGGTAAGAAAATCAGCAACCATTTCCATCAAGCAAATGTTACTGTGTCAAACAGAAGCCTGAATAATTAAGTGCAGTAGGAGGGAACTGCAGGAATTGTTCTCTAGAGTAGCTGGTAAAGATTCGTTTTATATGATGTAGTTGCTGCAGCTTTTTCCATTCTCCTCTTTATCTTAGTGAAAAATTAGGTAGTTTTCCAAGAGCCTGAGACCAGCCCATGCCTCCTGTGAATGCTGCTGAGTGTGTGCAGGTTTCTTTGAATCCTTATTCTTCTTGGACTGCTTCTGGAAGCAAATGGTGTGCGGATACTGCCTGGATGGAGTGCGCATCGCAGAAAGTCTGCTCAATGGGAGAAGCAGGAGCATAGTTTGTCCCTCAGCCCGAAGCCAGTGGTTTGGCAGGAATAGTAAAACCTGTGTTTATTGACACCAGGCTGGCTGACATACATGGCACGACTTGCTGGGGGTGTAAATGGACAGGGACTGCTGACAGCAAATGCTGCTGCTGTGGCAGCTCAGGAGCGAGGCAGGCGAGGTGTGTGGAGAGGGTGCTTGGAGGGACCGTGATGGCTGTTGGCACCTGTGTGTCAGCACCAAACTCGAGCGAGCTGGAACTGAGCAGCTTGGTTTGGATCCAGGAGAAAGAGCAGTTTTCCTTTATCAAAATCAGTTTTTATTTGACCGTGGCTTTAGCATGTTGTAGAAGTTTCTCATCAGCACAGTGCGGAGCAGCTGCTGGCACAAGCCTGGTTATAAAGTGTGCTTTTAAGTGGCTTGTTTTGAGCTGTGTGCATGGGAAATACATGAAATGTGTTCATGTACATGGAATGTGTTTATGAGAGAAGAGGGAGGGAGATAAAATCAGAATAAATAGCATTGGCTGTGCTAAATTTGCATATTTAAGAAATATCTCCTTCAAAATTGTCTCACGCTTGTGAAGTGCTGGGCTGCTGGTGATTGGTGGGATTGGCTGAAGTGGGTCAGTCATTTGAATGTGGAACAAGTATCAAGTACATACCTGAGACGTATTTCTGTGGACAGGTTTTCTGCTGGAGATGTATGAAATGCTTTTATTTTGCTTTGTTTGAAAAGTGCAAATCAGTGTTATGTGTGTTGGAGCCCATGGTAAAAAGAAAAATGAGGGCATGTGATGGGGAAGAGGAGCTGATTATATCGGTGTAGGGAACAAGCTGCAGCCTGCAGTTAATTCACAGTGTTCATCTAACGTGATGAAGATTGATCTGATGACTGTGGGTAGTTAAAATATCTAATAATTGACGCCTGACAAGGAACTTGATCTTGCCTTGCTCTGTCTGGCACTCTTGCCTTGATTCACTGACTAACATCAGGCTGGTTGAGCCAGCAACACAAATAAGAGTTTGTAATGTTCATAGAGACAGAAAGATACAGAAGGAGCACAGCAGCAAATCTGATCCTTGCGAACCTCTCCTGATGATCACAGCTCGAGGAGGCCATGAGAAGAGCTGAGCGAGAACACAAGTCGGAGACAGAACCATGAGAAAGAAAGGAACTGGCCTGTTCCTGGAGCCTTGCAAACATCATGAAAACAGGAGTTTAAGACTGTAGATAAATGCTGTTGGGAGTCTCACGTTATAAAGAATTGTATAGTTTATTTGTGGCCAGGCTTTGCTGTTATGGATTGAAAATTGGTCTTATTCATGGGTTTTGTACAAAAATTTGGGTTGTTGATATTTGTTAATAGTTGTTTGTTTTAGTGTCTGGGAGGCCTGGTCTTGAATCAGAACGCTTTTGTGCTGGATAGTCGAGTGAATAAACCCTCTCTGCCCAGAGAGTTTACTGCCTAAATGCCAAACAAGCTGATGGACAGTACAGGGAGATAAGGAGAGGTTATCAGGTCTGTGAACTGGGGACATAGTGGAGCATTAGCATTGTTTGGTGTAACCCCATGACATATGACTGTGTCTTTCCAGTCTCACTAGGTGTATATTGCCCAGCTTTCATTGAATTCAGGTGGGAAGGGACAGATATGCCATACTGTGAGTGTCTCCTCTGCTGTGATCACTTGGCATGAGCAGGCTGGGCTAAGCCGTGCTAGCGGCGTTGGTTGGTTTGGATTTGGCCCAGGTTCTTCAAAATCATGTCTAGGTTTTCATGTGGGTATGATATTAACATAAGAGACTTTTGCATATTTATTGCTCATGTGATGTTGTAATTAAGGTACAGTATTGACCTTTGACAACACACCTTGCCTTGTGGCACCTAAACAAGAGGAAACCCTCGACTGGCAGAACGTGCTTTGATGTTACCTCTTTCCCTGGGCCAATGAGTCACTTGGAAGTCCCTCTGGGCTTCTGGCTTCTGAGGAAGCTGTTGTGTTGTTTCCTTATCTTAGCTGACAGCATTAACAGCTTTAAATCCAGGCCTGCCTGGCTCTGAGTCTACTTCAGATCCTTTTGGTAGGACTTTTCCCAGACATCCCAGCAGGTTTAGGCACATCTCCCAGGGCCTCCCTCGGCTGGGATCTGTCCTCACCTGGGGGCCATCAGGTGTGATGGCAGAGTAAACCAGTCATACCTGTGATGCTGATGCCAATGTGTGTCTCTTCCAGGCAAGCTCTACGCCGTGGGTGGCTATGATGGAGCGTCCCGTCAGTGCCTTAGTACCGTGGAGCAGTATAACCCAGCCACGAACGAGTGGACCTACGTGGCAGAGATGAGCACTCGACGCAGTGGTGCAGGTACTGGCTCTGAAATGCATTCTGAAGACAGAGATTGCTTGCTTCTCCTCTGCTCATGGGAAGAAATAAGTGTGTTTTGGCATTGCTGGGCTGGCAAGTGCAACCTGTTATTTTCTTCCCTTCCCATAAGGGGAAAAAACATAATTGCTTGGAAGCTCTCAGCAGCCATCCTGACTTCGTTAAAATCTGCCAAATTGAAATTAATTTCTGGATTAATGAAATAATGTTCAGTGATTCTAAGTAGCCTCACTAACAGATGCATCTCACTTGTAAGGAAAGAGTTGTCTTTCCAAATCACCAGTTGCAGGCTTAGCCAGGGACTGGGAAGTTAAGCTGTGCCTGCTTCTCTTCTTACCATTTGGGGGTTGTCAGGTGGATTTTTCTTTTGGATCTTCTCTGCAGGCATCCAGTGGGTGCTTTGTGGCACAAAGGGCGTCTGTGCTGGGTATTTGCAGACCAAACCAAGGTAACAAAATTGATCTGGGATTGCCCCTGCTAAGCCAGTTTTTAATGTGGCTTTGCTGGCAAGAGTTGGTGATCTGGAGGGTTAGAGAAAAGGACATGTTAAAGGTTTATATTCTGGTCTTGATGGTTTCTAAATTACTACATGATGCTAGGCCAGGTAGGCACTTGTCCTCTCTGTGGCTGATAGAAGATCTTACCCATTGCATTTAAAACCATCTTCAGATGAAAGGGAATGTGTCATCATTGGTCCTATTGCTCAGTGTGAGCAATGATGTCAGATTGTGCAGTTGTCAGTTTAGAACAGCCAAAGTGGCAGTTGCCCAGAGGTAGCCAAGATGAGGCTGCTCTTTGTGTGGGGGCTGAAATAGCCCTGCAGGTTAAGCTGTGGTGGGAATTTCCTTCTGAGCTAAGTGATTGGGAGGCTGCTCTGTACACACTGTCTTTCTCTCCTTGCTTTAATACCTTTCCCATAACTCCAGGTGAGGCAAATATGGTCACGGACTTTTGGTTTTAATTCACTTGAAGAGGTTTTTAGTACCTGTTTGATGCTAAAACCTGTCTCAGTGCAGCATTAGAGGAGAACAAAATGAGTGTCTCGTGTTGTTGACAGCGTGTTGAAACACAGCAAAACTTTTGTGCTTGCAATGAGATGGATTTTACTGAATTTTCTGTTCTGAGTGCTGCTTTGCAAGCCCATCTCTACATGGCAAGTATAGAATTAGAAATGTTCTTGTTTGCCTGCCAAATAGCCTTACAAGTTCCTGTTCCCTTTCTGAGAGCTGAGCTCCTCAAGTTCAGGTTGCCACTCAGATGCCCCTCCAGCAGGCACTGGGGAGGGCACTGCCCAGTGCCACTCATCACCCGTAGTGCTGCAACACGGTCTGTCCTACAGCTCCACAAATGAAACCGTGCTCCGAGCTGCCGGCGTTGCCATCCCGATGCTGACATCTAGTGGAGGTGAAGGTGGGTGTCCCCAAGTCCCTCGGGTGACCCCAATCCAGGCTGTGTGGGTGCGGCAGTGCTGGGCTTTATGCCCCTGGCAGGGTGTCCCATCCCCGTGTGCCCTGTCTCACCGCACAGGGAGGCACCTTTAGGTGGAGGAGCCTTAGAGTGTTTCAGACTCTTATTCTCCTACTTGCTTAAATTGGTTTACCAATTTAATTATTTCTTAAAAGTGTACAATTTTTGCCATTGGCTGAGTATAGTCAGATGCAAACCCACACTGCTGGGCTCAGATGTGGTGGTCTTTCCTCACCAGTTAAATGAATTCCCATTCCCCAGGCCGCTGGGAGGCACCTTGTACAACTCTGGGGCTTGGATGTACAATGGGATGTATTCTGCTCTTCCTAGAAGGTGCACATTGGATTACCTCAACCAGACTGAGAATTTTGTCCAGTAAGGTGGATATTTATGGCAGTTAATTAATTACCAATGTTTGTATGAATCCCAGTGTCATACTGGGATTTCAGCACCTCTTGGTGCAGCGAGAGATGGCTGATCAAAGCCAAGCCCAGCAGCAGCAAGTTAAGAAAATCCAGAGGAGAGAGGAGTGATAGTGGTAGACCTGTAGCAGTGTTCCTGTCCATCCAGCATTGGTGTACCTGCTTCAGTTTTAATTCATCAGTTGGTCTCAGGTGCTGGCCTTTTTTGGGGTGAGGGAGGAGCAATAACGCTGAGACGGTTTCCCTCCCAACCTCGTGCTGCTGTCCTGCAAGTGGAGCTGCTGTGGTCTATGGTCCTGCTGACATTGGCAAGGCTCAGAGCTATGTGACACATATTTTTTAGGATGTGACACACCACCAGGAGATGTTTCCATGGCATGGGAGCTCCTGAGCCTGGATGGTGACTGCTCTTCACTTCACCGTTGCAGCGCTGCACCTGCAAACAGGAAAGATATTTGCACACGGGCCAAGAGGAAAACCTTTTTATTTTACAGTTGGAAGGGGTCTTCTCCTCCCAGCACACACCTTTCCAGCTCTGTGCCTTTCCCTCAGTTGTCATCAAGAGTCCATCTTCAGGACATGTCCTGCTGGTTAATGCTCAGAGTTGAAATGATGCAATTCAGATCTATGTTTCTGTTTTACTAACATCACGCCTTGGTAATTTTAATAGAAGCCTTTGAACCTATTAACAAAGATGTATTGCTGGAAGTTTTAACTCTCATGGATCAGTGAACATTTTAATTTACTTAATATTAGGCAGAAGCACCCTTCTGTCATTCCCAGAGATTGAGCCAGGGGCTTCCAAAAGTGGCTGGAAAGTTGGCCTTGGAGGCACCTGGTCGGTGCCAAGTGCTGCTGCAATGTTTGGGGGCATGAGCTGGGGGGAGAGGAATCTAGTGGCAGCCTCAAGAAATAGAGCCAGTAAGTTGTTGAGAAGAGGAGGAGTGTCCAAGGGATGTGGCACAAAGGCAGCAGGAAAAGCAAAAATAAAGCTCCTGGAACTGGGAATGAGGCAAAAACCAAAGGGCCCCATGGCAGAAAAGGTCGGGCAGGTAGAAACAATGTGGGGTGGGATGCAGTGGTCAGGGAAGGAAAGGGGAGAGAGAACAAATCAGTCCAAAGAGATGGAATAAAGACAGACAAATGTCATGAGACTAGATTATTGATCTCAGATAGACTTAAGATCTACCTGAGAAGGGGCACAGCCCTGAAAGTCAGGGCATCTGCCAGATGTTACCATGCAGGTCTTCTGTAGTGCCATGTGGCTGCTGGGTGGACAGTTGACCGTGTGCTGGATGATCTTGAAGTATATGTAGCCCATGGTTTGGAAATGCCTTGGAATACCCAGTAGAAGATCTGGGGACGTGCAACCCCGTACATCTGGCTAACACTGGGCTCTGTTTGGCAGGTGTTGGAGTCCTCAGTGGGCTGCTTTACGCCACCGGAGGGCACGATGGCCCCTTAGTAAGGAAGAGTGTGGAAGTCTATGATCCAGGAACAAACACCTGGAAGCAAGTAGCAGACATGAATATGTGTAGAAGAAATGCAGGTAACCACAATAATCCTTTCTGTGTTGTCTGGTTGTAGTTGTTTGTGGTTTTTAATGGGACTAATGTGCTAGTGCTGGAAGTGATCAGTATTTGTAAGAAAGTGATAAAAATGAGAGATGAGATCTGCTTGGGAATGAATCGAAATGTGGCAGGCGACGTGTGGTGGGGGCTGTGTTAGCCCATATCTAACCATGTGCTCTGCTTTGAGGTGTGTGTGCGGTGAATGGTCTCCTCTACGTGGTGGGAGGAGATGATGGTTCCTGCAATTTGGCCTCCGTGGAATACTACAACCCCATCACGGACAAATGGACATTATTACCAACCAGCATGAGCACAGGGAGAAGTTATGCAGGTAAACAGTCAGTGGGAGAGCTGGCAACAGCTGGGTCATTCATAAACTCAAGGACTGTGCCTCCTGAAGCTTTACTCGTACGTGGTTGTGTGTTTTGAGTTGGTTTCAGTAGAGGGACCTTACACAGAAAGAGCAGACACCTTTCTCTCTGCTAGCCCGTTGCTGCTCTTTGGCTTTGCAGGGTGATTGCAACCCAGGAGCTGCTCCTGCTGTAACTGTGTCTGTTTGTCCGTTCTTGCAACAGGTGTGGCTGTGATTCACAAACCCTTGTGACACATAATCAAGCCAATGTGAGGAACAGAAATGAAGTGGATCCAGCTGGGTGGTGTTGGGAAGATGACTGACCTCTGACTTGACCCATCTCATTGCTGTTAATGTCTTAGCATGACGAGTGATACGTTACAAACATCATCTGCTCTGCGGTGGATTGTGTAGCAAAGTGAAAGTCCCTCTGGGGACACGTTCTATGCTAGACACCAGGTGTTGCTTGTTATCTGTGATGCAATCAACTGTTCTTCTCAATGGCTAATGTCCTGAGATAAAGACTGTACTTGAGCTGCAGGCACTGAATTTCTTGGGTGAAACCAAACTGCTACATCTGGGCATGTGAGTAAAAACGATCACTTCTGGATTTCTTCACTACTGGTGCTCCGAGCACATCTTGGGTTGAACTATTTACTCACTGTGCCTGGAGGGGTGGACTTCACTACTGGCAGTGGGAACTTCTGAGTACCTACCAAGAAAAGCAGTCAGCAGAAAAGGAATGGAACAGGGTGCTCTGGTTGAGTGTGATGCTGTCTCAGTCATACATTTGTAGATGCCACTGGACTACTGTGTGTACCCCTGGAATGTTTGTCGTGTGGTGGAAATAAATTCCATGTGATTTTTCTACTTGCCATGAATGCTGTTTGCTGTGTGTGATGGGACCTGCTGGGCAGTGCCTTCCCTCGGGCTGAAATCTCAGCACCTGAACCACACAAAGGTTTGCAACCCCACAAAATGGGGTTTATTGCTCCTGTGAAAACAAATGTTGCTTGGATAGAAAGTATTCCCAACCCATGCATTTCAGCTGTGCTGAAAGCCCCAGCTCTAGCTCTGTCCAGCATCCCAGTGCCATTTCAAATATAGAGCATTTAGATGTTAAAAGAAATACCTTATGGTGTCATTAATGTGGAGATGTCACATACAGTGAGAACCCTCTGTCACCCAGGCAGTGATTAATGAGCAAGGCAAAATACCTGCAGTGTTTTAGTGATTCCAGCATATGGAGATGAACTGGGCACTGTCACTGTAATTACTATTTTAATCTTGCCCCTACTGAAGGCGTTCCTCTGTTAACATAGAATTCATAAGATTATTCAAAACAGACAAATCTAAATCCAGCTGTTACTTAGCTGTCTTGCTTACATCCCAGCTTCTTAAAGCTTTCTGTTTAAGAAGGTGTTGGAGTTTAAAATGCCTTCTTGTGTCTCCTTGTGGGCTCTGGCATGCTTCTGCATACAGGGTTGGACTCCCAAAACACTCCCCAGCTAAAGGGAACGAGTGAAGCAAAATATTTTCTCTCCTTTTTTTTTGGGGGGGTTTGTATTTTTTTTGTTTCTCCCCTGTAGATCAGCTGAGGCTTTTTGTAGGGAGCAGCTGGTTCTGCTGGTTTCTTTCTCTGTAGCTCTGCTATGAAAAGGCCTCCATGTGACTTTGTACAGTAGAAAAGAAAAATACTTAAAAATGTATTGATCTAAGGTTACATCACCTTGTGCAGATTTCGTAGAGGAGTGGGTTGCTTCTGTAAATCAGTAGAATTTTAGTGTTGGAGTTGATGTGTTCCTGGTGGGGCAAGCAGCATCTGCCTTTACTGTGTCACCTCCCAGAGAGGGGAACGTGAGGTATCACCCACTCCTCTTTGGATGTTCTTGGTTTTACAAACAAAAACAAAGTGTCCAAAGAGATGGCAGTATTATTCCTGATGTCTATTCTTATTGTATGTCAGCTCAGAGGTCTTGAAAATAATGATGATAAAAATAAATTAGTCTTTTCTATAATACCTTTTAAATCTTTTGCCCTTTTGCTTTGGGTTCTCCAGTCTGCAGTGAAATGTGCCAAAATAGTACAATGTGCTGCTCATTTATGAGATGTTGCTTCCTGTAAAAGCTATTGAGGCTGGTAGGAAGGTGACCCTGACTGCAGCTGCCTTTGGATCAGAGTCCTGAGATGCATTTTTGCAAGATGATGCCTTGGCTTGGACTGACTCAAATTCACTGCCCCAAAAGCAAACACAGAAAGGCATTTCCCTTTCATGCAGCCTGTGGAATGGAGGATAAAATGGGACAGGCCAAGTGTTTTGGTTAGAGTCAACATCTCTTGATAGCCTGAGATGGGGGGAACAAGCATTTGGGTGCACGTGGCCCTCGCTGGGTCTGGTGCAGACATGGGGAATGCAGAGCTAAACAGCTACTGTACAGCCCAACTCCAGCTCAAGAGTTGGGACAGATGCCAGCTAACCTGGCACTTGTAGCATCACTGGAGCAAAGGCAAATACTGCCCAGAGACCAGGAGTTCATTCAGGGTAGAGATACAAAGGAGTAGCTAATGCTAGAGAGATGCAAGCTTGAGCCTTGTCAGATTTGCCTGAAAGTTGGGTCATTTTTGCCCTGCTTTACACCTCTTTTAAACCTTCCTTGCTCATAAGGAAAACAGGTTTTGGTGTTTTTCTACTGTGGTAAAAAGGCATTTCTGCCCACTGCTGGCCCAGACCCTTGCTGGACAGGGTGGGACTCGCAGCCCTTGTCAGCAGGAGACATGGTGTTCCTGGCTGCTGCCAGTTCTCAATGACAAATGGCACGTTTCTTTCTTTCCTTCTCAAATGTTGCTGTGTTATGCAAGTCAAGTGACCTCGTTTTCCAGCTATGCAATATCAACAACCGTAACACGTGATGAACCAGCTGTATCCCCCCTTGAAATGCTTTTTGAATTTGTCCATCTTTGTGTGGTTTTGTGTTTGTATTGTTAACTCTGAGCACCTGAGCCAGATCCTTTAAAGACTGCCTTTTTCTAGGACTGAAAACATTGCATTAGCACTAACAAATTTTACTGTAAATATTTTTATAAGACAATTTTAAATAATTTTTTGGATTGCTTTCTATGGTCGTCAATGACACTTCTGTTAAATTCTGGATCTAATTCTTTCACTCCAGTGCAGCTTTTGCTGGCCATGATATTGGTGTAAATCTGTATGTTTTCTGAACAAGGAATTAAATCTGGGATAGCTCTTATGTTGCTTCTAACGCACTAGGATGGCAGCATTGGGCTTAGCATTATGAGCTAAATTAAAATCCATTACCTCAGTCTCCAGTACGCTCTTAGGTTATTAGTTATTTTACAACAATATCAGCACTCTGATGGAATTTTCTTGTGCCACGTGCTAGCTGCCCCCTCAGCTTGGTGGACAAGCTGTCTCTCAGCCATTCTGTTTCTCAGCTCTTGTGTGAGTGCAGTGCTGTTCAAAGGTGCAGTGCACGTGCAAACCCCCCAGACTGCCAAACTCAGTGAAATTATTGCAGGAGGTTTGCTAAAAGCTTTACAAACAGAACTCAGGCTCGCAATGGTCCTTTGTGAATATGAAGGCTTTCCTCAGCTCTCTTCTATTGTTGGCCCTTTGGGGGTCAGTGTGTCCCGAGCTCACCCCTCCTGTGGGATTTGGGCTGTGGGTTTCCCAAAGGTGACTTTGCTCCCCAAAAAGCATCCCCAAAAGCCAACAGCATCGCCCGTGGGTGCTGCTGGGTTTGCAAAACAGAAAAGCTTATGTAAAGCAAGATAGATTCGCCTCCAACAATCTGTTGTTTAAACAACTTTGAATCAAGTCCATCTTTTTATTTGTGCCTAATAGATAAATTGGGGGTGATTAAAACCAATTTTCAGTTCATTCAGTTTATCCAAATACTTTTTTTGTACAGATGTGTACAGCACTGTAATTACCATAAATCTACTTGGCAGCATTTGCATGACACCACCATGAAAGCTTAATACTGTTCTCTGGTTTGTAGTGTTTGGAGACCAAAATCCTTAATATCCAACGATGTGTGGTGGCTCTTCATCAACCTAAAATGATGGTTCAACATAATGCAGCTCGTTTTTAAACTTTGGGATTCATTGCTACTAAAATGTAGTGTCAAAGAAGTTGCCCCCTTGACTTGACATCATGCCCACAAATCACGTTCACGTGAGCGTAATTTGTTGCTCAAAGCTACAGTGTTTGGGGGTGTGTTAGACATTACAGTCTGGACATGAGTTCATTAACTTTTCCTCTGCCTTTATCTTTATGGATTTATAAATTATTTTCCTCTACAGTGACAATAAATAAATATTGAGAACTTTAGTTTGTATATTTAATGTATAAAAAATGTATTAAAAAAGATGATTGTGGAATTATTTACCTGGGTGTGAAATTCTTTGTTTTTGTAAAACAGACTTTGTTGGGTCAATAGCTGACAGTACACTGTAATGAGCTGGTTGACTGTTTAAGCTCATTGTTTTAATTAAAGATTTTTTGCATGAGTGTGAAGGATCAAGGACTTTGCAAAGTAATTCTCTTTACAGCTCTCTTGTCCAGTGTGAGGAGCAACTTGAGAAACATCATTCACTGACATATTTGTATTATAAAAGGAAATCACGCTGTAGTTTCCCCTCCTTTGATTTGATTAAAAACTGGACTAATGAAGCTCTTCTGGGTCTGTTTTGATTTTGTCAGCTTCTCAGGGAGAAGCAATCCCATCACTCCACTTGGCTTTTTTTTTTCTTCCCTCTTTAAATACAGGAAATACAAATCCTGGATTTAACCTTGTGTCCTTTGGCGTGGGGCAGTGGTACTCACGCGTACTGAAGCTGAGAGGTCCAAATGCTGGAGGAGATGCTGCCCTCACACCTGGCTCTGATGCTCTCCTGGGGTTCTGTGCTGCTCCTTTTCCAAGGAACATTTAAGACCATTTGGCTGCTGAGGTGCAGGAGAAAAGTTTCTCCTAGGGGTGGGAAACCCCTTTATTAAAATAGAGACATTGATGTCAAAACCTTTCAAGCTTGGAATTTCTTT
Source organism: Dromococcyx pavoninus (assembly GCA_033558185.1). Taxonomy (NCBI): domain Eukaryota; kingdom Metazoa; phylum Chordata; class Aves; order Cuculiformes; family Neomorphidae; genus Dromococcyx; species Dromococcyx pavoninus. The sequence continues at coordinate 1,617,293 of JAUMJL010000064.1, read as the reverse complement.
CCTGGCTTGTGGCTTGTTCTTTGGGTGTGCTGCTGGTGCTGTGTGATGGTAAAAAAACCCTTGCAATTAAAAAAAAAATAAATCTATAGGGTCCTCCTGTAAAAAAGTAACCTTTAGGAGCCACAGGACCAGGACAGAAACATTGCCATGAACCACACAGGGATTTCTAGAGCATCTCCCAGTTGCTCAGTGACTGATGGTGTTGCTTCTTATAATGTTATTCGGCACTGTAAACAAGCACAAAATCACTAAACTACTTAGTGATGTGAAATATTCTAAGAAAATTTGCCAAACTGATTAATGTTAATGTTCTTGTTCAGCAAATTGAATGAGATTTAATTGGCACAGCTGCTGAAGCTCAATGCATTTGGTTTGGCCCTGGTTTATAAACTATATTATCATGTGCATTCTCCTTCTCTTTCTTCCGTTGTGAACCTCCGCATCCTCTGCCAAGCATATTGCTCAGTAAATTACAGGTCTTAAAATCTTAGAATCTCATTTTTCAATCAGTAAAACATCTGAAGGGGCCCTTTAAGGGATGTGCAATGCCTGTCCCAAAGGTTCTGCTCTTCTTCCTCAAAAGCATAAGAGATTTAAATGTTATTTTTAGTGTCCTTCTCACACTTCCTTTCTACAGTGCAATCTCAGCCAATGGTGAGTTTGTCCCACTGGACAAACACTGAAGTATAATTTAAATCATATGCCTGAAGTCAGAGTTGTGTTGGGACAGAAATGAACCCTAAAGACTTCATGTGATATTTCTGAAGGGTTTTTCAGCCCAAGCCATTTCTGCTGGTGAGTCCCAGCTGCCAGTCCTGCGCAGGCAACAGCAGAAAATCTGCACTTGTTCATCAGACATTTTTAATTGCATTACAGCCCGGCTAATACGCTGGCTGCTTCTTTCCTTTTTTTCTTTCCCCCAGGGAAGGGGCATCTCTTTCTGCCCTGCATTTTGTTCCACACAGCTCAGCTTTCCTGAATCTACCTAAAGAAATGCCTGGGATCTGTTTTCCTGCCAGAGGAACAGGTAAAATCACATGGGTCACACACACAGACAGGAAGTTTTGTATTACTCCATGCTTTACTCACAGCCAAATCTCTTCCTGGTGCCCCATTCCCTCTCCGTGCAACTTTCCTTCCTGGAACATTTTTCCTACTGTATGTACAAGTAAAATACAATGACTGTAAAATACCACACAGCTCTGGTGCAAATGGTACAGAGCTTCCAGCTTTGCAGGGCTCCTGCCCTTGCAAAATCACCTTGTTTATGCGTTGGGGGAGCTCAGCAAGCCACCTTCCAGCTGGGGCTGTGGGCACCTGAGCTAAATCAGAGGCCAGGTCTTAATGACTGGGAAACATTGCATGCAGCCCCTCCTCCTGCTCTGCTGGAACCCTCGCCATGCTCCTTGGGATCTGGGAATTTGTCATGACAATTTTCTCTGATGGGAATGGCAGTATTTATAGAACCTGTTGCATCCCAGGGCACAATGGTGTCAGAGGGCTGGAGCTGTGACCCAGGGCCAAAACTCCCCGAGGCAGCTGCACAGACCTGCAGTGATAACAGATCTAGAATCATAGAAATACCTGAGTTGGAGGGGACCCAAAAGGATCATCGAGTTCAACTCTTATCCCTACACCGGACACTCCCAACATTCACACCATGACCCGAGTCAGTGGAAAAAATGCTGGTTCTCACTTTCCTGATTTTAATGCTTTGTAAATTTTGAGTAAAAAGTTCATGTAATTGATGTCTAAATATAGTGAAGTCTCAGCATCAAAACTGAGAAAAGTCTCAGTGAAGCGGCAGAGCTTAAGGCAGTGGTTTGCATGGAGTGTAGCTCTTCCCACATAATTTTATTTTGCATCGAGCAACTTGACTGATTTGCAGATTGTTTTCACCCCTTCTCCTCTTTTTCTCCCCTCCCTTCTCCCCAGAATGTGAACATTACTAAGTAATGGCTCATTTGATTTTTAGTAAATAATAAACTTCATGAAATATTGAATTTTATTCCATTCCCAAAGACTGAGACATAATTGCCCATTCACAGTTAAGCTGCACTCTGGAATGCCATCTGCTGTTCACTGCAAATTTATTACAATTACACCTTAAATTCATGGTGAATTTTATGTAAATATGGATAGAAGATCTTGTGCTGCATTAATCTCTGCATGAAGTAGATCCACGTATCTTCAACTGTAAAGCAGCTCAAGCACTGAGCAGTAACAGAATGCCTACTGGGGGGGAAACAGGTGGTTTTACCCATCTTTGTCTCTGATAGTGTCAAGGATTTAAGGAATATTTAATACCACAGGGTCCCAGACATAAGATTTGTTGAAGTCCTCCAAATAAAAGTAGCCTAAAATGAGTGCTGGTGGAAGGAAAGTGGGGATTCTTATCAGCGAGATCTTGACTTCTGTTGTTCTTCCCAGGTTTCAAGTTTGTCCTAAGACAACTAAGGGGACTGAATTAAAACAAAACAAAAATCCAAAGCAAAACCCACAAATGTTTTAGTTTGGCAGAATTCTTCCCATTTAGGGGGATAATGGATTCACAAAGTCTTTATTTGGAGCCATAGGGTTTTTTTGGTTTTGTTTGGTACAAACAAAATGGACTCTGAATCAGTGTTTCTTTCCTGAAAAATATAAACAGCTTGACCTGTCAAAGATTAAAACATGCAGTGGGATGGGATCACTTTAGTTCCCCCTTCTCTACAAAATAGACAAAACGGCAGCCTCTGGGAACTCACCAGAAGTCAGAATGAGCACAGATCCCCAAAATATTTAGCTGCTTTGTAGGTAGGATAGATATCCAACCCCATCCTGTGGCTGCCAGCGTAGGAATGTGCTCATCTGTCCATTTTGGGTGTGTGTTTTGGTTTTGTTTGGTTTGGTTTTCATAGGGGTCTGTGCACATCTGTCCCACTCCTCTTGTCCCTGCTCACTGGCTTTCCTCTGCCCTTGTCCTTCATGCGGGTCTTGTAGTCATGTTTGCTTTTGGGGACTTTTGAGATTTAATGCACAGACTTTATAGTCTTCAGTTTTGAAATTAAGAAATTGTTTTTTCTCACTGTAAAAAAGAGGAGTCACTTGGCTTTAAGTGTCCCTCTCTGCTGCAGTAGTTTTAGACTCCATCGCAGTAATTTTAACATTGCAATTGAGTTCTAAACAATAATTTCTCTTGTGCAGCAATCAGTGAAGAATAAACAAAAATTATCCATCTCTGTTTGCTGTTTTTAAAAATTATTTATTAGTATGTTTGATAGTTATTAATATGGCAAACAATTGTTTCAGAAAAATGGAATCAAAGTCTTAAAAATGTACAATATAAAATGGAAAATAGTTTCAGCTTCCTCCTAAATCAGGAAGCAGAAATAAAGGATTCCCTTCTGCCAGAGCTGGTGCTTACCTAGTGATGATTTGGGTATTGCCAGGTGTGTGGCTGGAGATATTCAATATAATCAGAGAGCTTCCTCATGGGTTTCTGTACATGATTTTACTATAATGCCTACAAATTCTTTTCTTATCTAGTTAATTCTGCAGTTTCTCTCACATGCAGCAATTTGAGCTTGTTTTCTCTCATGCCATCAGGGTGCAATCATCCCCAGCCTGTGGGAGCAATCACTTCAGCAAAATCTCTTTGAATTAATGACAGTGGGTGGAAAAGGAATTAGAGACCCGATGGGTTTGGGAGTTAGGATGTGCCATACAGGGCGCTGGACTCTGGGGGTCAGCACAGCCAAATAAATAAGCACCAGCCTGGCTAGAAAAAGCCCTTTGCAATGCGGGGAGCCTTCCTGCAAATAGTATTTGGGGGGGGGAAATATAATTTCTTCTAAAGCAGTGGAACTCCATAAAACAGGCACCAGTGCTGTATTTTGCATATAGGTTGAGATCAAAAGTGCTCTAAGACAATTTTTTTCCTGGTTTGTTTGTCTGCTTCATTGTACCTGAACACCCCATTTGATGACACACGTTAAAAATAACTTGTGGACAGGAAGCAGAAGGATTTTAAGGGGTAATTTTTCACCCATGTAGTTTAACTCTTTTCTTGAGGGAGGTGCCTGAAAGGGCAGTGAGCTGAGCTACAACTGCTGGGAGCCTTTAAATTGGTCTTAGGGGTGAAACCTGTGCACTGAGTAGCCTTGGTTAAACTAATATTGCCTAGGCTGAGCTTTTAGGGGTGTCATTTACCCCACTTCACAGTTTGATTCTCTGCTGCTATCTCAAAAGTTCAAACATTGTGATACACAAGTTGTGATTCCTGTATATATGTTGAAAATGCTCTTAAAATCAATGCTGTTATAATCAAAGCTGTTACATTTCCGTTGAAGGAGAGGATCTCTGTGGAACCACCACGGGACTCTTTAGCCATTGGCATCAGAAGCTTTTCTAAGAGCAGTGTGTGAAGTGGGGCCCCAGGGCTGTGCAGCGCGAGGCGTCATTGCTGTCGTTCCATGGGCATTGGCTCTGCAGTTCTGAAACACAGCTAAATGTTTGTGCCTTGCTTATTTTTTAGGAGAGCTGGCCTGGCTCTCCCAAGTGCTCTTCTCTTGTGACCTATGATAGGACTCGCAATGGCAGGAAGATGTGCCAGGGGAGGGTTGGGTTGGACATTAGGAAGAGATTCTTCCCCCAGTGGGTGGTGGAGCCCTGGAACAGCTCCCCAGGGAAGCAGCCACAGCACCCACTCTGCCAGCATTCCAGAAGCATTTGGACACTGCCCTCAGTCACACGGTGGGAATGTTGGGAGTGTCCTGTGTAGGGACAGGAGCTGGACTCCATGATCATTTTGAGTCCCTTCCAATTCAGGTAGTTCTATGATTCTATGACTCTATGTCACCACTAGCAGAATTTGGTTTGAATCAGAGCTTTGAATTTCAGACCTCTGACTTTTGGAAAATGTATATCTGAAGTTTCCCTTTGCAATGTTCCTGCAGCATTAGGGGTCAGATATGACTCCAAGATCCAAACACTGGCATTAGTGGGTGCTCCCGGATTACACACTATGACTCTCACTTGCAGTTGTGGAGTAATTAACACCACACCACGTGACTCAATCAATCAGAAACTGTGTAGGGGTAAAAGTAATAATGACTCTTACACACGTACCAGGAGAAAAACTTCTGCTCCTCTTGGTCCCCTCTCCAAATACTCCTGGGCAGTGCTCTCATAGTCCTTGTCCTTTCCATAAAAAACAAAATCCAAAGCAGAAGTCATCCATCAGTGATGGAAAAAAAAGAGGGAGGTTGAAGCTGTCTCTCCAGCTGGGGCATGCCAAGGGTGCCTGGGAGAAAGCTGGCCCTTTGCCTCTTGACTTTTCTTTGTCAAAATGCACTGGGAAAGCTGAGGAAGAGGACCACTAAGCACTGGTGAAACCAGCACTTGCATCGAGGCATGGTGACCACCTACTGGGCTACAAGGACTTTCCAGACTCTTTCTCTGGCTGTTTGCTGCCCCTCAGAGCTGCAATGGTTTAGGGTTCAGCAGATCAGGTCTTCATCCACGGAGGTTTCTTGGTTGTCTGGGTGCAAGGCTTTGTTTTTGCCTACTGTACTGCTATGAGACCTTCTTGAAATTCACATTCCCGTAGAAGCTGAAGTTTGCCCCATCAGCACTGCCCAAAAGTATTCGTAACAGTGAGACATGTGGTGCTTGAAGCGCTTGGTTCAGAGCTTAAGCTGAAGGAAGCTGGAAAAAACTGAGTGCTTTGGAGATCCAGTTACAGGAAGAGTGAGGTGGACGGTCTCCAGCTGCTCAGTTCTGGGATTCAAATCTAGTAGAAACATCATTTAAAATCTGAGACTTGATGGCATTACCTAAACACTGCTCAGCTCTGCAAGTAACACTTAGACATTTCTGGAGATCAAGTAGCATGATTTTGTTGAGCATGTACAGGTGGTTGCAGGGCAAATAATTACTCTTGGTTGAAATTAGAGCCCTTTATTTGTTTCAATCTGCCTCCTGCCTTGATAGTTTGCTTTTTTTAAAAAAAAAACCTTGAGAAATAAGGCCCAAAAGGTTATTAGCATCTCACTTCTATAGCACAACACAGAAGCAGGCACTGCCTAGGAAGGGACTGATTGCCTCTGCTGTCACTGGTTGTTGATGAACCAGAAAAGCTTCTATTAGTTTATGGAGATGAGATTTAGACTTACACAAAAGCTTGACACCATGCCATGTTTTTAATTGGGTTTTTTTTGAAAAGAGATGTGAGATGAGACATGCAAACACCATTGGTTCTTAATGTGGCTGTTAAGAGAAGGTCTCTGGTTCTGCAATCCATATATTTTTGCAGTTAACTCATTTTGTAATTGGCATTTAGACAAATCGGGGCCAGACTCCCCTGATTTTGCTCTCCCTACACAATACCTTTCTTCTTCAGTTGACCTGTTGCTTTTAATGAGAGACTGTCTGGATTTCATCCCAAGAAAATGTAAAAGCGACAGGTAAAATGAAGATCAGATACTTGAGGATTTTTACCATTACACAGTTTTAGAACTAATCGAGCCCTTTCAATTAAATATTTTTCCTTGAGGTTTTTAATCTTATGAAGCTACAACCGATCCCCCAAATCTAATGATTTATGGATGGTATTATTAGTGGAACCTGGTCTCATTGTGGCTTCCTGAGAGAACTATTTGGAGCCCTTTTTTGTTTTGTGGAAGGCAACCAGCTTTACAAAGGCAAAGCAATGTGAAAACAAAAAGGTAACTTGTTCTGTTCTCTGATCACCTTAAAATATCCCCTAAACTGTTCAGGTTATTGCAGTGTCAGATTTTGACAGATTAACAGATGACAAATGGTCTCATAACCTTTGGTAAATCCAGCCTTAATTAACTGGCATTTTAATGGTCCCTAAGTGGTCACTGGCTTCAATATAACTTAATTTAATTTAATTTGTTGGGCATGATTCTGCACACATGAGGTCTGTAGCCAAACTCATGTTCTCATCCCTGCTGTAGCAGTGCCAGTTTGCCATCAGTCACTCAGAAGTGTCATTAAGAGCTGGTCCAGAGCCCAGATAAAAGCAGTGTAAAGATAGCAGGAGGCTTCACAAGCTCTCCATGTGACTGCAAATTTGTAAATAAGTGAGAAGTTGGGATTATTTTTTTGTAAGAAAAGACAAATTCCCTGGAGGAGTCACACCTGGTGTAGGGTGGTGCCTGGAGGGGTGCTTTGTTGTAGAGCTGAGGATGCTCATGCACATCAGCACAGCTCACCCCTCCCTAACTCCCTGTATCAGCCCCAACCAGCTGGGAGAAACCTCCAGAAGGACACTGAGAAAGGACTGATTTGTAACCTTGCAAATGGCTGAGGTTGGTTAAAGAGAAAGAGAGGAGAAACACCATAGCCTCAGTGCTGAGGCACCTCTGAACTGCTGAATCCTTGCTGGGTTTAGGGAGTGTACTGCACAAGTAAATACTACTTGAAAAATACTTCCTGAAATGGGTATTATAAACTTCAAATAATAATTATAAGTCTCGCTTTCATTAAATATATTTTTGGTTCCACTTCCCATCCTGTATCTGGGCTCCAGACCTGGAAGACAGGCCAGAGAAATGCTTCTACCTCTTCTTGTAATGCAAGTTATATTTGTCCTGTTGAATGAAGCTGTCTGCAGCTCAAAATTACACAAGAGATGTGCACAGTGTAAGCTGTACAAATGTTAGCACTTGAGTTCGAAGGCCTTTATTAAATTGGCCTACATATATTTGCATATGTATTTACTTAATTCCTTCATTTTACTAAGTATATTCAGTATGCCAGGGAGAAGTTGCTCTGGTTTACTTGCTGGCAGGTCAGCTGTATCAATTCTCACCTACAAGTGGTGTTGCATCAATCTTGATTTGTTGCCAAAGATGTTAATTTACTAAGAAGCTAAAATGCTGTGTTTATAACATAAAATTTAATGTAGTGATCTAGAAAAAAAATGCCTGTGCTTGATACCTTCTCCTGGTCACTTGGCCTCCAGCTGGAACGTGGAGAGCTGTTTTAAATTAAAAGTGTATGCTCATTCTTCTTGATGGTCAAAGAGTATGGAAATGTTCTTTAATGCTGTGAACTGGTTTGGTACTATGGTATGTTCATAGAGGACCTTTTTGTTCTGTTTTTATAAGCTGATCCAGAAGTATGTTTAGATTATTGATTTTTATGTAGCTACTCCTAGCTCTTGAAGGGCACATTTAGCCTCTGGAAGGGGGTTACCCTTGTTCAGTATCTTGTCAAACCCAGCCTCCACAAGCAGGTACTATTCAATGTTTTAATGGGGAGTCACACCATTTAACTTTTTACTCTATCATAGCTGTATATAATCAAAAATTTGATGAGCTTACCCTGGGAGGCCTGGAAAGACCTTGATATGATGGCTTTGCTGTGTCTGAATTTATCACCTGTGTTGCTTAGGGACAGTTTTGAACTCATAACCTCAATGGTCGGTTTCCATCCCTTGTTTCCCCTGCTGTGTTGGCTGAGTGATACCTCAGCCTCCTTCCAAAGGGATTTACTTAAAACACTAATAATGGAATTGGAATATAGAGGAATTTTGTACAACCTGGTGGTGTAAGACATTGCCAAGAACAACTATGGAATAAAAAGAGACAAGCATGCTTACAAAGCCCCAGATAATAGGAGGATTAGCAAACTCAGCTGTTGACAGGTAGCGATTCAGCAAGTGAGACTCTTCCCCCAGGAGCCAAGTGTCCTCTCCATCAGCAGATCCCACTCTCTCCAGCTGTGCCCCTTTCCATTGAGCAAGAGGAGGATGCTCACCCAGCCATGCCCTGGCAAAGCCACTTGGGAATCCATCAAAAGGCCATTCACCATGATCAACATATACTGAAATTACAGTTAAATAAGTAGTAATTTTTTTAATATAACTGTTACTTCAATGCATCAAGGATTTAAAGGAAAAATTAATTTCTTGATCCATTTGGTGTAATATTTCTTCTTCAAACTCTTCAGCAGAGAATGGGAAACCTTGCCAATACTCTGAATATTGCTAAATGTTGCCTTTAATGATGCAATGTTTTAGTACACAGAGGATGAAATTAATTAATCTTATGTTAATGAAAGTATAACTGAACGAGGTGAGATTATGCCTTGAGGCTAATCATCAAGTAATTCAAGTGAGGCTGCAATTATAAGATTAAGATTTGCGTGATAACATTGTTTACCTTTTATATAAACCAAAATCCAATACTTAATAAAGCAACAGCTAATTAAGGTAGAGGAAAAGAAAATATAAAGAGATTCACACACACACACACCCCCCCCCGTTATCTTTCACAAAGCAGGTAGGTTTAGTTAGCTGTATTTGTTGTTCAGAAAAGCCTGGCACTGCTGCAACCTGAAACACAGAATAAAATTTGCTGGAGCCCCTGAGGGAAGGCAGGGAGCTCAGCAAGACAGACAAACCCAGAATTGTGCTGGGTTGTATCATTGCTTGTGCAGTGCAGAGCAGGCAGCCCAGGTAGAGAGCCCAGCCAGGAGCCAGGAGCTCCCAGTCATTTGCTGCAGGTAGATTTTATTAAAGCCAGAAAGATTCCTGCTGATGGTGACTCGACTCCAGTGCTCTGAAGTGAAGCACTGTTCTGCTTACTGTGTTCTCACTTTGTATCCAAGAGCTTCATTAAGAAGCAGGACTTGGAAATGAAGACATTTCATCTCTATTATTGTCATTCACACAATATGCTCTCTCACACACACACAAGGAGGTTTTTATTCCTGGTGTTACTCAACTTTTGTTGGTTCATAGGCAAATTTCTCATCTGGTCTATACTGGAACAGTAACATACATCTTGTGCAGATGAGAGGTAAATCCAGAGGCTTTTTGAAGCCTCCAAAGGAGACCCCCAAAGTGAGCAGATCCCACAGTTTCAAGCTCTTTCTTGGCAGTCCCTGGAGGTGTTTAAAAGGTGGGCAGATGATTTTCTTAGGGATATGGTTTAGTAAGGGGACAGGTACAGTTGGACTCTATGATCTCAGAGGTCTTTTCCAATCAGATGATGCTATGATTCTGTTAGAAAGCCAAAGTTAAACAAGTACATACTCAGCTGTGTCCCATCTCCTGCTCTGCCCCCCTAAGCCATCACTAGTCTGAAATGTGCTCAACACCATCCTCCTCTTCAGCCTCACCAGCTGAGCTGCCAAGGGGTGCTGCTACTGCCCAGAGCAGGTCAGGGCAGCCCAGGCACCCCAGCTGTGCATCTCTGGGTGAGGTGTGGGTGCCCTCGTGCTCATGGCTATTTCCAAAGCCTGGTTTGCTGCAAGTGATGCTCAGGGCGATGCTCCTAACTCGGGTACCTGCTGCTACATGGGCTGGAGCTGCAGAGGAGGAGGGTTTGGGCAGGAGGGAAGCAACTCACCTCCTGCAGGAGTTGGGGAGGTGTAGCCCTGAGATAAGAAGGTCCATGGAGGCTTTAGGGTGGATGCTGAGCTTGACCATCTCACTAGATAGAAGTCTGATACACCTAAAGAACATATATATTGGGATATATAATTAATGACTGGAGCAATAGGTAACAACTCTCAATAGGGAAAGGAGTTTGAGCAAGGGGGCTGGATCTGTGTGTGCCTCTCCTGGTTGTCCCGTCCACCAGCACACTTTCACAGTAGATCATCCAAAATATGCCAGGTGCTGTTACACTTCCCAGCACTGTCACCCTGGTGAAGGGGACAGGGAGGATGGGGTGGGAGAGCTGGAGTGACCAGCTCATTTGGCCTGGAGGTAGGGAATGCTCAGGCATTGCAGGGGAGGAGGAAAGACTAAGCTTCTGTGAAATGGATGGGGGTGGTACCTTGAAAATAAAATTGGAAAAAAATTATGAGTGAAATATCTCCAGGTGATAGAAAGGGGGAAAGAGAGAGAGAAGCACAGAGTGATGCGAACAATACCCGGGCTTTCTCTGAAAGAAATCAAAAGTAGGGCAGGAGTGGAGATGTCTGAAAGTAATGAGTTTGGGAGAAAAAGACTCAGCAAAAGAACATAAATTGAGTCATTTAACATAAAAAGATGGATGTGCTGGAAGCAGCTGCCTTGGCGTGAGCTGTCCCTGGAAGAGCGGTGGATGCAGGTTTGGTGCCTCAGCTGTGAATGAGGAAGAAATCTGCATGCAGCTTCTGATTTCTAAAAACTCACACTTCAGCTAATTTCACAGTGCTGGAGGAACCGTTTAGAGTTAATAGAAATTCACTTCTGACGGCTGGGAGTCCGGACAAGAGGCGTAGGATTGGAATATAGTCACCGTTCTTGTAACACTGAGTTAGTCAAGGTTTATTTTGGCGATTAAAGGAGGCTGAACGTCAGGAGGCTGAGATTTCTTCCACCACAAGATGGCACTGAAGGAAGGAAGGATTGCAAAAGGGCCTCAGACTGGAGTGGATTTAAAATAAAAACATTTTAAAATTAATAGCAGACTGGTACGAAACAAGCATTTGTCATATAAGCGTCTCTTAGAAAGTTGTATTATCTGAGAGCTTATTTTGGATGCATAAAATGAAATTACCACTCATCAGATTAGCCAGAGTGGCTGCTGGTTGTGTTACTGCTGGCATGAACAAAACTTGCTTGCAAACGCTTTTCTGCTGTTTGTGCATACCAGAACTAAGGTCTCCTAAAGCCTAGCTGTAAGCTAACAACCATATTTACCTTTGTCTAATACTCATCTAATGTGTTGCTAAAAGTCTTTATTGCAGTTTGTTTTATGGAAGTCTTCATTTAGATGCATGATTCTTCGCATATTTATTTTTTTCCAATCCTTTTTCAGGGCTCCCTTTTGACTCTGTGTCACCTCAAAGTTTATTTAAAGTAAAAATCCACCTAAATGTTTATGCTGCCTCAAACCCCTGTGAATAATCACCACCTGGCCTGAGATCTCTATTAATTCAGGCCATTTTATTGTTACTATCACAAATCTAGCAGTAATCTACAAGTAATGTCAGAATACCTTGGAACTTCTTGGTCTTTGCTTTTCAGAGATGTCGGAGTTGTGGATTTTTGGTTGTTCTGGTTTTTTTTGTGTTTTGTTTATTTTGTTAAGAAAGATTTCTAAAATCCTGTTTTGTACTCTGTGTCTGTGGTATTTTCTAAGAGGAGAAGGAAGCTCTTTACAGCATTCTAGTATCGCCACAGAGAGCTATAAAATCTTGTTCTTTTTTTCTCTTACTGTGTATCCCTTTTTATTTTTTTGCTGATTTGGTTTTAAAAGCAATCATAGAATGTCCTGAGTCAGAAGAGATCCACAAGGATCATTGAATCCAACTCTTGTCCCTGCACGGGACAATCCCAACGGTCACACTGTGTGTCTGAGGGCATTGTCCAAATGCTTCTGGAATATTGTCAGGCTGTTGCTGCTTCCCTGGGGATGGGCTGTTCCAGTGCTCCTCCTCTGAGTGTTGAACCTTTTCCTGATACCCAGCCTAAAGCTACCCTGACACATCTTCCTGCCAGTCCCGTGGATTCTATCATAGGTCACCAGAGAGAAGAGACAGAAACTGCTGCTCCTCCTCCCCTTTGCGAGGAAGAAGTACCTGTGATGAGGTCTCCCCTCAGTCTCCTCCTCTCCAGGCTGAACAGACCAAGTGACTTCAGCTGCTCCTCACATCTTGCCCTTAAACCCTTCACCAGCTTTGTGGCCTCCTCTGGACACTCTCCAGTAGTTTTAGATCCTTTTTATACTGCGGCACCAAAACTGCACCCAGTGCTGGAGGTGGGGCCGCACCAGCGTGGAGCAGAGTGGAACAATCCCCTCCCTCAATCAGCTGGCAATGCCGTGCTTGGTGCACGCCGGGACTTGTTTGGTCCTCAACGATTCTTACAGTGTGTTAGCACTTGACAAATGTGCAAATGCCTCGCCATAATCTTGTGACACCAGGAGGTACAGTTCAAGTGCTAACCATAGGTTCTCCTGTGTTGTGTTTTACAACTTAGACCTACCAAAGGCTGATTTTTTTTAGCTGTTGCTTGTGTTGCTTCTGCTTTCATAGGACTCACAGAATCCATGTTTTGTTTTTGTTGTTTTTTAGAAAAATTCACAGGCTTTAATCTTTCCTGTGTGCTTATGGTAGAATAGGAGCATAAGAGAGTGAATTGTCTTAGTACCCCTTTCCAGTCCAACCAACCAGTGTGTATGACCCGAGTAAAGTATAAAGCAATGCTGAGCCTCTATTCAGTTGCAGAATAATGTGCACACTCTTTCATTCCTCTTGCAGCTATCAATTTATTTCTGAAGCATGAAGTGCTTTTGAAAGTGGTATTATAACAATGAAGGTTGTGCTTGATCTTGCATGTACTTCACACATGGAAACTCCACGGAAGTCGATGGATATTCAAGCTAGAGGGCTTCCAAGCCCAGCTTCTGATTGCTATTTATGACAATATTCATTACCTTAAAAATCAACCCCAAAAGGTATTGCTTTACATGATACAGGTTTTTAGAATTGCTGATACTGGAGAGTTAAATGAGTTTAAACTTTCATAGAGATGAAGAAGGGCTTTTTCAAAACAGCCACTCTCTGTAACAGTTATACCCTGACTCCTCAATTAATTTTATCTAGATGGTCTCTGACAAAATTTCCTGATTAACACTCTTCAAAATGACCAGGAGGACTTTGCTTCCACAGAGCAGCCTTGATGGGCTTCTAATGGAGAAGGTAATGACATTAGTACTGTAAGAACAACTCTAGTGCTGAGACATGGGCACGGGGGTGGGGGAGGATTTCCTGTTAGTCTCATAATATTTTAACTCTTCAGCACTCTGTGCTGGAAGTTGAGGCAGCATCAAAGCAGTGACCATGTCTGTGCCTTGAAAACTGCCTGCAGTAACCCCTGCCTTTTCCCCATCAGGATTTGTTTAGTTGTTCCACAACAGATATCCTAGAGCAAAGGAATCATCTGCATTTCCCTGCGGTGTGCTGTGTACATCACTTATTCCTTGCCATCCTAGGTTATTCCCAAATAGTATTGGCTTTTCTTCCCCAACAGGCAGGGCAGGGCTGAGCCATGCTAAGGGAAACCAGTTTTTTCTAACCCTGACTTGCCTCTCAGCACAATGTGATTGAGGTTTATAGTCTATTTTTCCCTTTTTCTGCAGAATTTGAGGTGAGATTACAGCTGTGGTGGCTTTCTGTTAATCTGCAGTTGTCAATTCCCAATAATTTCTTCTGTGTTTAAGTATACTGGCCAGCAGCATTTTCCTGAGAGAAGAGAATGTTCCTTTCTGGTGTCTGTAATGCTCCTTCCTGAAAGCAGATATGTTTCTCTTAATATTTTGAAATGCCCCAGGAGGGATATTTTTGTCTTTTGATCTCAGAAATGTTTGACAACTCAAGTTACCAGCCTTTTGTTTGAAATGTGCTGGAAATAGTCCTATTATTTTGCCTTCAATTCTACCTTCCTTTAATAGTTCATTTTAACTTCTTAATCATGTAGATATAGCATATCATTATACAGTTTTCCCTCTACAGGCCCAATTAATGGCTTTTTACCCTTCTTAGTTCAAGACGCTTCTTAATCAATCCTTCATCAATTTATTTTAAACATTTCTTTCCTGTATCTTTTTAGAAAAGGAGATAAGAAAACAAAAAGGCAAATGATATAATTGCAAACTTGGTTCTTTTGGCATCAAAGCTGTGGTGTCTGACAGAAAACTCGCAGGACTCCAGAGCCTGGTGTGTGACAGCAATGCCTCCAGCAGCTCTGTGCATTTGCATTCATGGCTGTATTCTTGTTTCAGGCACAGTTTAAGGGAGATTCTGCTTTGTTTTTGCATGATTACTGTCCTGCCCCTTGGACAGCTATTGCACAAAATATTCTATTTCATGGCAAGACTTTGGTTTTAGTATAATTCTTCACTAGTGACTCCAGAGAAGTAGAGTGCAACGACTCCTGTTCCTGAGCCTGCTGCAGCTGTGTGCATTCCTCCTAGTTAAGAAGCAGATGATGGAGGATGTCTTTCAAAATGTACAATTGTTGTCTGGCAGTGTAGAGCTTATGTCACCACCTGCCAATCCTCTACTCCATGAAATATATGTATTAACTTCATCAGATTCCTGTATTGGGATTGAGTGTGGTATGGAGCAGGGTGGGTAATTTGGCTCTTCAACATTCAGCTTGCTTTTTGATTGACTCCACTTGTATAGTTGTACCCTCACATAATGTATTCCTGAAAATGTATTCAGATCCGAGCTGGCTGAATGGTTCCCTGAGTTAGAGTCAACACTACCTAAAACCTAATAATCTAATGGGTAAGCCCCCCTTGTGCAGAAGATGCTGGAGATGTGGGAATGAATCTCCTCCAGCCCTGAGGAACTGAACCAGCACGTTCAAAGAAGTGTGAGGAATTCCTGGAAGTATTTCTGGTCTTCAGAGAAGGAAGTGGAGAGCATCATCACACTTGGATGATGCACTCACAGCACTGTCTTGTGCAGAGAAAGGGAAGAGGTGGGTGGATGCCAAGGGAGGTACAGAGTCTAAACAAGGTAAAAGTTCAGATTTGAAACTGGAGAAACTTCTGGAGCTGCTTATCTAGAAAGGCAAGTAACACTAAATTAGCTGGAATTTGGGTGATTTGAACCCAAATGTAATTAGAAGTCAAATTAGATTTGCATAGAATCTTCTGGGCTGGCACTTTTCTATAAAGAGTGCTGCTGCTTAACCTGGAGAAAAGGAGGTTGAGGGAAGACCTCCCTGAAAGGAGGTTGCAGTTAGCTGGGTATTGGTCTCTTCTGACAAGTAACAAGTGATAAGATGAGAGTAAAGAGCCAGGGGAGGTTTAGATTAGATTAGATACTTCACCAAAAGGATTGTCATGAACCAGAACCGGATGCCCAGGGAAGTCCTGGAGTCTCCATCCATGCAGATAGTTAAAAGATGTGTGGATGTGGTGCTTAGAGACATGGCTTAGTGGTGGGCTTGGCAGTGTGAGGTTTATGTTTGGACTCGATGATCTTACGGGTCTTTTCGAACTTAAATGATTCTGTGATAATCCTGTGTTCAGTGACCATCACCTGCAGTCATTATAATATATACACTTCTTAGATATTTGTAAATAATAATAAAAAAGCCTTAGTCCTCCTTTAAAGCCTCCACAGACCAAGGTTTTCTGTTATGCAGTTTTGTACCCTGCTGCTTCTCTTGGGAATCAGTGCTCTGGGTGTGATGACAGTAGCATGGATGGTGCTGGTACCACGGTCACCAAGATCACCACCCAGAGACTCCTGCAGAGACTGGAGGAGCAGGGCTTGACAGATCTTTCTCTGCTAACCGTTCACCAGCAGCACATTTTGCTGAAGAAGGTGTTGCTTGGTTAGAATTGCTGTGATGTGTTTCTCTGTTGCTGGAGGGAGGAGGAAAGGCCTTTCTTCTAGCAAGAGGACATTTCCTTGCTGATCACCAAGGGGCTTGGTCAATCTCTAAATTCTTGGTACTGACTTAAAAGTGAGAGATAGGCATATGTTTGTGATTATTTAACAACAGCATTATTTTGTAATGGGATTGTTGGCAGTAGCTGTTATTGGGAATTTTCCCTGCATTAATTTGAACTGAGACTCATCAAATTAAATTCCACTAAAGGTTGAGGCACTCTGAGTTCAATACCCTTCCTCTCCTCCTTCCTCTGCCTCTGCTCCCAGTCCCGCATAGAGTGGGAGTCTCTGATGCCCTTGGCCAGCAGCCCTGCTCCAGGCTTGGCAAAGTTTTCCTTTTTTTTGTGAGAACAAAAGCTGTAGTGAGCCCGGAGCAGTCCCCTCAGACTGGCAGCATGCACAGAACAGGCAACAGATGCTGGGTTTTTTTGTAAACCCAAAATCTAATTATGCTTGGAGCAGTCCCACAGGTCTGGAAAAAAAAATACCCAACCTGATTTATGGATTCCAGTCGTCACTGCTGGGTTTTAAAGCAACAGAATGTGTTTTTTCAGTGATGCTCCCTCTCCTTGACTTCAGGAAAGCTGGCAGGAACGGTACCTGAGCAGGAACGATGGTGTGTTTGGTGCCTTCCCGTGGCAGGGCTGCACGTTGGGGCTCAGCATCACTAGCCGGAAGCTGAATCCTCACCAAGGTGTGAAACAGGGAACGTGGTGTGTAGCAGATAAGCAGGTGTGGACACAGCAGCTGCACTTAGTGAGTCTTTAAGGCTGAGAAAACTGCTTCTGAAGTGTTTGTAAGGGTGTCTGTCATATTGCAATGTCAAAATCCAGTGTGAATCTGCACAGCTTATTATTTTTGCTGTTTCTTAGTGGCTATATCTTGATTTCATTTAGATTGAACAGACACTTCATTCTTATCACAGTATCTGCCCTGAAAGCCTGGATAGCTGGAGAGCCTTGACCCTTTTCTGATCCAGGATTCCAGGAACTCGGAGACAAAGCCATGAAAACTGTTTTTTAAGAAAACGTAAATTACAAAGGGCGCATCAATTTTCTTCCCCATCAGGATATGGTTTGTGTACGCCTGAAGCAGGAGGAAAACAACATAGAGGAGAGGTGAGGCATTTCCCAGTGCCTTGAGAGGGCTCGTTGACTCTGACAAGCTTCCAGTTCAACTGGACTAACAGCCCGTGGCAGCTTTTGGACATCTTTTGTGTCTCTGCAGATCTCATTTTAAGTGCAAAAGACTATTAATAGGGTGTTTGGGTTTTTTTGCACGTGGAGGCCTAAAGATTTATATTTTGTGTGCTCTGCTTGTGGACGATGTTACAGCCTCTAGAAAAGTTCATTGGAATTGTACTTGCAAAACACATTAGCAGTAAGTGGAAAGTAAAATAGTCCCTTCTGTGCGGAGACAAGGTAAAGCAGTGTGGAAATATGGATCCCTGGGATAGCTGGGAAGTGCCCCCTGTGTGCAGGGAAGGTCTGCAAGCCACCAGGATGGTGTGGGCAACTCCTCCAGCACAGCGTGGACTAGAGGCCTGACAAATGGCTTTTGACATGAAATCTTTTGGCAGAAACATCCCCTCTTCCTCTGGAAGGGTTCAAACACTTGGGAACTAAAGTCTGACTGGAAAATATAACTGGGGTAGGAACTTGGTTTTCAAGGGTAACGGATGACGCTTTGCAGAAAGGTGAACTCTGGCTGGAGTTAACAGACACTTTGTGCTGATTGAGAATTGCTCGTTAGGCAAACATGTCTGGGGAAGCCATGTGTGTGTGGTTGCACCTATGGTACTGCTGTGGTTTGCATGAGAGTCTGATTTTGAAGCGAATCCCCTGATCATCTCCACTTCTCCTGCCTTGGTTTGCATTGCAGAGACATTTCCAGGTGCATGGAGCAGGTTCCTTTCGAATGAACCCAACTGGTGTGTGCAGTGGGAACGTGCTCCAATGCTATTTGGTCTGAAGCAAACCCCTGTAACATCTGTAGTTTGGCCACTGCCCCCCAGCACCAGCTGTCCCACGCGGCACATCCCATCGCAGCTCCCTGCATTAGGTACAGCCTTGGCACAGCTGTAGGGAAGATAATGCTGAGACAACAGTTGGACAAAGCAGGATCAGTCTTTTTAGTACCCTGGCATGATTTGTTAGAGCCAAGTCTTTCCAGTAAATCCTTAAGATTTTCAGCAGCTATAAGCTTTTTATAGCAAATCAGATTTTTGCACCCATCTGGCTGACTGGTTATAAACACGTATCTCTCAAGTTGGCTTGTTATGCTTTGTTGGTATTAAAAAGAAAACCCACAATGTGCAGTGGATTATTCATCTGTAGCTGCTTTTCATGACTTGTGCCTGCTTCTTGCAAATGAACACAAATAACCAAGAAAATCTGTTTGCATGTAAAATCCCAAAGACAGAAGACTCGAGCACAGCACAGCAACAGGTTGGCACGCTGAAAACATCAATACAGGCTGACCATGATTGCTGCTCTGGGTGAAGCATTCTGGGACAATAAAGAACTTGTGGGAAATTGATAGCAAGCTGTCTGATTTTTAGGAGTGCCAGGTGCCCGCTGGTCTTGGCAGTGACATTCCTGACTTTCAGCATCTGTATTCAAAAGTATCAATCCAGGCTTTCAGTGTAAGCCTTCACCGAGGCATAAAAACACTAATTAATTTTCCTCCTTTCCACTGGATCTAGCTAATTTAAGAAATGCCCTATTGATTGTGATTTTGGCAAGTTACATTTGTGGTTTGTGTGCTGTGAACAGAATGGTTTGCCATTGTGGGCTGCAGCCATTGCTAGCGTGTTGCTACTTAGTGTGGGAAAAGAGGAGTCCTCTGCTTACTGCTCTCTCTTACTCAGTTGCTGATGTTTTTATTGCTTTGGTGCCTCGTTGTGGGTATTTTGGATGGGTTCAATGATCACAACTACAAAGAGTTTGAAGTGGTTTTGCCATTAAAATCTATTGGTGTAGCTGCTGTGCAGTCAGAGCAGATTTAGGAGATCTCAACACTGTTCCAAGACATAGCCCAGACTTAGATGTGTAACTCAGACGTAGCCCAGAATGGATTTACAGCTAACTCTGTTCAATAAACCAACAATTTCTCCATTTTAAGGTACAGAAAGGATATGTCTGCCTTTCTGACTAGTACAGTGCAAGTGGGGAAGAGCCTGGATTTGGTTTGATGTATCTTGGTCAGTCTACATGCCTGATCTTCACACTGCAGTTGATATTAACACCTCCTCGGGTATGTGTGTGATTTTGGAGCATTTGAAGTAGAGAACTTCTGATGTTCCAATACAATTTATTGAAAGAATATTATTTCCACCAGGCAATGAAAGCAATTGAATGAAAATTCTCATTTAAATCTCCATCGTCCCTCTCCCCACTCCACCCACATCTGTGTACAAGGGAAATCTGGAGGAGTTCAGGCAAAATAGGGTCTGGAAGTGTACAGCTTTTTGGTAGCTGCCAGCAGCTGTGCTTTAAGACTCAACACCTGTAGGATGTAAAACACCAAAGAGAGAGACTGCACATAGAATGTGAAATCCTTGAAGGGGGAATACACTTTGCAGTACAGAGGACTCTTCCCATGGAGCCTTTCAGGGCTGCTTGGCAGTTATGAGCTTTTTATAGCAAGTCAAATTCCTTCACCCATCTGCTTGTCTGCTTATGAAAATGTATCCCTCTGGTGCACTTTTTACATTTCATTACTGTTAAATAAAATAAAAAGTCAACATACTTTGCCCACTGCTCTAGTTTTTTGTATCCATTTTTGATGAACTGCATCTCCTATAAAATGAACACAGATGCTCTGGACGTAAATATCACCCCCTTCTACAGCTTCCAGGCCTCTAATAACAAAATCAACTTCATTAATGAAGAGTATATAGGTAATGCACACCAAATAGAACAGCTGCACTGGGAAGATTTCCAAGTGGAAATTTGGTTACGTGATGCAGATGTTGTCTTTCATGAACAATTCAATTTCCCTTGATTACACCCTCTTGAGAAGGAAAAAATAGAAAAGGAAGCAGTATTATTAATAGTTAGTCTTATTTCTGATTGCTTAAGTGCCTCTACTAAGATAAGATTCAGTAAAAGAGGTCAGAAAAAAACGTTTGAATGGAAATGTTAGAAATTTGCTTAGGCTTCAGACATTCTGTATATCAAACAAATTCCAAGCCATAGCAATCATCTGCACTCCCTCTGCAATGTTGTTGGGCTGGTCCTCTCCTCGAGAGGGGGAGAGGAGCATAATAGCCCCAATCTCTAGGGACAGCCTCAATAGTTTGGTCTGATTTTGTCTTGTTGTCTTTAAAGTCTTAAAGATTAAGAACGCGTTTTATGGCACTGCATATAAACAGCCAACCCCCAGAGGGAAAGTTATTTAAAATAGCCAATGCATCATATTACCAATCATCTGAGTAGTGCTCAGTGCTCTCTGAGCTATGGCCTCCTCAACGTAATTCAGGTTGTGCAGGTGCTGGTGCATACAGGTAGCGTGACATGTAAGATGCTCCTAGTTGTAGGTTCATCTCATGTAAAAACATGAATATTATTTGTTATAAAGACAAAAATATCTAGGGTCTAGTCCAGTTCCATGCCCAAGAATAAGACACAGCTAATGAAACTGTACCTTGGATTAAATATTAATTCCTTCCCCTTTTCTTTTTCCTTTCTCTTTCCCTGTATCTAATTATTTTCAAGTATCCAGGCCCACTTGCTTGAGGTTAAAAGGGCTCAATTCCATTCTGTTTTTCTTTCTGTGCCTTTCCATCACCTTAATGCTTTTTCTTTTCCTTCCTTTGCTGGTATTTCCTTAGCTGGCTGGTGGCTGAAGTGGATTGTTAAGAACAGATTTTGAACTTTATATGTAGGCACTAATATCCACTCACAGTGGCTTCAAATCCCACTTTAGGTGAGAATTTTCTGCCTCCCCACATTTGTCTCCTTATTTGGGATCAATGTCTCCTCCATCCCAAGCTGTTTGCAGCCAGTCTGCTGCCACTTTTCTGTGGCTGATAATGTGATTCCTAGGAGTATTTTATTTGAGAAGCATAGTGGTTTTCCTTCAGTGTGACATGTAAAGTAGAAGGGATATTGTGTAAATGCAAGTTGATACCCAATGTTCCCCATTTCATAAGGAGAAGTCTCTGTGCATGATCCAGTCATTTAGGTACTGCTCATGGGAAAATGAATTTTATTTAGCTGGATTCATTATAAAGTTCTTACCAGAGGCTGTGGGCAGCAGCACACACACCTTAAAAACAGACAGTACTAAAAATCGGTAGCATATTGCATAAACCTACCCATCCTCCCCAAACAGACCCCTCATTTTCCTTTGAACAATCCCCCCTTTATACAATAATGATGCAAACCACGGTCTGTTCTTAAGGATCCTGCTCTGTGCTGTATCCTGGTACAGCAACTTCCTTTCTGCAGGGCTATCTTGGAAAGCTATGACTGTGCTCTGTTTATTTATAGGATCAAGTTTAATGTAGTGTGGATTAAAAACATGTTTATTTATAGGATTGTGACTAATGTAGTGTGTGCATTGCACATCAGTAAACATTAATGAATATTCCTCTGCATGAGGCTGAATAAGCAACTCGACTGGTGTGTTGTTCCTACATGAGAAACCTGGGTGCTGCAGCATGAGGCAATCTTGGCTCCACCACAGGACCCCACGCACCGTACCCATTACAGAGGGCAGAAGTGATAACTTGGGGTACTGAAATGTTTATTGAGTTTACCCAGATATTAAACCCATGGGATGGCACTGATGGTACAGAATCTATTTTTTTCATGTGGTACCCTTCAGATTTAAGAGATTTCTGAGTGCTTGATGTATGATTCCTGAATGTTTGGGGACTACAATAACAATTATACCAGTAGGTATAATTTCCACCAATTAGGTGGAAAACAGTGAAAGATCTGAAAGGAACCCCACAAACAATGATAATATAATAACACCACTAATATGTAACCCGGTCACTCTACTTCAACCCGGTCTGTGCTGTAGTTTTCTGTATGCAGGAGATGACCAGGATCTTCAGTACTGTGCATGCAGACCCAAAAGGACACCTGGGGCTAAGAATTTACTGTGGTTTTTAGGCATAAAGATCCTACAGGTTGCTGTCACCTCTGAGGATTTTGAATAACTTGCCCAAGAGTGAGCAAGAGAGTAAGGAATTGAAATACGAATCACAAGGACCAAGTCAGGATCATGGTATTCTTGTGTTCAAGTATCTGCTGCTTTTGGAACCTACCTGCTTCACCTTTCACATGCTTTTTTCTTCCTCTGCTAGTGGCTGCAGTGTCTGTAGTGGTGTAGGATGCACTTCCGTAGGACATCCAGCATGTGCAGAGGGTGCAGGCTGGGACTAACTGCCCTCTACCTTGGCAAACACTTGGGAGGAGTGAAGAGACTGGTCACCTCCTCCTCTGGAGATTTGTAAAGTTTTCTCTCCAATCCTTCTTGAAGTTACTACCTGGATACATCTTACTCCATTCCCAAAGCTCTTGATTGGACATTAAGGATGACCCACTTATGAAAGACTCTCAAAAAAACAAACACAAAAATTTGTTCAAAAAATCAAAACAAATGCTCAGTGATATGCAGTAAATAACCACAACACAACAGGCAAAGAGAATGCATCATGGTGTACATTCAGGCAATAGGTTTTTCATGCAGATGCTTTTCAGTCTGTTGGAAGAGCAAGTAGAAATGAGTCACCTCACTGGACTTGAATCCTGCCTGGAGAGGTTATATTTGTTGGTGCAGGAACCCAAAATGAGGGAAAGTGGCAATTTTTCTCCTTTACAGTCATATGATACATTGAACTTTTCAATTTTTCCTAAGAAGGTGGCCAGAACCACTGGTTTTGGGAAGGAATTTTTATTTCAGTACAGAGGAGCAGGGCAGGACTTGCCACAGCTCTGTGTAATGTCACAGTTAGCTGAGCTAAATCATGCCTGTGGAGCTGGTCGTGCCCAGCTTTTCAGCATCTTCATTTTATATAAAAGTCTTGGCAATATGGGAAAAAGAAATTATAGACTATCCAGAGAGCTGAATGGGGATTTGAATATAACATCAGAGAACACAGCTGAATTCTACTTACTTCAGAGCTGAACAGCACAGTGGGGCACAAAGGTCTTATCCAAAACAATGTCACCCTCCTGTTATCATTGTGCAATACAAATGCCTGTGCAGGTTTGGCACCTGAGGGCTTCCAACCCCCAGGCAAAACTGCTGTGGGAGCTCATCTGTGGCTTTCTTTTACCCTGACAGCTCCCCTTACAGCTTTCCAGCCACCCTACATGTTTAAATTCCTCAAGTAGTTTTGCACGCAGTTCCTGCAAATTCATCTACATGCAGGAGCGCCTCTGCACACCTTCCCTGTCTGCTTGGGGCTGTCACACACGGGCTCTGTGCTGGCACCAAGTGCAGTAATAGCATAAAAAGTGCTGACAATCCTGCCTCTGAACCACGTCGGTGCAGGTGATGAACAGGCTTTCCTGGCAATGCTTTGCTGTGCTCGCTGCTCTGCCTGCACAGAGAGAGGAGGGGAAAGAGAGGGCAAGAGGGACTGATCTTGAAAATACAGGACAGGGGCATGTGTTATATTTGACACGCTAAACTGACACATTTGTGCATTGAATATTGGCTCAGGGAGTCTTGTCAGATCCTTTCTGGCTGAAAGGGAGAAATATCTATGGCTGTATCTTTTATGTGACCTTGGGGTATCACCTGCAAGGGCGCCTGGCTGGCAGAGGCAGCTTGGGATGGTGGATATATCCTTTGTGTACCCTTTTCATAGAATCATCTGGTTGGAAAAGACCTCTGAGATCATTGAGTCTGTCTGTACCCGTCCCCTTACTAAACCATGTTCCCAAGAAACCCATCTGTCTGTCTTTTAAAGACCTCCAGGGGTGGGGACTCCACCACCTCCCTGGGCAGCCTCTGCCAGTGCCTGAGAACATTTTCAGTGAAGAAAATATTCCTGATGTCCAGTTTGAACCTCCCCTGGTGCAACCTGAGGCCATTTCCTCTCATGCTGTCACCTGCCACTTGGCAGAAGAGACCAGCACCCACCTCACAACAACCTCCTTCCAGGCAGTTGTAGGTAGTGATGAGGTCTCCCTCAGCCTCCTCTTCTCTAAGCTAAACAACCCCATTTCCCTCAGCCACTCCTCATAGACCTTGTTCTCCAGCCCCTTCCCCAGCCTCGTTGCTCTCCTCTGGACACGCTCCAGCCCCTCAGTGTTCAAAAACTGACCCCAGTACTCAAGGTGTGGCCTCACCAGTGCCGAGTACAGGGGCACAATCCCTGCCCTGCTCCTGCTGCCCGTGTTTTTTTCTGACACAGGCCGAGATGACATTGGCCCTCTTGCCCACCTGGGCCACTGCTGGCTCATGTTCAGCTGCTGTCAACCAACACCCCCAAGTCCTTCTCCTCCAGGCAGCTCTCCAGCCACTCTTCTCCAGGTCCACAGGCTTTAAGCCCTATCTTGCTCTGACCTGACCCTGCCTCCGCCTTCTACGTTCCCAACTTGTTGCATTGCTGCTAAACCCTCTCAGGTGTGAAGGGGTGTAAGGAGCACACTCTGCAACTGGTTCTCCTGGCACAACCTTGCTTGGGAACTTGGGAGTTATAAAGGGAACAAATTGTCCTGGAAACGTAGTTCTAGTCCCTGGCCACAATTTGGGAAAGAAGATGGAGTGGTTCCTGCAGGCTGCTTTATTGGATAACTGGCCAGAAAAAAAAGACAGGGAATGTGCTGCTTTGGAACCCCAAAAGAACTCCTTCCTGGGGTTTTGTGTAACGTCACCACGCTTCGTTATTCCCTGTTAATATTTTATGAAGCAGCAGAAGACAGTTTCCCTTTGAAGTTATACGCTAGTAAATCAGCTTCTTGTTGTAGGATTAAAATAGTGACTGTTCTGCTCGGGGGAAAGGGAGGCAGGCAGGCTGCCCAGCTGTAAATACTGTATTGGAGCAGTTAATAACTTTAGGAATATAAGCAAGTGCTACAAACTAGAAATTTACTTTCTGTGGCCCCTAAAGCTGAACCTACAACAGCTCTGATCTTGTTAGTTCGTTCTTTCATCCTTTCAGAGCCTAATGCAAGCCCTTGCGGGAGCGCTTCAGGGCTAGATGGTACCAAGTACTAAGGTACCATAAAAAAGAACATTTTCAGGATGATGTGCTGGGCTAGCTGGGAACAGAGACAGAAACATACTGGGCTTAGACCTAACTATTTTCTATCAATTACTGTAATATGGGAAAACGTGTATATATCTTTCTTGTGTAGTTACAGCTGGGCAGGCTAAAAGCTTGTCTGGGAAAAAAATCTCTTTCTTAGTGGACGCTAAGGAAAGCACTTTGTCTGTTAAGTATAATAAAAACTGACCAGCACAGAGTGTTGTAAAGATGAAAAGTGCTGTAAATGTGTCACTACCTGTTATGTGGTTTATATGAGAGGTTTATAACCACTGAGACAAGCTGCCCATAGGGAGTACATTGGGAATTTTGGAAAGGGGATTGTACTTACAAGAGGATCAGACATACGGACCCTTCCCATGAAGCATTTTTTGAAATCTCTTCTATCAGTAAGATGATACAATCTAAATACAGGCCCATTTGATCTGTAGGTTTATCTCTGCTTCCAGGTTGAAAATGGGTCTCAGCAGGACAGTTCAGCTGTAAACTCAGAGAGGGAGTTTGGAAACCCCTTTGCTCTCTGGATCACTGCAAACACTCTTACCAAAACTAAGCAAAAGTTTGCATCTTTTGCTTGAGTAGGCAGGAAAAAAACTTTAGAAGCCTTTACTGAAAGATACTTGTCCGAGCTGTTCTTTGCAGTGAAATCTCTTTTGATGGGTTTTGCTGAAAAGAAAACCTCATACTGATCAGCTGATGGCAAGTTTAATTTCATCTCTTTTTCCCTCTGGAGGCCTTGTCTGCCCCATTTCATTATCTCTTTGCAATTTGTTCACTTGGGAAGGACTTTTTTTGTCATTGCTTTTTTAACTACATGTTTGCATAGCTGCTGGCATCACCTCAAGTGCATCTGTCAGTAAAGGCTATCTCATAAATTGGTAACAAAGATGTGTTCTATGTGGGCATGGGCAATTGCTTGGGTGTCTCAACCCTGATGCTGTCCTCTGCCAAAGCTCCTGCTCCTTTCCTCAGCTGAGGTGACATCCCTGCTCTTTGCTGGCTGTCCCCAGCCACGGAGATAAAAACCAATGTCTTTATGCTGATTTCACATGTATCTTCAAAGGCCTTTAATGTTTAGAGCTAAAAGCTTGGCATGTCTTATCCCTTATTATATCTAGTTAATGTTTTATCCTTAACAAATGTGAAATGAACAAGGTAATCCTTTAAGTTAATAACTTAAGGAATCAATAATAATTCTAGATGGCATGATTTGCTTTCTGCTTTGAAATTTGGGTTAGCAAACTGTGTACCTTCAGTTCCTCTGCTAGAAAATGGCCAGAAGATCCTCTTTGAAGTGATGGGCTCTTTTATGTTTTTTTAATCAGTTAGTAGTATTTGTAATCTGATGGAGAACAACTTTCCAAATCTGTTTGAAATATTTCCAAGCTGCTTATCATGATGTAACGTTATAATCCAGGACTAATTCACATTAGCCAAGGGCTGGATTTCAAATAACAGTCGCAATACTTAAGTTTATTTAGCTAAACCATTGATACTGGTGTGGTGTTTACAAAATCAGCATGCAGTTGCATAGCTTTCTTCCACATTCCCCTTGTAACTTTGTGTCAATTTTGACAATTATGTACAAAAATGGGAATTTTTAATTTTTTTCTTTTAGTTTTTAAATCCGGGGTCTCTGAAGAAAAACAAGGCATGTATTCCTTTGTACCAAATCTTCCTCTATTGCCTTTTCAAACCCTGACAGAAAGAAATGGCATGAAATCTCAGTCCCAGTACTGCCTTGTGTGTCTATGGCCAGACTTGCCCCGGTGGTAACCTACCCAAGCAACAATGTGCAGATCAGAAAGTGCATTTCACAGTGTGCCATCAGGCTGAGTTCAAAGCAGTTCTTTTTACCATTTCATCCTCTAAATTACTTGAACAGGATTCACTCATTCTCCTGGCGTTTCTGTGCATATTGCACAAGTGCCCCGCAGTACAAAACACAAATAAACATCAAAGCAGGGAAAATAATTTGAGTCCCTCATCATTTTGGATGTGGCATTTTTAAATATATATAATTTCAGAAGCAGCCTGTGGCTTACATTAAAGTGCAAGCATTTGAAATAAAGTGACAAGGGTTTATCTTTCTGGGATAAAAGGAAACTTTTAAAGTGATGTGATCAGATCCCGAAGCCTGGAAAAAATATAGGAGTGGAGGTCTTCCTTTGACAGAAAAAGCCTGAGTTAAAAATGAAAAGTTTCCTAGTTTTATTGATTTTCTTCAGGTCTCTGTTATGAGGCAGGGCCTTAACAGTTTCCCTGGGGGATGGATGAGAGGGAGACCAGAAGCACCTGTGGCTCTTCAGTAGTTCTTGACCTCTTCATGTCTCTGTCCTTCCCCTGTCTCACATACTGTAATTCTGGGTGGCATCTCTATGTCCCACCAGCAGCTGCCACAGGACCTGGGCAATGTTCATTGTATCAGGGTGCTCATGGTTTGGTGACAGACATCAATGCAATAAGAGGAAATCTTTGCTTTGAAGCAGGTATGGGCAAGCAGTATTTTTATGGAAAAAGCTTCACATAGGCTCATATTTACATGATGCTTTTAAAAGAAAATTGTGGGGGGGAAGTGCCCTCCTT
This sequence comes from Dromococcyx pavoninus, assembly GCA_033558185.1. NCBI lineage: Eukaryota > Metazoa > Chordata > Aves > Cuculiformes > Neomorphidae > Dromococcyx > Dromococcyx pavoninus. The sequence continues at coordinate 1,589,110 of JAUMJL010000064.1, read as the reverse complement.
TGCTGAAGGGTGTGAGGGTTTGGGGCAGGACTGGGACCAGGGCCAGGCATTGTGGGGTTATTCCAGCTTTCCTTCTTGCAATGCTCAGTGCCAGTTATACCTCCTGCTATTGCTCCTGGCATTATAAAGAGGGCTAGAGATGTGCAGGGGTGGTTATTGTACATATACAGACTGCAAGACAAAGGGAGAGTGTTAGGGATGGTGCCAAAACCAGCTGTTGGAGAATTGCTGAGAAAAAGGGACTTTTGGGAAATTTTCTCCTGAGTGGAGAAACCACAGAGCTGTGTTTTGTAGCCCTGGGAAGCTGGCAATCAGTTGCTGAGGTGGTTTCTTGCCTTCAGGCACACTTGATTTCTGTTTGCATTTCCCTGCCACTCTTTAAGTCCATGTATTTCACTGTGTTTGCTTTATCTGTTGGGGTTGAGAGTGTGAGAAATCCTGGGTGTCTGAGAAACCTCTGTGTCCATTCCCCTGGTGCTGGCCAAGCACTGTGTACTCCTGCTCGCTGCAACTCTCACCTCTCGCTACCTCTTGTGTGTCCCTACAGCCTGCTTTGAAACCTTTTAATGCAGAGGGATGAGCCTGGGACTGACCCCAAGCTATGTTAGCACTCGAGCAGAGATGGGATATGGCACCCTGTCACTCCCTTGCCTACCCTGGGATAATCCATGCTGGCTGCAGAGGGTGCAAAGCCTCCTGCTCGCCCGCAGACAGGCGCTGGTATCAGCACGACCGCTGCTGCTTCAGCATCCCCTCCGACCCCGTCACTTAACGGCCATCGCCTTTGCCTAACGCCGTGTTTGCTTGCCCATCACTTCTGATCAGCAGCAAAATGACACCTCGAAAGCATGCAGCTCTCCCACGAGGGCACCTTGAGAAGCCAAGTGCCTTTAGGCGCTCGGTGAGCCGTCCTGCCCCTCGCAATCCCGTTTTCACTTGCTTATCTGTTGCAGCAGTTTGGGCCGTGTCCTTCTGTTGCCTGGTGCAGACCTGGCCCCAGGCTTTGTATCTCTGCTGGCTCACACGTATCACCCCCTTCAACCCATGCACAGCTCCAGGGCAGCAACAGCTTGATAGTTCCTGGCTGGAGCGGCACACAGTTATCTAACTCTAGGTGTTTCATTACTGGAATTGCACTGGGGAAATACAGTGCTTAATGGCTTTGTGTCACTTGATCTAATGGTCTCTTCACGGGCCGTGTAACATGACCTGTAGAAATGGTGTTGAATTTGCAGCCTACTAACATTTTTCCTTATGCTGCTGGGATTTGCTCCCTCCCATTTCTCACCAGTTTGCGGGAGGCAACATGTTGCTGCTCTGATGAGGAGGATGGAGCCATTCTGGCAATATGAGTTACTGTTTGTCCTCCTCCTTCCCTCCAACCATTCTACAAGAGAAGACAGAGTAGAAAATCAACGTGGCTGCTTTCCACAAGCAGCTATAAGTTGGTGAAATGTAACACTTCCAGTGCAGAGCAGCTTGCAATACTCTGCTTTTCAGCTTGGTTTATTTGCTTGTTTGCTCACTAATTTTTTTAGCTTCAGCAACTTGCAATGAGATCTCAGTTATTAACAGGAATCAGCAGGATTTGGCTGCGTGGATTTCCAGAGTAAGCTTGTTTGCTTTTGTATAGGCTGTGTGCAAATATACGTGAAATCTGAATTTAAAGAACTAAAAGACCATAACAAAAAGGAGCAGCGTAATATATACTGTATTGTCAGTCTAATTTCAGCATATGTTTTCATATAAGCAGAACCAGATCTGTTTTGAGCAGAGGATTGGGCCACCTCCAGTCTAAATCATTAGATTTTAAGGTTGAGGGAGTCCTTCCCATTAGCATTCCTTCTCCTTTCCTCTCCAAGGAACAAAAGGAATATCTGTCTCCTCCAGTGCTCCTATGAACTCAAATGTCCTTTTTTTTCCCTTCTGCTGCCTCATCTCCAAATCCTGAAAGTTTTTTACTGTTCTCTGCTGCTTTGTAGGTTAAAACTTCCCTCCATCCCCCGTGAGGACCATTTGCTTTGTTCTTTGCACTATCAGGTGCTTTCGAACCCCTAACCCTTGATTTAATTTGTCATTCTCACTCTAGAGGTCTTTTGCTCCCTGTAATTAGCAGATGCCTTCAGCCTCTGGCATTTTGGGGAAATTGTCAGAAGCATCATCCATGGCGTGTGCTGATTGGAATGTCCCAAATGCCCAGTTTGTTCTCTTTGCCCTCAGAGTCCATTGGCCCCGTAAAAGGCACTAATTACAACTCGAGCCCAAATGCCTGTTGGCATGAGCAGAGCTGAGAAAAGAGATTGATCTGGAGTGAGTAAGGATGGAGTAGTTTCTACTCATCTTTCCTTGGGTGCTGCTGCAGGCTGATGACTCTTCAGTGATAGTGGTTAGTGCCTACCCAAGGAAGCTGCTCGTCTCAGAGCAGTGCTGGGGCTGTTCTCCACCTCTCTGCCCTTAGCTCTGTAACTCCCTCCTTTTCCCTCCATAAATGTGCCCTCTCATGTACCCCTTGTGCATGATGTGTGGGATTACTGATGCTCCCCAGTACAGGACTAGGGGTTCTGCCCCTGGTCACAGCCCATGTGCAGCACAGTCACTTTTCCATGCTGTCTAGTTTTGATTTTATACTACTGGGAACATACTTTTCATGTGAACTTCTTTTCCAAATAAACTCTAGAAACAATGATTTCTGGAAACCCAGAAAATATCATGAGCATATTAATCCTTATGAAATGCAAAATGCTGGTGGGATTCGGTTAGGAAAACTATGAAAACTGCAAAGAATGGTTCACATCAAATAAAGAAGTTCTCTTGATACCATTATATGTTCCTCACTGCTTTAAGTCCTATTTATTGCACTGTATTTGGCAATGCAGACTAAATATACTCTCCTTGCAATGTTCAGATTTGGAGCTGGAAGAAGTAGAGTGTCTGCATGTCTGTGTGCAGCTGCACACAGTGCTGAGATTGCATTTGTGTAGAGGTTTCTTCATTTTTTTTAGGGAAAAAAAATCATGTTTTGTTCAAATTGGCTTTGTCTATTTTAAAGATCCCATTTCTCTCTGACTCTGCAGTTCGACAACAGAGGCTTTCAGGTCTCATTGATTGTAGGGGCTTTGAGACCACATCTTATTCTTTCCTCAGCTCTTCTTACTGGCTGGGCACAGCAGCCCTGTTCCCGAAGGTGTTTTCAGCTGAGTTGTGGGCAAGCAAAGGCAGTTTGCCTCCAACTGAGGCTAACATGGCTCTGGGAGCAAGGCAACGCCTTTGCATCCAAAGTTGCTACAGTCAGGCTCCTTCTGCCTCCTCTGATTCTGGCTGCAAAGAGGCGGGTGGATCTATGGGGGAGGGCGTGAGTTGTAAACTAGTGGGACATCCTACAGACTATCACTCTGGGCTCACAACACCTGTTAGGAGCAATAGTGGTGTTCCTTACACAGCCACAAATATTTTTTTTTGCTTCTGATTTGATTGAGTCTGAAAATGTGCAAAGGGATTCGTGGGCTTAAAGAGGAGGGAGGGCAGTGTTGGCTCACGTTGCTGTTTTGTGATGAGCCGGGTGCTTTTAATAGCCGGAACCCAAATGCCTGTCTTCAGGGATTTTGAGGACTTCTCAGGGAGCAAATATTAAAGATTTCACACCTGCTTAGGACCACCTTTGCCATCAAAAGCCAAAGGGACTCCAGGTCCTAACTCATTCAGAAGTGTAGAAAAATTTCCCTCTGAATCAGTTTGACTTTGCAAGGTGATGAACATGCCATAAATAAATCAAAATGAAAACCTGTGGGAGATCAAAATGGAAAGAGGCTGTGCCAGAATCTGCCAAAAGAAAAGACAGACTCTTCTTCCTCTATCTTACATCTCTTACATAAAATTCCTATACAATCTCTGCTTTAATAATAATAAATCCCTTTACCCAAGAGATTTCTCAAGGCTCTAGTCTAGTTATCAGCTTCAGACTTTAGTGAGGTTCAAATCTGGTGCTGGGTTCCTCATCCTAAAAAACAAGCCTCTTGCCAGCCATCACTCAAACCTCTGATTTCTCCCTTGACTAAAAAAATGCTCTCCCTACCCCATTTCTTTTAGCACACTTCGCACTTTTCCTCTCATTTTCTGGCTCTCCTGAGCTTTAAGAGTTTTCTGGGAAATAATAAGAGAAAAGATAAAGAGTTGATTTAGTGCTTGGCAAATATTGGAAGGAGATTTGTGCATGTGATTAGAATTTATTTGTTCTCCTCTTATGTATCTGAGGACAGTTTGCTGTAATAGCTAAGAACATACATGGCAGAAGTTGCTGAAGAAGGCTTTTCAGTGTTGACAGACTATGAATTCAAAATTAGCAACTGCAAGTCATAGTTAAAGTATCTTTTATGGGGTGGAGAAGGATTGCTTACCAGTGTAGACATGGCTACAATCAATAGGCACAAATCTATGGCATTTGATTGCAAGGAATTTGAGGTGTGCCAGAAATATCCCCAGAAATTCAATGGGGTGGAGTGTTTGGAAAAAAGCAGAGGAGGTCAACGACCAATTTTAAAACTTTCTCTCCTTGTCTTGTTTGACATCAAGCCCTCACTCAAGTTCCATTCTGCTTAAGCTGAGGAGCAGTGAGTGGTTACAGCCCCATAAAGCTGAGTTTTGACTTGGACTGATGATCTCTGAAGTCTTTTCTGGACTCCTGTGTGAGATATGGAGGCCAGAACAGCTGAGCTGCTTTGATGTCCAAAGTACTGTGTGAGAGTGTTACCAGTGTGTTGTGAAGGAAAGGTTTCATTGGTCCATGATAAACAGAATGCAAAGGCACTAAGTCAGTCAAGGGTGACAGGACCTGAAAAGGGAATAAAAAACCCTGGGTATTTAGAAAAGAAAGGACCCGTCTTTGAACAGATAGTCTTGTAAGAAAGTGATATAAAAATGAATTTGCTTCCTAACATGACATTGCAGCAACATAAGGTTGGAATAAATCTTGAAATGGTTTACTGGAAGGAATACAGAGTAAATCTTGATCAAATTGCTTGTGTATAAAGAATGAAAGAACATGTAGGAAGATGGAGTTGTATTGGAGAAAAAGTATGTTACAGAAGGAAAACAGACATGTGGTTCCAGGTCAGCAAAGCCTGTAAATTATGCTTTCATCTCTCTCACTGCTGAACATGAGGGGACTTTGTAATGAGTTAGCAGGAAAGAAGGTGCAGAGTCAGACCTCAAGCCTGCTGGAAATCAAGGAATTGATGGATCAAAGAGGCTCAGGATGCCCAAGGGACACAGTCACCATGCGCTGGCTTCAGTGGGGGTAAAGCAGCTGTGCCTTGTACCAACTCCACCATCTTCTCTGGTTTGCTCCTGGGTGAGGACTTAGTGATTCCCAAAGTGAGATCAAAGTAAGTAACCTGTCACTGTTCTATGAGTTAAAATACTAAAAACATACTTAAATTGGTTATCAAATTAGAACCTCAAAGGCATTTAAAAATGTTTTGTTGATTCTTCTTTTTGATGACGAGAGAAACACAATCTGAGAAATTAATGAAACGCATTTGCAATGAGATATTTTGAGCAAGGTACAGTGTTTTTTTGTCAAGATCTATATATTGTGGGGAGAAACCAAAAGCAAGAGAGAGTACAGCAGCCAGATGAACTGTCAGACCTACAAAGTGTCGTCATTCTGGAAGCAGCTGAAAAAAGTCAATAGCAGACAATTGACTTTAGATAAATTGTGAAAAGAATGTCAGCACTTGAGGTTTAGAGAAAGGCTTCTTGACAATGGAAAGCTATGATTTTCCTTGATAAAAATCTGTTAAGATTATTAGTAATGCATTGACAGAAAGTTTATGGAGCAGCTTTGAAAATAAATGATGAAAGGAAAATGACAAAGGGCAGGTCTGCTGGAGTAGGAGATCTACTGCTCTGTAGCAAAACGACCTCTGGTAGGGAGGGACAAATAGAAAGCAAGTAAATTAAATATATTTTTCTTGGTTTCTACTTTTTTATGATCACCAAATGCCATGACACGGAGTGCAAAAGAAATTTTATGTAACTGTATAATTCGTAAAAGAGAATAACTGCTATGAAGGTCGAAGTATACAAATGACTACTCTGGTAACGATAGCGCTTACACCTCCAAAGAGTCATTTTGTGATCTTTGCTTATAATGGTGGCTGTTTATTCATGTGAATTGTCCATTTGCTCTTTTCCATGCCCTATAAAAAGTGAGAAAAACAGAGTTTTAAGATATATTCGTTCAGTAATCCTGGGCTGCCACAACGCTGCTGAAACTCAGGAGCATCACACAGAAATCATGGGTGGTCCAGGTCTCTGAGGTCGTGAGGGTGCAAAGGAAATCAGAGCCCCCTTTAACCCTTTGGAAATCAGTTTTGGGGAAATGCCCTTCATGGCATTGTGCTGAAAGCAAGAAGTTGATGTCATCAAAGTGGTCAGGACATAGAATCATAGTATGGTTTGGGTTGGAAGGGACCTTAAAGATCATTTAGTTCCTGCCATGGGCAGGGACACCTCCCACTAGACCAGACTGCTAACATTTCTGTGGATGCTGTGAATATATTGGGCTGGGGAGGAAGAACTGAAACAATTGATCTGCCTTAAAAAGGGGGTCAACAATTACAGAAGGGATGTAAGTGATCTTAACCCAGGGCCTGAGCTGTAGCAGCAGCAGGAAAGCTCCTTCTTGACTGGTAATTCTTAGTGAAAATTTCTTGTGCCTTCCTCTGAAATAGAAATATTCACAGAGATGAGATGCTAACCTGCATGGATTGCCTGTGTCCATCAACCTGCTGATTCCTGGGATTCACATTTACTTGGCTTCAAAATCCTTGAAGCCAGTATAGTGGGATATAGGGTTTACTCTGCATGTGTTTGAAGGAGATCTGCATGGAGAGTAAAATACGATGGTTGAAGGACTCTACCTTGATATGATTTATTTAATTAATGAAAAATGTAAGGCAATTGAATTATATTGGCACCATATATAACATCACTGGGTGAAAAAAAGTGGAATTTAAGTGACTGGTTTCTCACTGGGTTTACATTATGATGAGCCCAGCTGTCTCTGCAGTGTGCTCTGCCGTAAGCAGGAACAAGAAAGCAGCAGACAGGTTGTCTAAGTGCTTTAGGAACTCCAAACGACACTAAAATATGCACAGGTGTGTGGCTAATGCAGATTCATATCTTGTCTGCATTTTGATGATATCAAACTTGATAAAATGGCAGGAAAAAATAAGAGGGAGGATTTGCAGCAGGGAGGAGAGCATATGTGAGACTTGAAGGGCTTTGTTCAAGTCTGAGGAGCGAAAGTGAGGCAAATTGCAGGACAGAAGGGAATTTAAAATGTGTTCTCTGAAATGCTGTGATTTGTCAGTAATAACAGAAGGGGAGAGGCAAATCCAGTAATAATCAAGAGAGGAAGAATTCTTAAGAAATCATCAAAAGTTCCACTCACTCAAAGTTTTTTTGCTTATTAATAAAACCAGGGAAGAAAACAAAACAAGTTAATGAACTCTGTATTTAAAGTTGTTTATAACCCAAATTTTCAATTATGTGTTTTCATTCTTTTTCTAAATACTTTCATGCATATCTCCCAAAGGGCAATCATCTTAAATAAACCCAAATTGAACTGATATTAATTGCATTTTATAATTCTTCAATATTATTCTACTTATTTTTTTTATGAAACTCAGATTTTTCAATTCAAGGCTTTAAAATCAAATCTGCAATTTAATAGCAGAGTTCATTAGCATCACAATCCTTAATTTGACCTCACTCCTTGTGCCATTTTGGACTGGGTGTTTGCAATTTCAGATTTCTATGCACGGTAAAACGGTGTCTAAATGTTGTAGCTCCCCTTAAAGCATGGCTGGATGGTGCTGTGTTTCCTCTCCCCATAGTTTTCACCTAATACTTGCTGCATGCTTGTGCTGCACAGCATCAAGGCCAGGTTTTAAAGGAGTTCTTGAAAATGTCGAGTAAGATGTAACCACTCAAATTGCCAATTCAAAGGTTATGGATAGAAAAGAGCTGTCCAAGGAAGAACTACATCATGTTTGAAATCTTGACTGACTAAGTGGCTTAAGAGGGCAAAATTTAATTAAATGCCTGGAGCCAGCCTGAACTGTCGGGAATAAATCTAAATTAAATATGATTACAAAGTGATCTAATAGAATGAGATAAGTTACACATAAATTAGACATAACTTGCACGACAGAAACAAATCAACAGAAAGTCCTTGGGTGTAGATCAGCCCTGGTACATTTTTATGACACAGATCAAAATACGATGAGAATTCCTGACTCTACAGCAGAAAGGAACCTATAAATGTGATTGACATCTGCCAAGAGAAGTTGAGTCTGTGCAGGGCGGAGGTGGATCATGTGGTGGTTTCTGTATAAGGTGCTCTTAGTTGCTGAGTGGTTATAAATTATTACGAAAAGACTGTGTTGATGCTCTGGTTCTTTTAACAGTGTAAATGTGGTAGATTTAAATAGAAAACACTTTATACAGAAATTAAATGTCGTTCCCAAAGCACACTTAATGATTTTACCTTACTTTCTGCCAGGGAAACATGGCTTGTGACCGCAAAAATAAGCTGGAGAAATTGTCTACTAAATTGGTATACTCTTCGTGATTAAGCCAGGTCACAATTAACAGAGTAATCCAGGGATTTGGTGTCCGATAAAAACATTTTACAGCATGTTCCTGTATTACAAAAACCAAACTAATTAACTTGTAGCCATTGCTTGAGTAGAGCCAATAAATAAATTAAGGTGAAGTTGACTGCTTAGCAAATCATATCAGGAGAAAGACAAACCAAATCAAAAGACACCTTTTCGGTGACAAACATCAGTGTTATCACAGCTGGAAAGAGCCATCTTGCCCCCAATTAAAACAGCTTCAAAGAGAATTCCAGGACTTCTATTATGAGAGAAATAACCTTAGAAAAAGAGTGTGTACAAATACAGCAATTCTTCTTGTTCAGCCTATTACCCTTTGAATGTTTGTGCATTAATTATTATTTCTCTTAGCAGAGTGACATGCAGCAGGTTGGGGAGAGAAACATGTAAAGAGCAGACTCCAAGGAAAAAGGGCCACTGAAATCAAATGAAATATGACTGTGTCATTGTGGGGTTTTTTTTTCAGAAGGAAAAGGTGAATAGATGAGTGTAAGGAGGCGGGTGAGGCTGCCCATGGAAACGTGGTCTTGTGGGACTACAGTGTGTAACTCTCTGATGCTGGAAGGCGAAATAGCAAAGTTTGGTGGTATTGGACCACTTACTCCAGAACGGCTGTCTAGATCAAAAAATATGCAGCATTTTTATTAAAATCCTCTTTGTAGGCTTTGAAGAAATCCCAGAGATGGTGGGGTAGCCTGGAGTGCTGTGCACTTCAAAATGGTTCTTTGATGTCAGGAGCTGGGGGTGTTGTGAGGCTGCAAACTTTGTCTTTGTTGGTACCATGTGTTGTGCAATGGAAGAGAGGATCTTGTTCTCTATTTGCAAAGGGAAACTAAAAGCCTTTCTGAGGCAAAGGCAGCGTCTGCTTCAAAGACAGAAGAAAAAATGATCCCCTTTCCCTGATCTGAAGTGTCACATTGCTCATGGGAATCTGTACAATGGTCCTGGGACAGTGTAGAGGCGCCTGTCATGTTCTTACCACCCCTGATATCCACATTTGGGTGGTTTTCTCAGTCTGAGTACTACTGCATAGATATTCAGAAATTCACCATGATGAACCAGGATGGTGATGGGGGAAAATAGACCTTGTGTTTATTTCGAAATTGTAGCATAAGTGAGGTCAGATTTCTTGTGAAATTATGGTTCTTACAGCCTACATTTAATTAATTGGTTGCTGAGTCTATTGCAGAGACTCATGATCAGCAAAATAAGTCAAGTTCCCCCAAGCTGTGTCTTTTTTTTTGGGTAAAAGCATGTTGTTGCCTTTTATTTTCTTGTCCTTATCTCACTTTTTTTAGTACAGTGTGAACCGACGCTGCTGTCGAGAAACATGACACTTCCCTGAATCAGCAGTCATCCTTTAAGAATGAATAGGGCTTCTGTGGGAAATTTATTAGGCTTAGAAATAGAATTACAGTGTTGGTGGGTAAAATATAGGGGAACATAACCTTGTGCAGGGAAAACAAAGCAGTCTTCTTCCCTGTCCTTCACCTGCTTTTCAAAGTTGACTCTGTACAATCTTGAACACCACTTTCCTGGCCATCCTTTTAATTCTTATTACTCTTATTTACACCTTTCTCCATTTTGCTCTGCCCTTACCTCTCCCATGTCCTCAGCAATTGCTTGTGGCAATGTCACTGGAATAAAGTCCTTGGCTGTCTTTAGTGATAAAGACGAGTGAGACAGGAACATTTTTAAATAAGGGTTGTAACTTGATGATCTCTGCAGGAGGCACAGAGAAGAAGAAGTTGAGGGGAGCTGGACCATCAACAGTTGCCATATCCTTTCCTCCCTGGGCTCGCATGGGGCCAGCTGTGCTTTGATCTGAACAGGAAAAATGTCTTTTGGGAAAAGGCTTCACAAATCACATCTCTGTAACATCAAGCATGTTGTAGCCTCAGGGCTTGAATTTACCCAGGAAGTGTGATGTAATTTGTACTTTGCTCGCACAGCTCCCCTTATTCTGATTTAAACACCAGGCTCAGTCCTGAGTAGATCAGTGCTGCTTTGCTGGGGGGTTACACTCAAGCCTGGTGGCTGAGCTTGTTGGTGTGTCCTGCAGGACACAGGGATGGAGACACCTCTGCCCCAGGCAGCACTCAATCATGTCCATGCTTTGTAAGTGCAGCCACTTCTTCACATACAAACCTATTCTCTTCTCACTTGCAAATTACAGAGGTGAGCTCAGCAAATATTTTCTAATAGCTTAATAGCTCATTTATTTGACAAATGCAGCTTTTTCCTCTGTATGAGTGTCCCTAAGTCAGCTGCAATTTCAGTTTAGGCTGTGGTTGACCAGTTGATGGGTAAAATTTGAAACAGGAGCTGTGGTTTAGTGACTGCTGGCAGAATCACAGCCCCTGCTGCTCAGCCACACCAGTTCATTTCCTACCATGGGGTGGGTGATTTAGAGCTTGCTCAAGGAGCTGGATGAGTGCATTTTCAGGAATATTTAATTAAACCTCAGTTACATGAACACCTGAGGATAGAAAGTAGAGAACTGACACAAATGCAGCCAGTATGAACCCACTCAAAACAACATTTGCTGAGCCACCACGGAGACTTTTTTTTATTGTTTTTGTATTTGAACCCCTTTACTGAGACAGCATTATTTATTAGATATCCATGCAGTACAGGTATTTGGGGTCAGATTTGCAGCTGCCTTTGCTGCCATGCTTCATCTGGGAATTTGTTCTTCTGTACTAAGTTAGGGAGGAGTTGTTCCTGGTCAAAATGAGGAAAACACATTCATAGATTGGATGTAAAATGAATTTACTTATAGTGCATTAGTCACTGTCACAATTTCTAGTAACTAATGTCATTGCTGAAGTTAACTATCCTTAATTCAAACCCAGAGAAAAGTCAGTATAAATAATTCTTTCTCTTGGCATCTTAATTTCAGAACACAGCTCAATCTATTTAGTTGCTTGTCTTGTGTATCTAATACTTGTTTTATTTTATATCCCTACCCTAGTCTGCAATCATTCTGCAATTTCATTAAAGAGAACAGGATATCAAGATAAATTAATCAGCGTTTTCTCTTCATCATGGGTCAAACTCCTTCTCCTGCAGAGGAAGAAGTTCTTTATCACTTACTACACCTTGGCATCCCTTAACTGCTGGTTTCATTACATCTTGGTTTGCTGTTGAATTGGCAACCCACAAACTCCCTTGCTTTGGGTGCAGTTGGTGGGCTTAGCAATGCTAAGTTTAGGGTTATCTTGAAGGTCTTTTCCAACCTAAATGATTTTATGATCTAAGAAGTTGCTGCGTGGGTTGTCAGAAGAAGCTGTAGCTGCTTCCTCCCCTAAAAACAATCATATTGTGTTCTTGTAGTGCCCCTGACCCTTTGTAAATCAAAAGGAAGAGGCAGACCTCATGTGCCCTGCCCTTACTGGTGCTGGAGGGGAGGATGCTCAGTTACTGCTGTTGCCCATCTCCAATGAGCAAACACTGGGCTCGGGCAGCAGTGGGCACTTTGCCCATGTGGGCTGTGGCCACTGGCATCGCTCAGCACTGGCCAAGCCTTGGCAACAACTCTGCTTTTGGACTTTATTTCCATTTTTATTACTGCTGCACTTTAAAAAAAACGAGAGAGTTAGTTATTTCTATGTTCACATTCACGTCTCCATTGTTAGCCATGACCTAACACGCTGTGTTTTGCTGTTGCAGCACCCAAGTGAAATTGCATTTCTTAATAAGGAAACTCAGCTACACGGAGTTTGGAAGGTGCTCTACAAAAATTTAATAACTGCTTGTTCACCTGTCAAAGTGGAAAGTAAGTTTGGTTGTTGCTTCCAGCACAATTTTTTCTGCTTCTGTGCCATATTAGACTCAGATTTAATATTAAATAAATCAGAATTCATGAAAAAGCTGCTCCTTTTTATAGCATTAAATGGATTTTGAATACTGCACTGAACTGACAAAAATGGCACTGAAGGCAATGATTGCACACACTGCAGACCTTTAGACTGCATTTGAAAAGGATTTAAATGCATTTGAAAGTTGGTTTTCAAATATTTGTATATTTTTTTACTCCTTCCTGCCCCACTCTCCCACTCCCCCTAGAAATCATGAATATAATTTCAAATATCTTGGGAAGCCTTGGCATAAATATATGTAAATTTTAAACCTTTTTCAAGGGATATTGTCAAATATTTTTCTTCAAATAACTTCCAACATCTTTGTTTACTTCTCTAGCTTGTACAGTTTGCCAAAGTGCAAAAATATAATATAATCCTCCCTGACCCGTTAAAACCTTTTCCCATTTATCAAACACTGATTTTTGTGTTTCTAGTAGAGCTTGAAATTAACCGAACCATGTTGATGATTAAAATACAGACGATCATAGCAGTAGCCCTTTTCATATGCAGATCACTTCATATAAACATCTAGATGGCTATCTGTAGCCATCCCATATCATTTGCATTTACACATAAAAATGGAAGGAAATTTGCTTAATTAAATTGAATATTTTTTACTGATTAGGAAAAAAAATCACCATAAAAGGACAGAAGTTGTCCCACTGCTCCCATCTATGAAGCAGATGAGACACAGGAGCTGTGACCATCCCTGGGGGTTTACTTAGTGAAAATCCATCTTCTCTTTGCCTGGAGAGAGAGAAAGGTCTTGCCAGGGAAGGACAGATCCTATTTGGCAGCAGTTTGATGTTGCTTCTACTGGCCCTGCAAGGAGGTGGGTGATGCTGGGCTCTGCTGGTGCTGTCACTTTGTGGCATTCCTGCTTCACCCGGGGCAGAAAACCTTAACCTTCTCTTTTTGCAGAGAAGGTACCTTCTGTACCTGCCTGGCTGCCTCCCTGCTCTCGGCAGCATGAGGCACTGCCCTGGCCAGGCAAGATAACTTCTACTGGTTTCTAAGGCAACCAGCACTGGCACATCCATTCAGGCACATTCAGGAGGCTGAAAGAAATCAAATCCACACCCAAATTCCTCCTGCTTTTCCAGATTGGGGTTGTTGAAAATCATGTAACAGTCTACACACACATCTCTGTCACTTAAGCATCTTCAGGAGACCACTATATGTGTGAGCAGTGATCTCCTGAAGATTTTCAGGGATAGAGGTGGAAGAAAATATACTGAAAATTGGCATTATCAGTTCAAAAGCAAACTAAAATGAGTTTTTTGGACATGGGGACAGACAGATTGTCACCATCCACTGAGTTACTCGTAGTATGAGTAGAGAGTGTCACCCTCTTTGTAATGAGTTAAAACCCACAAAATGAGGAACCCCCCCAGTGGGATCCAGAGCTGAATTTCGTTGTTTGACTCTGCCTTCTACAATCTGGGTGCTCACAAGTAGCACTGGCTCAGCCTGTGCTCATAGATGGGTGATTGCACAGAGCGAGTGCAGGGTGTGCACATCATGCCAGAGCTGCACCATCAAGGGTCCTATAACATTATGAACTTTGTGAGAGTATGGACTTTGAGATTGCAGTGTTGAAACTTTTAGGAGCACTGCTTAAGCAACAATGGCTCTCTCCCTTGGGCAGGAGCCACTTTGCTCTGTATTTAGGCCAGGGAGATATGCTTCCGCCATCAGCTACTTGAAACCTGGCATTGATGGGGTGATTAATTTCTTGGTACATGTGCTTTTATCCAGAGATGTAGCAGAGGCATGAACCACAAAAAGGTGCAGATGGCATTGCTTTGCAGGATTCCTGCTGAAGATTTTAGATGTGTGTAAGGTTGTGAGTGATGTTCACTCCACTTTGGCAGTTGGCTGCAGTGAGAGGCATTTAGCTTTGGTACGTAGAAGCTTAAATGACTCAATGACCTTATTAAAAATAAAAGGAAAGGAATCTAGTTTAACAAAACAATCTCTATTCAAAGTAGGTGAGCTAAGGTGACCTTCTCTCCTGTTATTTCATTGCATTACTTTAGGAAGAAAGTACTTGACTGCTTTCTACAGCAAGTGATACTGCAAAAAACTTCCCAGTGATTCTTTTGTAACAGCAATTTTTTTTGGTGGGGGGGGAGGAAAGAAAAAATCTTTTGGGTTACGAGTGATCTGTAGCTTTCTTAAACAGCCAATGAGTTTATTGTGTGGCCATAAACAATAGGGTTTTATCCCTTTTTGTGGTCACCCCGTTGTTCAGTGTGTTGTACTCCAATGACAAGCAGAGCGCTGCAGGACGGGTGAATTGGAGCCCGGCTGCTCACGCACAGCCATCTCCCAAAGTCCCCAAAGAGCTCCAGTTGGACATAGGGCCAAGGGGCGAGTGTGTGTCAGACTGCCTGTCTGGAGGGACAACCAGAGCTGGCTTCTGCTAGGGGCTGCATCTGCAAAGGGCTTTTTGAGCTCACTGCAGGCTGGGCCGTGCACACTGCTGGGGAAGGTCACAGGGCCTGAAACCCTGATTGGTTGTACTGTTGTACCTTGAATAAAGGTTAAAGAAAAAGTTTTGTTCCATATGAAGTGAGTATTGATCTCCTGAGGTCACCTGGGAATTTTGCTTTTACTGAGTGTAATTTTTTCCCCTTTTTTTCTGTATTTAAAGGGCTGTGATATTTCTTTAAGCAAGCTTTCTGTCCTCTTTAGTGGTTAAGTGGTTGGCTTTCCGGTTTTATGAGTGATTGAAACAGGAGTATGATTTTAATGTTCCCTGTTACACCACCCACCAGTTCTGTGTCTATAAGATTTCATTAACTTTAATGATACAATAAAAAAACCCCCTAAGTGTAATAATGCAGTGATGTTAGAAAGGGAGTAACTCAAAGGAACTCAGAGCTCTCCTGTTGTTAATGCACTCCATATGAGATCTCATCTTTAAGCATTCCAGAAAGAAAAGTTGCAAGATTCATTTGATTAATTTTGGCACATCAAAGGCCAGTATTACAAGACTGTGTGTACAAGCCTCTCTGTATGACGATGATTTTGGCTTTCACTTGCTACACTTGTATACCCTGACATAACGGATACGTGTGTCAATAAGCAGATATCTGGCTGAGAAGATCAAATGACCACAACTGAGCTTCTGTCAGGTAAATAGCACGGCTGTCCGTCTCGGAAAGGACCGGACAGGCCCCAGAAACGTACACAATGCTATAAATTAAGAGCTGTAGAGCCACAGTCTGCCTCCTCCACTCCCAAACTCTTAATGTTTCTGATTCATAACTTCAACTCTGCAGGGCACAAGTGCTGGTGACTTCTTTTTGAATACATAGAGTCATAGAATCATAGAATTACCTGAATTGGAAGGGACCCAAAATGATCATTGAGTCCAACTCCTGTCCCTACACAGGACACTCCCAACATTCCCACCGTGTGACTGAGGGCAGTGTCCAAATGCTTCTGGAATGCTGGCAGAGTGGGTGCTGTGGCTGCTTCCCTGGGGAGCTGTTCCAGGGCTCCACCACCCGCTGGGGGAAGAACCTCTTCCAAATATCCAACCCAGCCCTCCCCTGGCACATCTTCCTGCCATTCTCTCTAGTCCAGGGTGACTACGAAGTTATTGCATGCTCTCAAATACTTCTTGTAGATAAGGTTTTGTCACTACTGAAGTTTAACACTTTGCCTTGCCTTGCCTTGAAATTACGTGGCCCAGTCACAAAAACATCACAGCTGTCCTTTTGCTGTGACCATTCTGTAAAGATGATGATGATTTGTAATTTATTTTTGCAACAGAATTACTCACTTACTGTGAGTGGGGAGTGCAATTTTCAAGGCTGATTTAACTTGTTTTCTTGTTTCAAGGACAGATATAATCCTATATTTACAAAGTAATTACATGGTCCTTCATGTATAATACTTAGCCTGTTTGTGGAAGCTATTCATCATATAATTAGATGAATAGTTATCCTTTACAATTTCTTGTAACAAGTACAGAGCACTCAGTATTTTCTGCACTAAAACAGCTTTACCCAAGTGCTGGATCCTGGTTAAAGTGCCCAACAGTTTTGCTACGTTATAGTTATGTATTGTTTCCATTGCTTTTGTTTGAAATTAATTCAGGTGCTATGAGTGTTTAGATAGACTTTGAGTTTTTTCATTGACTAGTGTGCTGAGAAGGTTTAGATCTGAAACTAAGGATTAGTGTTTACATCACTCATTTCTTTCCTTTAATGCCCACAGCCTTTACCTACTGTTTAGAAGGTTCAAAATAACGATAATTATTTTTCATTCATTTAGTAAAAAAGAGGGAGAAAATGGAGGAAAGAAGCTGAAGTGACCTTTTGTGGTAAGCAGAAATGTGCCAATATTGAAACACAATTATCTGAAGTGCCTGTGGGTACCAACTTCCTGTTGATAACCTGTGGTTCTAATTACCTGCAAGAATTCAGGGCAGATATTTGTGACTTGAATTAATTGGCTCTTGGGAAAGACAGCACTTGCAGAGGCTGTTGAGAGAAAGTAATATAGAATAGCAAGATGGAAGAGATGCTTGTGATGATAGTGGTGTCTTCTGGTTCTGGTTTCCACCATTCTCCTCTACAGGACGGTTATGTCACAGCCTGAGTGCCTCAGCTGGTCTGTGAGATACCATGTTTTATTGCACTCCTTTAACCTCCTCAGTGATTAGAAATGTGATTTGGTAGCTTTTCCACCTCTTCGTCCCACTATAGCCTTGCAGACCTGTGGGGCAGAAGCAAGGTGGCTGGTTAATCAAAATACAATGTACTGAAAAGGTCAAAACAGTAGAGCAGACTCGATATATTTTTCCAGAATGGGAGGCATTAATATTCTGTGTCTTCATAGGCCACAGAGTAATGTCAAGGACTGCAACATCTGAGCAGAAAATAGAAAAAAAGGCAATAGATTCCCTTGACAAAGATTTTAATTAGAATGAATAATGATACAAAACTAACTAGTGGGGTTTTCGCATGTGTCATTTTGGAAGACACATGGAGCTCTGTTAAGTGGCTCAGAGGATACTTTGTTTTCAAAAAAACCCAATTAATTTGCACAGCACATAAAATCAGCAACTTTCCTTTTGGAGAAAAATGGGCCAAAATGCCCACTGATGTTTACTGGAGGTGGGACAGCACCAGTTCTGTGTCAAGAGGTGCTCGTGGCCATTCTGACTCCAAGTCTTCTTTGTTCATTTTCTATAGCTCAGTTAATTTCCACGTATCCTGGTTAAGGAATAAATTGGCATTACAGTTTAAAAGAGATTAGGTGAGATCAGGTTTTTCAAGGAGCTTTGTGCCTGCTAGAGTGTTAAAAAGCCAGCAAACTTTTGTGAGGCCTTGAATCCTACTGCCCCTGAGCCATCTGGCCATGGAGAGCCCCAGAAGATGCTGCATAATCCAGGAAAATTTTGCAAAGCTAATCTTTTACTGCCGTGCTGGAAAAGCAGTTTGGTTGCTTCCACATAGCTGCTGAGCCACTGGAGATGTGCTTTAAGCTTCACAAATGCTCTGCTACCCACAACTCAGCCCCCTGTGAGGAGAGCTAATATCCATATACAGTGACAGCAAAATGAGGACACCTAATGAGGTACCTTTGTCTGCTTAGTTAATGCAACCTGACCATGTCCTGTGTGCTACTCCCAAGGTCACACGACTAACCAAAACCAGGACCAGGCTCAGGGGGTGCTGACACAGCCTTTCTGACCCACAACTCCTCTAGAAAGGTGTATTTTGTCTCCTGCTCCCTGGTGAGACTCCTCTCCCCTCGCAGGGTGCAGCTGGGCGAGCAGTGCTCAGGCAGACAGACTGACCTTTTCTTTTGCCCTGGTGACAGATGTTCCTCGCAGACATGTCAAAATGTGTTCTTTCTATTCCCTCTCTCCTTTTCAGGGTGTCTTTTTATTGATTAGTCTAGGCAGGTAAATCTGAACCTAAAGTAATTACCTTCCCTTTGTTCCATAAGGTCCCTGAGCCCAATATGTTTTAATGACTTTCCTCCCCTTTAATGGATATCAAATGACTCCTCATGACGTTCATCATTTCTCCTTCGTGGCACTGGTGGCTGGTTACAGCTGGTTCAGACAATTCTGGGCAAACAGGCCTTTTAAAGATAATTAACATTCAAAAAGGTCGGTTATCCTTGCAGGTCTGCATGTTGATGTTCAGCTGTGAGTAAGAGAGTTTAGCTACCCTTTATTATAAACACCAAATTGAAAACCCTAAGCACAGCCAAATCCATTTGTAATAATCCCACACAGGTATGGCTTTGGCTGCACAGCATATGAATATCGAGCTTTTAATTTTTTTCCATTTCTTATCCCAGCAAACTGCTCTGCTATTTAAATTCCTGGAAAATGTTTACAAACATCAGCTTCTCCTGCTACCTCCTGCCTGCCTACCACAGCACTCACCTCCTCAGTGTAATATTTGCATTTCTTTCCCCCTGACATCACCAACGAACGTTTAATTAGGGCTTTTGGAGCCATAACATATGAATTTACTCCTTGTTCATCTAGGCCTACTTCCATGCTCCTTTCTCAATGGAGAGTGCCCACTCCTGCCCTAAATGTTTATCAACCCCAGCTTGGATCCTTATGGGGATTTATGGGGAGTGTATACTCAAAGGAAATGACTTTGAAGGTCAGACAGGAAGAGCTGTTGCAGCTTCTCAGGATAAGCAATATTTAGTGCAGTATTTCCACATTCTTTATTGTGTGTATATTTCCACACCCACACATATGAACTATATGGGCAGGAGAACAAGCATCAATCCAGCAAGATGTGTAAGATACACAGGTGCTTTCCAGAACTGGAGCGGTTGCAAGGGGAGTTTTCTGTGCTCTCGTGATGCAGTTTCTTTTCCAGGATATATTTAAGGAACTGCAAGGCCTGAAGATGGTAATTAGATGGCAGAGTAGTTTTGCAGACACTGTCTTTGCATTTTGACTGAAGAAAATGGCTTGGTCTTTTTTATTGCATTTTTAAATGAGATTGAGACACACAGATTTAACCTAAATTGCTGAGGTGAAAGAGTCCCAAGGCTGACTGTATGGACAAAGCAACTTTCCCAGAAAATGACTGCTTATGTAATTATGCAGCTGACCCAAATAAAAAGTGTCCATTAGAAACTGCAAATGGAGGCATTTCTATGCATATCCTCCTACAAACTGAACCTAAATTTGGATTTTTGCTTCTTGAGAAAGTTTTGTCTGAAAACAAATGGGTTTTGCTGCAAGGGTAGTTCATTAACACTGAGCTTCTGTGCTTTGTTATTCTGGTACTACATATTTATCTGCCAGGTATTTGCCAAAGCAGGCTTCTCTGTGGACAAGGAAAGCAAAGGGAAAATGTATTTGTTAGCAAGGGTCATGAGTTCTGGCCAGCAGTTAAGCATCACCATGTCTGCTGTATCTTACTTTTCAGCCTGTGCTTTGCTTTGCACAAGTTTTTAGTTCTCATGACTTTGCATCCACAGACGGCATGGCATGGCATGGCATGGCATGGCATGGCATGGCATGGCACGGCATGGCATGGCACGGCACGGCATGGCATGGCATGGCATGGCATGGCACGGCAT
Source organism: Dromococcyx pavoninus (assembly GCA_033558185.1). NCBI lineage: Eukaryota > Metazoa > Chordata > Aves > Cuculiformes > Neomorphidae > Dromococcyx > Dromococcyx pavoninus. Next base: position 1,568,982 of record JAUMJL010000064.1, on the reverse strand, counting down.
GGCATGGCATGCAGGCAACTGCAGTGGCTTCTGCAGAGGCATTCTAGGAACAAGCAAACCCTGTGGAGGTAATGGGTACAAAAGGCATAAGTAGTTTGGTGATTGTCAAATGTCTGGTTTTGGGATGATTCACATCCAAGTTTCTGAGTTGGACAGTTATATAAATAATAAAATGAGAGAAAAAATACTTTTTGACCAAAGTATGCCATTTATCTGCCCTATCACTTCTGAGAAGATGAAATCCCACCATGGGACCTGACACCCACAGCCCTGTGGTTGGCCCCAGTCTGCTGCTTGGCATGGCTCTGGCAGCTTTATCTGGTGGGCTTGAAAAGAAATGCAGCCTTTGCAGGAGCCACGTGCCTTGCCAGGTGGGTTTGCATTTTGGGCATCCAGGTGTTTCCAGCTGTGGTGAGATTTGCAGTGAGGGATGGTCACTTCAGAAACAGATGCAGAGTTTGTTCTATTTCACAAGGCTGAACAAACCCATAAAAAGGTACAATCTCAGTCCATGTATACACACTGTCTTTATTTAATCATTCAAAGCTGCTTAAACTGAACCGGTGGCTTTGGGAAAGTCACCAACCCCACCAGCCTGGACGCTGTTGGACAATGTGTTACAGCAGGAGTGAGTGTCAGTTCTCCAGTTTCATTACTGCTAATGGTTCTTATTGTCTTCTGGAGATGTCCCTCCCACTGATGGCTGATCAATGAGCTTGGCACCGCTCTGGAAGAAGCTGCAGGTCAGTGGTAAAACAGCAACAATTAGCAAGTTTGCCTTTTGCACCAAATACTGCAGCGTGTTTCCCCACCTCCTCCCCAAATAGTCTGCTTATTGAATTGTTCCTTTTTTTGACACTAACAGATGGTTCCTGGTGGCTGGCATCTGCAAAATTTGGGAACAGATTGATGAAATTGATAATGACCAGTTTCTGCAACAGATGGCTTATAGACAGATATTTGTGCAAACTGAAACTGTTGCATTTAAAGAGAAGTTTCCAACGAACCCACACATTACAGCTATGATTACAACATTTTTTAGACCCTGAAAAATGGACCTAAGCCTAGCACAAGCACTACGTGGTGTCATAGACAAAGGTTAAGAAAGATTGATTAGATAATTAGGATTGCTTTATTAGCCTTTCACCACATCTGCACCATGTTCTTACATAAACATTCCCTGCCTAAAACTGCAATGATGATGTTTTAATATTTATTATGCAGATAGGAGAGAGCTCAATTTATCTTATAAAATATAGTTTCCTCAGATTTGCAAACCCCATCTAATGGAAAATTCTACACAGCAAAACCATAAAACAGAAAGAGTGACCCCCTGCTCTGGTGGGATGGAAGCACATTGTTTGCAGCTGTGGATTTTCAAGCCTGCTGTCACTCACATGAGTGGAGCTATATTTCACTTTACAGTGCAGACAGACCTGGAGTATTGCTGTGGCTGCAGAATTGCTTTCGTGTGTTTGTCCTCTACTCACCAACAAGGTTCTCCGTGGCCTTTCAGAACAACTATAGTGTGTCCTCCCTTTTTTGGATAGCAAATATAAGAACATCCTTGTGATATGGTGTTGCCATCACTTTGACAAAGGATTTTGTGGCTTCCATGGCACAAGAGGAATCCAGGTTTGCAGCACCTTGGCAGCTGTAGTCATCTGAGATGTCTCTGTGGGGTGCAATGCTGGTTGCTCCTGGGTTTGACAGCATCATTGCATGTCTTGTGTGAGAGCAAATGTTCTTTTGCATTAATCACCCATGCCTTGGGTGAAGGTTGAAGATTTACTTCAACTATGCCCCTGGAACTGTTGGTCTACCACTTGTGTTTCATTTCTCCACAGCAAATGGCTTTGAGTGGTCTGTTGGCTAAGATAGCTGTTGAAATCCCAAAGCAAGGTTGCTGATGCAGAGAGATTCCTGCTGTGCTGCCAAGCAGTGCTCCACAGTTGAGGTGTCCAAGGTCTTCTCTTGTGACCTAATATGAGTGGGTTTGTATAGGCAGCATCTGCAATGCTTCAAGTGAGACGTAGAACTGTAATGCCCAGCACACCTTTATTTGTCTTAGGTATCTTTTTCTGTCCTCCCCATGCCTTGTTGCCCACCGTGGCAACAACTCAGCAATGTCTCTGCTGGCACATCCCACCTCTTTGAGATGGTTTCCAGAGGGAGGGCTGCCTCTGTTGCTTTTCTACAGAGGTTCAGGCTGAAACACTTTTCACTCTGATCAAAGCTCTAAAGAGCTACAGCCCCTCCCTGCTAAAACACAGGGTGTGGGGCCAGAGCGTTGATGACCTTTGAGTTAGTAGAGTATCTCTGGAGTAAAGACTGAAAACTCTGCCATTGAGAAAACAGTGACTGCAGGTTCATTTATTGCAGACTATTAACTCATCAGAAACCCGGTGGTGGAAACGATGTTGAGTAAGAATTGTGTGAGGTCTTGGCCTTGCTTGGTACTGGTTTTTTTCTGCTTTGATCAAGGACTCTTGGCACTGTGAAACAAATTATTCAAAACTTGTCTGGACACCTTAATTTGTGCCAAAGCTCTCAGAGGTCAGCGATACCGGAGCTGTGAGGCCAGTCAATGAAGATGTATGTCCTGTGCATTCCTCATAAATTCACCTGCCTAAAACAGTCCCATCAGGATTGCCTTGGCTTGAAGGGGACAGGGATGTCTCTCCAGAAGGATCCTATTTGCATCTTTACTGGTAGCGCTGTTGGTTGCTACCCTGGCATTGGTTTTTTAGCAATGAGAGAAGCAAGATACAACAAAGGTCACACCACAGGAGGAATTCAGCTTTTTGATGGTATTATGGGATGGTTTTGTTGTTTCCTGCAACTATGTTTTTAAATACAAGCACTCTTCCTGTAGGCAAAATTGAAACAGTTTAACTAAAATGAGGGTAAAACCAAATAAAACTGGAGCAAAATCCCTTAAGGAATAACAGTTTAACTGAAATCAGTTCTCCTGGTTGAACTGGACAAACAGGATTTAAAACTGAGCTGCATTAATTTACCTCTGTGGTCCTGGAAATACCTGCTTTGTGGGTGTCTTACAATGCAATTCAGTTAGTCAAAACCCTCTGAGCTCTCTGCCCTGCAGAGCTACACATCTATACTGTTTGTCCCAAGAGTCATTTTGTTTTTAAATTTGTTCCTTTTTATTTTGCTTCCTTTTTTAAAAAAAATACTTTTTTTAAACAACTGCAGAGGTAGAGGTGGCTGGGGACAGTGTTAGGGTCTCACAGGAGTAACAGCTTCAACACTATATTTTTCTGAGTGACAATTTCTCAGAGTTTTTTCTAAAATAGTCTCAGCTTCTCATACAGATATTGTGATTGATGTGCAATTTTCATTGGGTTTGAGTAAATCTGGCTATTTGATATCAACCTGAAATTGCATTGGCAATACAGAATTGAATATGGCTGCAAAAATTTGCGTCTATTATAGCATTTTGGAAAATCCACCAAAGAAAGTGAAATGTTAAAATTCTTGAAGCCCTTTAATCCTTTTTGTTCTTATTTTCTTTCACTTATATGAGTTCCTTTGCTGCAGGAAAACAAAACCCTTGTGCAGTATAAATGTACCAACATGCTAAGGTTAGTTTATTCACATAAACATTGCTTTCACTGTCTTCTCTAGATTATTTTCAGTGCAAATCACTGCTGCTTGAATGTGCGGTGCTTATAATGATTCAAAAGCTATTATGGCTTCTGCTCCAAGGGGTGATCTACTTCTGTAGCTATGCCGAAAGATATGTTCTGCTTCCTCAAAGGGAGCTAATTTGCTCTTTTTCTGATGTCAGGAAAAAAGGGGAACTTGCTTGCTTTGTTTTTCATTTATCTGGATTGCTTGGACCTGGCAGAGTGAGGGAGATGGGGGCGATGGGGGTAAATGAAGGGATCTTCGTGCTTCTCCCTTGGCATCTCTGCACCATCATCGGGGTAGATTTGGGTGTCTCCTCCAGGGAAAGAAAGGCTGGGGGCATTTCTGCCTTCATAGACAACTCAGATGGCAGCCAGGGTTTGGGCTCAGAGTCGTGTTTGAATCTGAGTCCATCCTCCAAGAATAAGAAGGTCCCATCCTGGGACTGATTGAGTTTATTCCTGTTATTCTTCTGTCTGACAGGGTCTGGCTCTCCACGCATTCAGGAAGGTGTTTTCAGCCCTCATCTGCCCTTGGTGGTGGTGGCTGGGAGATGTTCCTGGTGCTAAAGATAAATCTCTTCCCAGTCTGTTATTTTTTGATCAGGCTTTAAGAAAGTCTTGTTTTATCACTGCTACCATGCACCTCTTCTATCTCCCCACTACGAATGAAACATGGCAATTGTGGTGAGGGATCTGAGCATAATCATCATGGAACAAGGAGACGCTTCTGCCAGTGGGCAATCAGGCAGCTTATTCTCCAGTTTGATGGAAGGAAAATAATATCATACAAGGATAAACTAACATACTGAGAATATTTTTTTTCACTTGTAAAAATGGCAGAAGATATGTGGGATTTCACATAATTTATGAGCCAATGATCTAATGTCACTTTGCAGTACAGGATTAAACACTGCCTAAGTTTTTTCTTCTTCTTCCCTTGTTTGACAGGCTCCCAGGCAATGGGGAACTTGAGTTAATTTTCAGTAAGAATGAAGGAACTTCTGACAGTAACCACCTCATGCTGTAGAACTAAAGCAATAAAGGTCTTGCCTGGAGCATCAGTGATGGTTATGATGGTTTTGCACACTTAGGCTCTTAAAGGAAACTATACAGAGTGGAAAGAGGCACAGGTAGAAGCATTTTGGGAAACTCTCACAAATAAGGTGTTGCCTGAAAACTGTGGCTTATGCACAGTGTTACTGTATACCTTTTGGGTTGTCTGGTGACCTTGTAGCTACAGATAGTGACATGCAGTTATCACACACTGATACAGTCAAATCAAGTTTTGCAGGAGTTCTCCCTCTCATGTGCCTGCCCACACACTGCCCATATGCAAAGGAGGTGTGAAACACAGTAAAATATCAACAAGAGTATAAACTCTAACACATAAGAAATTTGGGCTTTAATAAAAACTTGAGACATACTGCTGCAATGAATATTGAACCATATTCTGGACCCCTAACAGACACCTTAAAAGGGGACGAATTAAAAGGGCAGCCAGTTCCTATCACTTTTATCAGGAGCTGCTTTCTGACTGCTGCAATGAATAACAAAAATAAAATATTAATTTGTTTTCTTGTTTACCTTTTCTAACCTGGTGAGTCCCTAGAGCACTGTGGAATTGAAGGCATCTCTGTTTGATAGCTGCGAGAAAGCAACTGGAAGTCATTTTTAAATTACTCTAAGTGTAAGACTTCTAATTTAAACAAATATGTGAGGAGCATTGTTTCTTGTTAGTGAAGGAATTTATGGTTTTAATATGCAAATGGCAAGTAGCATCCTGGCAGAACAGAGTGAGTCTCAATAGGAAACTTGCCTAGATTGGGCTGCAGGCTGAGGTCCCAGGCAGGTCTGGTTCAGCCTCAGTAATACCACATTGGAAAAATCACATGACCAAGGGCTTTAGGGACAAATGTCTTTTTGGGAAAAGCAAGAAGTGAATGGTACATTTCACTTAAACAGCCATTTGGGCAAAGGTTCAGGAGACATTGAATGGGAGCCAGATTTTCAGTGTTTATAGGTATCGCACTGATCTCTTTCTACCTCTGTAATGGTCTGGGCAGGTACCAGACATCTCCTGGGATGTTTATTCTTATAGAAAATGTGTTCGCATCCAGAGTCAAAAGAACTTAGGTAATAACAAATTATTTTGTAAATTCTGTTTTCTGCTGGCATAGAGCTTCAGAAAGGTCAGGAAAAAAAGACACCTTCTCCTCTCCACTGCCTGTGAAGTGCATAATCAATAAACATTATTGGCTGCACTTCTAGGATCTCAAAAAGTGATTTTCTTTAGATATATTAGGGCAGTGGTACTTAATTAGCAATTGATTATTAAAGGAGTGTACTTATGAGTAACAGGTGTTTCATGTATGTGTATAATTTTAGAAACACTTCAAATGTGATTCACAACATTGAAATCCTTTTTCATTGCAGTGAAGCCCTCACTGGAATATAACATATTTTGGTTCAAGAAGCAGTTGTACCTTTCAGGGTTGTGCCAAGGCACCCAGCTGTTCTTACAGGGGTCCCTGGTTGCTCTTTACCACCAACCGATGGGTGATCTCCTGTGAGGGTTAGAGGGACCTTTTGGGGATGAGTCCTGGCTACAAGGGATGTAGCAGGGCTCTGCCCCTTTTCTAGTGACCGAGTCCCACGTGCTCACACCCACCCGTGTGTGACACTTGCACATGAGTCTGTGGGAGAATTAGCAAACTGGTGTTTAAAAACTGCCTTTCAGATTTGGAAAAATGCAAATGCTGAGTTTGGGATGAGTTTGGGATGAATAAATAAGGCTTCTCTGCCTGCAGCTGAGCAGTGGAAGCAGTGTGTTGTTGCTCAACAAAGCTTATTCTCCCCTATACTCCTCCCACAATGGCTGAAAACAACTGGCGAACTCCCCAGAAACAACACCCTGGTGTTCAGTGCCCACCCTTTCCAAAGGTTACGTGGGGTTAAAATCGTGTTGGCTCATCCCTTGCTGTAGCCCTTTATCCTTCACCCTCTTTTGCTCCCTACATCCTCCAGCTTCCCTACATCCTCCCTTGCTTCCTCCAGCAGAGAGCTGCCCAGCTCTTGCCTTGCTTTGTCTCACTCTACTTGCACCATGGGTTTATGTAGTTTATGCATGTGTATATATAAATATATTACTGCTCGGGCTCCATCATTTTGTCTCTCAGGACTGCATTTAGTACCACCTTGCTTCTTTTCTTTTACATTCCCTACATCCTGAATTGCTTAGTATATCACTGAATATCATCCTGTCACTCTTTACCATAACCATTTACTGCTGCCGCTGCTCCAGGCTGCAGCTCTGCCTAAACAAGCAGGTGGATAAATTACCCAGAGGGCTCTTGCATTGCACCTCCCATGATCCACAGGTTGTTTAACAAGTCACGTTTTCCCTGGACATTAAATGATTTTTTTCTACTATGGGCTGTGGGATAATAAAGGAAGTGCTTACAATAGAGTGGGCTTAAGGTGGCAGAAAACCAGGAGTGATTTACCAACTCTATCTACTTTTATTTATAACTTGTGGCTTTTCTTCTTGGGGGGAATAGGGGAAAAGGGTGTTTTGACTTTCCATTTCTGCATTATAGATTGGAGGGTCAAAGTCAAGTTTTGACTTGATGGTCCCATGACCTGCAATGATGTGACAAGAGGAGCAAAATGACAAATTATCTTTTAAAACGTGTGCAGGTGTCACTAAGAGTAAATTGGGCACAGAAATTGATTTCATGGTATTTGCCTCCTACGTCGCAGCAATGGCCTTATTTGGATTGTCAGTAATTTGGGACACCAATGTCTCTCTCCAGACTTACAAAGTACCAAGTGTATTTTATATGCAACAGCCCTACATCCTCAGTTCTTGGGAATAACGTGGTGTTTCAGCCCACAAGCAGTGCATTATTAAAAGAGGACAAAAGTGGGTATTTACCATTCACTCTTAAAATTTACATCACTCTGCCCACTTTCTAAAAAAACTGAAGATTCATGAAAAAAATACTTTTTAAAGATTTTTTTCAGGTGGAAGTAGTAATTTTTACACTGTAATACTCAGAGGTTCAGACCTGGCATCCAGGTGATGGGTTGCACCTCTCTAGTCCTGGGACAGCTTTCAGTCCCTTCATGTGTGCCAGGGAGAGAATCCAGGAGAGGATGTCCTGAGGCAGTGTTTGCTCCCTTGTTTCTGCGTGCTACTGGGCTGAAGGCATGACTTAGGTCCCTGTGTCACTTCTTACTCTGAATTTAATAGAAATATTTGAAAAATGAGCATGTTTAATCAACAACTTTTGTACTGATGGGAAGGAAATTACAGCTCTACAGCATTTTACAGCTCTAGAATGTTGTTTCCCAATTTCTTTGCTGTTTTGACTCTCTTTATCAACAAGTTTTTCTCTAAGTGGATACATTTCCCATATTATCATGATAATAATGCACAAAAGGGGAGACTAGATGAGGCACTGGGTGCCATGGTTTAGATGATGGGTGTTGTGTTGGGTTATAGGTTGGACTTGATGATCTCAGAGGTCCTTTCCAACCTTGTGATACTGTGATATGGTATCAACGAGCTCTCCATTATGGGGTGGTGGAGTTGCACCTTCCTGAGTGACATCTCTTCTGTCATGGTTCGGGGTGGTGGGACCATCTCCTGCTCAGTAAAACCTCTCATATAGGTTTCAGCGGATCAGGAATGAAGCTCCTGGGCAGGGGCTGCTGGTTACTGTTCATTCTTTCTTTGCTGGAGAGGGATTCTGTGTTTCCATGTCCTGTCTGGACAGAGCCAAGTGGCTTTCCCAGTGATGCTGCTATTCCCATGTTGAAAAGTTAACTGCATTTCTACATCCAAAATAGCTGCAAGTGGAGGGTGGGACATGTGTGGTGAGGAATAGTGCAGACACAGAAAACAGCTGCATTAACACAGGCACTGTTAATCTCCACAGGTCTTAGATAAGCAACTTCTAACACCTTGATTTCCAAAACTAGGTATTTTTCCTCTCTTGATCTCAAAAACTGAAATAATTTAATTGATTCTGAAATTGTGGAAAATAGAAATCACCATCCTCAATCATACTCTTCCTGTGCTTGCCTATGTGTTAAGTGAGATTAAAGAAAAAAAAGACAGCACTTCTCTGTGCATTTACCTTCAGGCACAGAGGATGTTTGTGCTGCGGTGCTATGGCAATCACAGCAGAGCAGCAACTTTAATTGGCAGGGTATCTATGAAACGTAGCACAACTACCTTTGCAGAATTTGATACCATAGCAAATGTATCAAGTTAATAGATTTTCTTAAGTAGATAAAATAGGTCATATATTTTTAAATGGTAAAGGATGTTTTCATCTGTTAAATAGCGTTTCCTGGTTTCAGTAATTTAAGAGGATTTTCACCATGCAAAGTGGATCCTAAAAATAAAAATCTCTTACATTTTGAATTTATCTCTGTAACCATAATAAAATCTTCATTTTTAACACAGCAGGTTTAAACAGCTATGTAGCATGACAAGGATAAATCTGTGTTTGCTGCCCTCAAAATAGGCCGAATGTATTAAAAAACCCCTACTCTAATGTGACTTAATCATCAGATATTAACTTTTCTGTATTAAACACCCAGATTTTTGGGGGGAAACAGTTTTGGAGTGAAAAGTTTTACAAAAGTGCTGCCTCATCTGTGACACCCAGCTTGATCAGTATAGCTGACTGCAGATTTTGTCCTTCCTGCATGACCTACAAAAGCTCTCTTTTCTTCCTGAAAGAGAATGTCTTGGGCAGAAATGGATGTGCTGTTGTTTGGGGTCAAAACTTGTGGCTCTCACCATGCCTGGAGGTTGTCTCGTTGCACTGATGCTGGTACCAGGCCACATCAAGGGATGTGCTTGGGCAGGTGCTTAATTTGAAGCACACAAAACATCGAATTGGCTCTATATAGAGCTGAAAAACACTTGTGCAATAAAACATGTTGCTCAAACAACAAGAGCCCACACCTGGCTCCCAGAGGCATGACAATAATAATCAGATGAATCAGCTGTATCACGGGATTCTCATCTGAATATGTGGGATTATTGTTATTTAAAAAGTAACTTTAGCTATAGTGTGCTCATTTTTGGAAATAGAGCAGGAGTTCTATAAGTGGCTGAAATGCACTGAGGTACTGCAAGTGTTTGCTGGAGAGTTGTCCTTATTTTTGTTTGTTTTAAACATCTTCAATCTAGACTTGAGTTTTGTGGATGCAGTGGTGCCCCCCCCCCCACCAGCACAGCCTCACCATCCTGTACCAGCGAGGTGCTGGGAAGTTTCAGGGAGGTGCTGAGATAAATGAGTGTGAATTTGGCAATCAAATTTGCAGCTGCAAATGTCGTGAATGTGCACAAATGGAACTGATGGCATTTCCTTTGCCTGCTAAAGGAAGCATGAAACAAATTGTTTCATGTCCAGAGTTTGTAGTAGAGCCGTGAGGGATTTCTAATTAGAGAGCTAATATGCACTTTCCCAGTGATTAGGTAAACACATTTTTTTGTTATTTGTAATAACTTCTTTCACAAGGATTCAACTAATTACAAAAGCGTCCCTTGTAGAAACCATTTACAATTTTAATTCCAATTATTTTTTGATAATTCAGAAATATTTTTCCTACTATTCATCAGGAAGCAGAAAGTTAATCCATTCATTACCACGCTGAATGGCTGATTTGAAACAAACCATGGATTACAAAGTCAGACTGAAGGTGAAAAACAGGACTGTGCCGTGCAGAAAGCTGGGGAGGAAAATAGCTGTAAGAAACTTTTAATAACACATTGCTGAAGAAAATGAATAATTTGCAGAGCTGAAGAAGAAAGGCAATGTTGCATTTGCAGCAATGAGCCCATTTGTAATTGCAGTAGCAAAAACTTAGGGGCATGTATTTGCTCAAAATATTTCTCTCTGAAATTTCTGCAGCTTAAGGAAGTCTGTTCAGTGGGGATGAATCAGCTCCTGGTAGTGTCAGATCCCCACTGAGTTGCATGGGGGCTGCATGAATCTGGATGTGAAGAAATGCTGTGGCCCATATTTGAGAACATTGCGTGCTGTGAAATAGAAACTTTTGCCCACTGATCTGTTTTGTTCTGTCCATGCTCAGTGTTGAGGCTGGAGTTTCCCAGCCTGCCACAAGCCCAAGGCCAGGTGGGAGGTTTGAGCTCCTGCTGAGTGCCAGCCAGGGAGATGCAGGGCAGGAGATGGCCCTGGAGGTTTCCTTGACAAAACAAAAAATGCTTTTAACTGAGTTGGTTTTGCACCAATCTTAAAGAAAGCATCTATGGTGGGAGAGAGCCCTAAGGATGCTGGAGGATGGAGCTTGTTGCCATTGCACCCTAGAGACACATCCCAAATCCCACATCAGTCTGGTGGAGATTGTAGTTATCTTTCACATGGTAGCTCTGCCTTTAAAAATATTGCTTCTAACTCAAAAAGACTGAAGGTTCAAAGTGCCTTCATAAGCACTGCAGGATGACAGTGAATCTCCTGTGATTCTTTCTGATCCATGAATTACAGGTCATGTCCTCCTTGGTATACATCTCCTTAAGTTATCTGCCTTCAATGGAGCTGCCCTGATTTACAGCCCTTTCTAAGGAGTGAATATATTTCTTTTAACCTAAAGGACCTTTTTTTAATCTACCTAATCTAGTAATTAAGCACCCCATCTGATCTCCCATTTGTAATTTTATTATACAATGCTCTAAGACATATACAGATTTTTTTCTCTGAAAAATGATTATGCTCTTTGTTACAGTCGTATAAAATCCTACAAAATTTGCTTCTGACTCCCAGTTTTGTATATCAAATGCCAAATTTAGAGCCCTATAAAACTAGTTTATTGAATTCAGTGTGAAATTTTTGATTTCTGTACATAAATACTTTAAAAATACATTCCTACTGTCTCACACGTTTTCCAAATATTTATTTAAATACACCTTTCAATAAACAGTTTCAACCTTCAGAAATGAATTGCTGCCTAAAATGGGTTTGACGAGCCATGAATACTGCATTTAGGCCAGAAAAATGCAAAATGTCTTAGTTTTGAAATATATCCTGCAAGGCAGCTGCATATCTTTTGAATGTGCAAACCCAGAAGGTCCATGTCAATCTGGATTTCTTAGCTGGGCTAAGCTGACAAGTGACATTTGGGAACCTCCTATCCTGACGCTGGGGGACTGAGACCTTGGAAAGGGCTTTGCAGGGAGTGAGGCAAAGGCAGGGAGGAAGAGGAGAGATGTAAGAATTGAGATGTGAGCATAGTGGGGATCTGGCTTTTTGGTCCTTGAAAGACACACCCTTTAAGCTGGCTGTGTTTTTTACCACAAGCACTGTTACCAACAGTGCACAGAGAGGAAAAAGCTGGAGACAACGAAGCGTGAGATCTCAGCCACTTCTCTGGGGGCACCAAACTCATCCAGCAGCCTTCACCTTCCCTGGGCATAAAAGAAGCAGTTCAATGATCATCTATTGCCTCATTTTCCCTGAACCCTTTCAAGTACCCCGTGCTTCTAGCTGGCTTTTTTTGGTTTTAAATCAGTCTGGAGATAAGTGTCACATCTCCCTGTTACTGGTACAGCACTGCCCAATTAACTGGGGCTTTCGCTGAGCCAGAGCCTGGTTTGCTTTCAGCAACTAACAGTCAGACATGGCTGCTTTAGACCTTGTTAACATAAATCCTCCCTTGCAGCCTTGCTGGAGAGAACGCGTCAGATCATGGGAGCAAAACGCTCCGAGGCTGCAGGGGTTCGACGACAGAAACCATGTAGGAAAAGAGGTCGAGGGGCTGCAGCAGCGAAACTGCAGCTGAATTCCTGCTGGATATTGGGCCTCAAAACATAAAATTGAAAAGTTTTCCTTTGGGCCTGAGCCACCTCTGAGCTGGAGTTTCTGTATATGCTATGCTTTGTCCCAGCAGGATGCTTGCTCCCTTCCTAGCGTGTTACACCTCTGAGAACAAGCCCCTGACCAAAAGTGGTGTAGGGAAAGAGTCCTTCACCCTGCTCTGGTCATGAGACTGGAATAAAATGGGACGATGATTGATTAGCCCTGTCACAGCTTGGAGTTGTAAATCAGTAAATTTTGGCGGAATATTGTGAGGTATTTCCTGGGGGATATTGGAACCACAAGAGTCTTTGTGCTAGAGCCACACACAGACTGGCTCATCACTGGCAGCTAATGAGCATGGAGAGGAGGCAAGATGATGGATCAACACAGCTCAAGTGTTTTCCAGCTTGCCTTCTGCATTTAGCTGTCTCACAGAGCTTTATAAAGAAATGGATGTGTTAAACATGGCTTTTAAAGGCATGAGTGGCATTAGGTCTGCACTTGCCAAACTCTGGACCTGGGATAGAAAACGTTAAGAGAGCAAAATAGCAGTAAATGTGTTTTTCATCTCTTCAGCTTTTTGGAGAGCCAGCATCCATAAGAAAGGCCAGACTGCCCCTGTAAATGAATAAACACAGATAATGAGCCCCAGACCAAAGCACGCTGGATGACGGGGGAGGGGGAGGGGGCGGTTGTGCTTTCTGGCACACGTCTCTGAAGAGCTGATCTTCCTTTCTTACCAGCTTGAGCATGACAGCCTGTGAAGCTCCAGAAGCAATGAGAGAGCAGGAAAAAAACCTCTCACTGCTGCTAATTATCAAGGGGACTGATGAGACTGGAGCAGAGGGAATGCACTTACCAGTCTCACCTGGACAGGGAGCCTCTTCATGTCAGGACTTTGCTAGAAAGGATCTATTTGATTCACAGACAAATCCATTCTCATCATTAAAGTTGATTACTCTGAAGGGACCAGAATGTCTGGGGTCTGGTAGAGCCAGTGAGGCTCCACAACCCCTTCAGCCCACTGAAGTTTGCCTGGAGTGTTGCTTTAGCAAACCTCCAAAGGGACCCAGCAATATTGGCTGGTAAGGGAATAGCACTGAGGGAGCACATATAATTTCTAAGAGCTTCTAACAGTCTCCTGGGAGGAGGAAAACAGCAGAGAGCTGAACCAATGTGGACTTGATAAGCAGATCAGCAAGTGCTCCAGGTGCAATGCACATACTGCACATGTGTGAGACCTGGAGTACAAGTCCCCATAGGATAAAAGCTTCACAACATTTTAGTCTCTCTCTACCCTAGAGTCACTGTCATCTTAAAATTCTCTGCAAACATGAAAACAAATCATGCTGTCAAAAAATCATGCATTAGAAACAAATTATGCTCTCTAAATGCATCTTGGCAGTATAATTGATAAACTGTGAGTATGCGAAATAATTGAAAAAGTGTGGGGGGGTACACACAGGATAAATGACTAAAATAGGAAAATAATGAACATGTGTAAGTAAGAGCCACAAACAATAAATATAAATTACAGTGTGACAAACTGTAAATAATCAGAGCATTTCAGGCCTGAAATGTGATCTCTCTTCAGGGAAAACTTGTGTTGGCAGATCTGCAAAAGCTCTAGAGAGGAAAATAAGAAGAGACGAGGTTATCAGGGCTCTTTGAAATGGCAAGCACAATGGATTAGCCCCTGAATTCATTTCTCAGAAACTTCACTGGCACTGTGGAAGTAAGATGTGTTACCAACCTGCTTCCTACCTCCACCCCAACATACAAATGATCCTGGCTGGAATAATGCCACCAGCCTTTCCCACGTTGCTATTGATTGAAAAAAAAAGGGGGGATGCATTTATTTTCCCTAATTTAGCCACTTAGAAGGGCTTTTGATGGCTAACTCTTTTTTCCTGATTCACCCCACTTTCCCTTTCCCTCCCTGATGTCTTGGGAATCCTTGCAATATTCAGAAATAAATGGTCACTGTCCTCACTTTCTCCTGCAGATGTTGGTCCACTGTGCAGGTTTTAAACTCATCTCTTTGTTTCCAGGTCCTTGGGATTACATTCTCATCAAGACCAGCCCATTCCAAGACTTTTCAGCATGAGCAGGACTGCAGCCTGAATTAGGAATGAGATTCAGCCATTCCTGCAGAGGTTATAAAGCAGTCAGAGATCAGCACCAAGGACGGGGAAAGCCATGTGAGAAGAGATCTGGGGTGGAAGAGGGCTGGTGGATTTAGAACCTGGCCTCCTGAGTGACTCTCAGCTTCTGAAAACCAAGGTAAAGGGTGTCAGAGTTCGATATGCTGTTTCAGAATATGGTTGTTCTATCTTTGGGCATCTTTAAGTCATTGCCCATCTCACCTGCCCTGAGTGTCTGGTGAAATCACTGTGGGATTATGTCCAATTAGATGCAGGTGGGTTCAAACTAACAAAAGAGTTCCTTAGTGGACAAATTTGAGGGAAAGTATGTGTAGTTCACTCTGACTTCACCTTGTTTGGAAAGCACCCTCAGGAGCAATGTTTAAGGCAAATATTGCACCCTCTACCTTGCTGCTGGCTTGCAGACAATATCACATGGCAGAAATAAATTGTACTTTAGGTCTAGGGGGAATAAGAAGAAAAGAAATGAGAATAAAATGCAAACTATTGTCAGTGATTATTTCCATGGATAGTCCTCTCTCATTTAATAGCACAGAATCCATCATGTTATGCCTTATTTCAGCTGTGATTGCTCCTGAGAAAAGATGAGGGTCACATCATCAAGTGCATTGCCTTTGAGAAGAGCTCATGGTGCAGTTCTCAGGTAGCAGGGGAGGAGGGTTGCTTTGCCACTTTATTTTATGGCTGTGCTGGCACTCACACTCAACCAAAAGTGGTAGAAAACATCACCAATTGAAATGGGCTGTGAGGCTGTGCCAGATTGTACATTGTGAGCAATGGCTGGTGGTGCAAAACAAGAGAGAGGCAGCCCTGGAGTTCACAAACACAAGGAGAAGCTGCCGGGGGGGTAGAATAAAAAAAAAGGGGGGAGAAGCTTTGAAATTTTGGGTTACAGGTAAAAATAAAGTTCATTCTACAAAAACATGCACCTTGATACCAGCCCAGGAGCCCCAGTAAGTTACTGCTGTGCTGTGACTTGCACCAGAGCCTGGGGGAGACGGAGCAGCCAAAAAGTCCTGTTTTTAATGTAACCCTACAAACTATGGCTTGGGATACAGCCTTGCTCCAGTTTAACAGAGGATTTCATGAGACTCAATTAGCAAGGTTATTAATTAATCAATTATGTAAAACAGACGAGCAATCAGATATCCTGTTTGACAATGATACAGCTCATTGTTAAAACTTAATTAACTTGCAGGCTTGGGGACAAAAGAAGAGAAAATCTCTAGCGAAGAATCAGTTAGGAGAGACTGATTTCAGCTGAGGATGGAAACTGGGCTTGAGAACAGACAGGATGACAGCTCTGCCCTGAGATGGTATCAGATTTTGGTAGTTTAACAACCAGCCTGATGTTTGTCTCTACCACTACAGCCAGCTGAGCCAAATTGTGCTCCCTCGCCTGCCAACCTCAGCCCATGGTAAGTTGGTTTGTGTAACCAAGTAGTGCCCACCTTGCAAAGCTGGTGGTACAGGACAAGGGAGGAGCGCAGCAGATGGGTTTATTTGCACCCCATAGCTTCTCACTACAGCAGCAGCTTTGCAGCAGGAGCAGAGGTGAGCTGCTGCTTTAGTGTCACCAACAACCAAAGCTCATGGTGGGTGTCAAGTCTTACTTGACTTGTACCAAAAGCAACAGGAATATTGATCTTCTGTAACAGCCCCTTGTAACCTGAGGTGTTTCAATAGCCTATGTTAATCTGTGAGAACCTATATCTTGTTACAGTCTCAGTTTTATTTAATTTTTACTCTAGGCTAGTAGTTATTTAGGTCAATTCCTTGCCAGTTGTGATAAATTGATACATCATCTGTGATGGAACAAAGCTGTGTCTGTGGGCTCCTCCTTGTACAGACTCTTACTTGAATATAAACGCATTAACTGCATTTGTGATATTCAACATAGAAAAAGCAGAGTCAAATATTTTCAGAGGTAATACATTTGCAAAGCATAAACCAATGTGCTTCTGGCCCTTTCCTCTAACAATGTGTTCTGGGGTCAATTTTCCTATGTTGAAGGGCCAGAATGCAAATGCATTGGCTGAGAATGGAAGTAGAGTTGTGCTCCTGCAATGATTTTTATTGAGTAACTATAGAGGAGAAAAAACAGTTACTACCTGGCAGAGACCCCACATTTTAAGTTTGCTTCATAAAAATCTCTCTCTGCCCAATCCTTTAACGTGGAATTGCAGGAATTTATGGTGACATGTGAAGGAAGTTGATAACACCAGTAGCTGCCAGACACCGTATTTCTTTCTAAATCTGGTGTCAGCAGAGGGGTTTCTTGCACAGCTACAGCTGGCAGGGTGGCTGCATGGCCACTGAGTGCACACATTAGAGCTTTTTACATACCTCTGCCTCATTACTGGGCTGATACAGCTCTGGCAAAACCTGAATTTGCTTCTGGCCTTGCTCTTCCCTGCCTCCCGGAGTGCATTATGTAGTTTGTGGGTTTATAATTCTAGTTTTCAGGGATTCATTTCAAGCAGTTACCAGATAGCACCTACAGGGGACAGGATCGACTCAACTTGGAGCAGGAACCTCCCTCTGCAGTTGGTGGGTTGCGATGGGCTGATCCTGAGCTGGTCAATCAGTGGGAACTTTCCACTGATGGAAAGTAGGCTCTGTCCTGGAAGCACCAGATAGGACTGCTGTCCATGCTCTGGTCTCCTCCTCTTATTCACAGCTTACCTACATCTGTTTGTTTCACTATATTTTTTCCTTTTTTCCAAGATCATATTATATAGCCTGCTCTTCACTCTGCCTCCCCACCCCCTCTGACAAGGATGGTCTACTTTGAAAGATGGGAGTGCTCAAAAAGTCAAAAGCATATTAATAGCTCTCTGCCTCTTTTTAATCTATTCAAAAAGCTATACAGTGTGCAAAGCTGTTGTGACATGATTTTTCTTTTTAATATCTCACCCTTTGACTGTCAGTATTTAAAGGAGAAATGAAACTAATCATCAGTGCAGGCTGTAATGCTACTTTTTATAGCTGGTGTAGATCTCAGAAAATTTTCTAAGACAGAAAATGAGAGACAGCATCTGAGAATGTGTGTGTGTGTAAGGGTACGTGTGCACCTCAGTGAGGGCTTCACAGAACAAATCAAGAACAATACAATCATTAGCAAAATAATATCAGGAAGATAAGGAAAATATACAATGCAAAATGGGGGTGGGAGGGAGGAGGACGAAGACTGTTTCTTTGTCAGTTTGTCATGTGTGTCCCTTTCCATGCAGAGGTATAACTTCCCACCCAGTGCAGTCCAGTCTTCAGGTTCTACCGAGGGTGCAAAGTACAATGTTTGGGTGAGGATGGAGTCCACTGTCCTTCAGGTAAGAGCCATCCCTGCAGATCATTTTATCTGAAGCCCAAACTTTACCATTGCTGGAGCAACATTTCAGCAGCAAACACTCTTCAGTATCACTAGGGAAGCAAAGGCTGTAATCCCTGACAGGGAGTTCATGAAAAGTAGAAAAAAGGGAGGACAGAATCATGGAAAAGCTAAATATAAATCAACACAGCTTAACAAAACGTGACAGGTGGGACATAATCATAGACTTGTTAAGGCTGAGAAAAAACCTCTAAGACCATCAAGCCCATCAACACAACAGCAACATGCCCACAAAGTGCCACAGATACACCTTTTTTTGAACACCTTCAGGGATGGTGACTCCACCACTGCCCTGGGCAGCCTCTTCCAAGGCTTCACCACTCTTTTAATAAAGAAATTTTTCCTAATATCTGATCTAAACCTCCCCTGGTGCAACTTGAGGCCATTTCCTCTTGTGCTATCACTTGTTACTTGGGAGGACAATAACCTACTGTGAGTATTTCAATGTATGAAACTAAAGTACCAGTTCACAGCATTTAGCCCAGTACAAGTTGTTGCAGAAGAGATTCACATAATACAGATGATAAAGCATCAGCTCAACCTTATCTAAGGCATGGAAGAAATTACCAGAAGTGGATATTCCCAAACAGGAGAGTCTAAAGACAATGACTGAAGCAGGAAGGTGGCAGTGGTAGGGATGGTTTTCTGCATAGCAGCTCCTCAGAGATGGCAGGGATGTGGCCAGCTGGGCTGAGCAGGGGTTCAGTCTTTGTGCACATTGTGAGCTCCCCTAAGTACTCTGACACTTTTTGGCCTTCACCAACATCTCTCAGGGCATGTGACTGTAACAGTATCTGTGTATCTCTATATAAACCCTGGGTATATAGAGATACACACATATGTCATGATCCTATATATATACACACACAACAGTACATAGAAAAAAGAAGTTTACGTGTGTGGCTATGCATGTGTAATGCAAAACAAAGCTGCAATTTTAAATGTGGAAAGAATATTTAAAAAAAAGAAAAAAAAAAGAAAACTCCAATCATTAACCCTTCCCACCCTAAAATCTCATTTGCAACTCTCACACCTTTAAGCTATGGATGTGGTTTGGCCTTCCAGCCCTCAGTGCTACAGGACCTGACATCTGGCACAGCTGAATCACTTAAACATGAAAGATTAAACAATTAAAAAATGCTCAGTGTGGTTTTGGAAAGGAAAAGCTCATTTTTCTCAGAGTCAGGTAAGGCAACATTCTGGAAATAAAGATAAACTAATGAATGCAGTGAATGTAACAGAAAACCAAGGCAGGTCCTGACCCTGGATGGCACAACCCATCCAATGGTGTACAGACAAGTTATAAATGCATTACCTGATGAGATGGTAATTGCACAATAGTTTGAAAATATGTTTCAAGCTTTTAGGTGGCAATTTAATATTGCACATACAGAGGAAAGGTGATGGAAGAACTCTGTAATTAGCACTGGAATAATGTTGGATGTTTAAATTAGGTAATAATACTAAAGAGGAGCTCTAATTTAATAATAAAGACACAAAGCCAGACATTTCTCAGTGATGAAGGCTTTCACCCAATTGTATTCAATCTAATTTTCTAATTTTGTCTTCATTTGTGCTATGGGTAATGGCCACTCTAGAATGTGGCTGTGTTTATAGGATTACCCTGGATATCTTCAGAAGAGATAGAAAAACATCACGATTTCCAGTCTGGGGAGGAAATAAAATGGAAAGCTTCTCCCCCAAATGGAAAGTTTCTTCCCCACTAGTTCCTTAAACACAAATTTTAATGTAATTTGAAAAGTTCTTATTTTGGAACAGTTGCTGCTTTCAGTTTGGTTTCATTTCTGCTTTTAAAATATAACTTTCTAGAGACCTTACATTAACTTCACAGATTACAGCTGACATTGCACAGAGTTATAAGGTATAAACCAAATATAAAAGACCATCCATTTCCATGCATGATTAAATGCTGACTCAATGTACTGCAGTATTTTTGATCCTCAAACTTTAATAACATTCAGGACAGGCAATAAGGAGTCGCAGACAAATTAAAATTTATTGAGACAGACAAAAAATGCAACTATTTCAGACTACAGTTAAGCATTTACAGTTAACCAAAGATAGCAAAATGCTCACGTTCCACAACTCCTTATGGAAAAAGCATTCAGAATTTACTATGCAATTCTACTTACTATGAGAGTCTACATCCATCTACAGTAGGGACATCAAACTGAAACACGTAATATTTGGATCTCTCCTTACAGCTCTACGCATTTAACAGGAATGGACATCAACAGCATTGAGAAAAGTATAAAAAGACCAAAACCCACCTACTGTAGAAAGGGCTTTTTGATGTATAGTAACTGTACAAAGCAGTCTATGTATTAAAGGAACTTGAATGCCATACAGAAAGGACTGCAATAAAAGCCAACAAATGCAGGAAGCTAAGCTTGAGCAATCTGGTGGTCTGTATCAAGTGGTGACCTTAGATCTATCTCATTTTCTGCTTGAGGGGAAAAATGCTACAAAACTTCTAATATCAAAATGTTCCCATGCCAGAAATGTACACTGAGACTAACAGACAAGGCTGGAGAGGCAAAGAGAAGCATTCACTAACAAACAGGTTTGTTTTAAATATAAACTTTACATTTTCAATATAAACTGTAGAATAAATATTAAATAAACACTTCAAATGGTTTAAAATAATAGTACAGAATAGCTTAAAAAAAGGCAAAGAAAATGAAAAGGATTCTCACAGCAAAGGCCAGTAATGACCCAAAAACCCCAACTGTGCTGAAATCTGAACTCAAGGAGATTTTGATTTAACCATAGTAGTTAAAAGGACACCTTGAAACATAAAGCAATGCCTAACAGTATTTCATAGTCTTTAATATGAAAAGAAAATGAGATTAAAAATTGGTTTGTGTCTCTAAAAGAATGGGACAGCTCTGATTCCATTTTTCACAATGAGAAAATGTTTGGAAGGTCAATGACTTGATGCAGATAGGAAATCTTGCTTGAAAAAATCAAACAATAAAACAAGGAAGGAATTAAATTAAGCTGGAAGCAAATTAAATCCTTTACAAAGCGTGAAGAATGGAAGGGGCTTGATCTGGAAGAGCACTGGTATTTGGTTTTTAAGAAAATTAACATTTTCTTAATCTTGCCAACTTGGACACAGAGGTATGCACACAGATATGTGTACAAATGTATGTATACAGAACACACATAGCTACACACACATATGCACATACAGATCCCCCAGCCACTAAAGTATACCAGTGGCTTACAAAAGGGCTTTGATATAAAAGATTTGGAAACTTGCTCTTGAAGCAATCCATAGTCTGAGCTGCCCTCCCAAGCACGACAGTGTCTACCCCGTTCCTAACTGGGCTGTGACACCTTGTGATTGGACACTGCTCCTTCAAACCCTCTCATGGTCAGACACAGCTGAATTTGTCAATAAAACAGCATTTTTCCCAATGCTGGCCCTGATTTAGAAGATTTGAACAACTGAAGCAGGTGACTGAAGGGCCACCTTGCTCGAAGTGCCTTCCCGAATCCAGGCCAGCGGGCTTAGAAGGGTGTGCAGAGGGGTGTGTGTGTATTTATGTGATTGTTTCTTTCTATTTGAAGGTAACTTCTGCTACCAGAAGTCAGTTGAACCAGCAAGGCATCTGCCCTCTTGCCCAGCTGTGGAGAGTCTGAGACATGGTCATTGTTTTATAGCTTAATATATAAAGGCTGCCAGCTCTGATTTGGAATAGTTACAAGCGAGAGACTGCAGCGAGGAGAGGGTCAGTGGTATTCAGAAATGGTGGTATTCAGAAATACCTGCTCATGTAAGCTGCAGGATGTCCACGTTCACTTTTAAAGACTTATTTAACAGCTTTTACTTAACCACATTGCACGCTGACACAGAAGGGCTGCAACCTTGGAGCTGCCTGCAAGGGCTTGGTTGGACAGGCTTTACCCTGGTGAGGTGGTGGGTGAGAAACGAGATTTACTACATGACTTTTGATGTAATGCACAGTTCCAGGATTAGTGGTTGCAAAGGGACACAGGGCTGCAGAAAATAAACAGCTGTGTGTGGAGAATGAATCCAGTTAGGGGTACAAGCACAACCCTACTGATTGCCAACCTCAGTTTTATGCCAGAGTGCAGTGACAACTCTGCACAGGACAGCAGAGCTCGACCCAGAGAGTATGGGTTTAATTAATACAATACCAGAAGGAAACCAGCCACGATGTTTGGTACTACTGATGGTTTTCAACTACTTCTCACAAAATCATGCTATTTAAGGAAAGAGAAATGCTGGTTGTAGCAGTTCCTCTTGCAAGTCAGCATCATTTTTTGTGAAAGGCAAGTAGAAAAAGCACGTGTGTGCGCTCTGTGCAGCTTATGATCAGTGATATGAAGATAAATTTTCAAAAGCTTTTCTCAAAAAAGGGATTCGAGGCAGGGAGGATTGCAGGCCTTTTGCAAATGGATGTGATGGCAGATTTTTGGGAGGATCTGGGGGTGTGAAACAACACGTAACAAATTCCTCACAATTTTACACATCCTTCTGCATGAATAACAATTATGCAGGGTTGCTTTTTGTTCTCCAGTCATTGATATAGATAAATAGGAAATGAAAGAGGAGAAAACAACTGAGCCCCTGCAACACACAAGTGTCTGAAAGGAATCTCTCTTTGGTGTTGGACCTCTAATTATGCCTGAAAGCAGAGGTCCTATGCAGAGGGGCAGGGGCTGCAGAGCTCTGCAGGCTCTGC
This sequence comes from Dromococcyx pavoninus, assembly GCA_033558185.1. NCBI lineage: Eukaryota > Metazoa > Chordata > Aves > Cuculiformes > Neomorphidae > Dromococcyx > Dromococcyx pavoninus. Next base: position 1,546,209 of record JAUMJL010000064.1, on the reverse strand, counting down.
AGTGGGCATGGACTTCAGAGAGGGGTGAAGACCACAGCCCTTAGGCCAGTGTCCCTGGAAAAGTCACTTCTGCCAAACAGAAGTATTTCTATATATAAAAACATATATATGGACATACATATATTTATTTTTATATATATGGTACTTTCCTGCTTTTAAGCAAATATGTGACCAACCATGTTTTGACTCCATATTTTCCTCCACTTCTATATCCAACACTAAGTCAGAGGAAACCAAAATTCTGTTTGTTTTCTGTGTAATAAGCACATTCTTCATTCTGTAAAATAACTCCCAGGCAAATCACAGGCATTGCTAAAATATTTATATCTGCCTCTTAATGCAAAAGTGGAGTTAAGATACTTCTTACTGTTTCTGAAAACAGCAAAAATAAGAAAAGGTCACCACAGGACATTCCTGGATCAGAGAACTGCAATGGGAAAGGACACAGCAAATAATTTAATGTCAATCTGCTGTGATACAATTGCAGAGCTATGAATACATGGGAGATGCTGAATTAATCACAGACTGTATCTTAATATTATCCTAATTTCCAGGTGTGTATTACAAGTATGCAGTGTGTCACACTGACCAAAGGGGTTGGGGCTTTTGGAACATGACCACCTCAAGCTGCTTTTTAAACAGACCAAACAAATATTAACTATTTAAATTAAAGAAACAACAGCTTATCACTTTTCATAGTTAGTGTTTTTGACAGCTCTATAACTTTGGAATGAGGATGGCTTAGAGTAAATGAAGACAGGCAGATCCATAGTGTGAGAGCAGGAAAGCAGAGGGCACCTGCATGAAATCAGGGCAATTTAGTGCAAAGAGTTCAGATGGAAGCTGAGGAGCAGCTATGGAGGTGCTTATGATGCTACAAATTCACAAAACACTTTCTCCTCAAATGTTTTGAAAGGCAGATGGGCTCTGTTCCCTACCTGTAGGGCTTGGTCCATGATAGCTGCTGGTTCTCAGCATCTCTCAAGGTCAAGGCTGAGTTACTCAACCAAATGAACAGAGTCAGTGAGCTGATTCACACTCTGGTGGGAGCTCTGCCTTCACCTGGGGCTGGACTAAGCCTGTTGGACTCATTCTCAGAGAACATAAGGAAAAGAAAATTCTGTCAGTGGGTTTCTTTCTGGACTAAACCCCTGGTGCTGCACAGCCAGAAGTCACTATCCAGAGAGACTTACACCTTAATAAAACATAACAAATATGGACTAGAAAATGAGGCACCTACTTTTCCTTCTTTGTAAAAGAAAAATAACCATCACTGGTATGATCCAGGTAACAATTTATGATACAAATTCTTTATGGCTGATAACATGAGAAGGGGTTCTAAGCTTTGTACTGGTTTGTTGAGCCCCTTCTGTGGGGATCGTTTCACAGGATATGTTTCATAAGCTGTGCAAGTGAGGAGTAAAACATGAAATGTTTTTGAAACATAACTCATTGGCCCTGTGTGTAGAACAAAAATCCTCCAAACCAACTGAACAAAAGCTGTATTCCAAACAGTCCTTGCTGGAAAAAAAAAAAGTTGTCTTCCAAATTAAATAGACGATACAAAATTAAACTCAGAGAGGGAATATTTGTGCCAGGTACTCTCAGATACAATTGCAGAGATATGATGTGACTTGCAGTATTGTGCAAAACGTGAGTCCTCATTAAGATGGGCACTACCATATATAACCAATTTCATCATCCTTGTCATCATCTTCATCTTCATCATCTTCATTAGCTGCTCTTACATGAAACTTCAGTTTCCCGTCTTTGTCTTTTTTTGCTGCTTCAGGTTCCTCTTCCAAATCATCCAACAATACAACAGAACCACCACTGCCAAAATCCCCTGAGGTTTCTTGCTCTTCTTCTGAAACAGGTGAGCAGGAAAGGTCATTCCCTCACGTGACACCAAATCCCTTGTTCATCACTGCCCTTGTCATTCAAACCACTGTCATTTGCAACGTTACTTTTTAAATTAATTGGTTCAGTTATCCACGAAACAACCTCTAAATTACAATTTTCATCCTGAACTGGGATAAGTATGAATAAATCTACTTAAAAAAATTCTCTTGCATGAAAAACTATGCATTGCCTTCCTCACAGAGACTCAACCGACTTTAAGGAGCACTGACTCAGTTCACAGTCATGCAGGCCAGCAAAACCATTACTCATTTGTAAATACTTTCATCCCATCACAACTGTGTAAACCAGGCTAGAAGTATTCCCTAAATTGATTTTATTCAAATACATAAATCATGGTCTGCAAATATAGCTATTCCACCTAACATCTGTGATTCTGGGCTCTCAGACCTTCTAGGTCTCTGCTTTTTCTGTTCTTCCTTGAAGAAGAAAGCTGCGTTCACAACCATCATTAAAACACTCTGAAGGAATACAGGTGAAGCCTTGCTTAGGTATAACAGCTAATTGGTGATTTTACATATCTACATAATATTGTCCTGTGAGCAATTTTAATGGGCTTGGTTGTTTATTTATAAAATTTTACACATTTAGACCTCCCTCTGTCCGGAAAGACCTTTTTCATGAAGTCCCAGTACACCTGAATTCCAGAGCATACACAACAATATATTCGATGCCTGTGCATAGCAATCCCATAGCCTGAATTTTAATATCATTTATTACATTTTTCAGCACGGCAGCAGATCTTCCTATTAGTGGTTATTGCCTGTTAACATCTGCTGCGCCCCCTCAGTTCAAAGTATTTAAGAGCCCCATTTGTAGTCTGATTAGGAAAATACAGCAGCACTTTGAAGGCTGGTTGTCCTGTTTCCCTGTTGTCACTTCTGTTATCGTGCTCCATCGTACAGCAATGGCAGGGCTTACAACAGTGTTAGTTCCTTTGCTGTCTGAGGAAAGCACATCATTACTCACCACAACTCACTGTCCCCTGCTTTCTTGAGCCAGCTATCTCGTTCCCATACTTATCGACACACCAGCACTGCCCTGTGCTGCCATGGCACTGAGTGGCTCTGTAATAACCTTCTTCATTGCACCGTGGGATGAAAGCACCTGAATAAAATATAAGGTATAATCAGTAATGCCTCTGTAGGAGCAAGCAGGTACATAGAGCATTATGAACGTGTCACTTATTTACATGAAGATCTTTACAACGCTGGCAAGAAAATACATGTGATTATCTAGTGCCTAAAATGGAGCAAAAATGATATATGATTAACTATTTTCAGCCACCCTGGTCACTGCACAATGCAGCAGTGTTGGTGCATACACAGCACACAGAGAGGAATGGCACACGGGACAGAGACACGCTCAGTGTGTCCCTGAATGATTAATGTTCGCACACAGCCTCTTTCAGATTTAAATCCTGGTTTTAAACTTTTCTTCCCAACTGGATTATTACCCAACTTCATTAATACTTCATTTCCCTTCCATTTGCACTCCCTTAGTGTTTATCATATAAGTCTTCCCACAACACTGTAATTATGCCTGGAAGGTATCTGCCATCTGCTTGCTATTCATACTAATCTCAAGCACAACTTCCGACTTACTGAGAGTTCCTGTGTATAAAAAAGTAATGTACGAGCTTTACAAAGTGACAACAGGATTTGAAGTCCAGAAGCCTTTGGATTTGAAACCCAAGATTTGTCTCACAATAAAACCATTATAGTTCAGCCTTGTAGAGTGTGGCTCATTCTGGCTTCTACTCTCAGGAGAAACCCTTTTTATTGTTCCAACCATTTTCAGCAGATACAGCAGAAGTACTTCAATATGAAAAGCCCTCTTGTCCTTCGAGATGAGTTAGCTTTATTCCCAGAGGAGGTCAGTACAGTCATTTTCCCTTCTTTGCCAATTGCTTCAATTTGAAACATGGCAGAAACCCACCCTTGCCCCCAGATTTCTTGTCTCAAATGATTTTTGAGAAAGTATTTCTCTCCTTTGTCAAAGATACCGGTGATTTACTGATCACGCAGTAAGTTTTTTAACTACTTCCATGTGTACAGTGTCTCTTCCAACAGTTCATGTGTCAAAGGGGATACTTCCACTACATTTCTCACAGAAAGAATGAATAAGAAGGTACTGCCCCAGTGTCATGAAATTTCCTATATAAAAGACAGAATAGTGGAACTCAGTCTCACACAAACACACACATCTATATAAAGTGAATCCTTGAATTTCCAAACTCATCACACCACAGATCTTGCCTATTGTTTGAGTGCTGCTATTGTAAGTCTGGAAGACGAGAACAGAAACCTTTGAACTTCTGCAGAAATCTTTGTATATCTGAGACTCAAGCTTCATCAGGGAAAGTTTAGGCTTGATGTGAGGAAGAAGTTCTTCACTGAAAGGGTGATTGGCCATTGGAATGCGTTGCCCAGGGAGGTGGTGGAGTCGCCGACCCTGGAGGTGTTTAAGGGGAGATTGGATGAGGCACTGAGTGCCATGGTTTAGATGATGGTTGGTGTTAGTGTTGGGTTATAGGTTGGACTTGATGATCTCAGAGGTCCTTTCCAACCTTGTGATACTGTGATACTGTGATACTGTGATCAGTTTTGGAGACCATTTCACATCCATTAGTGAGAGTACTTTAAATAAATTCAAAGCATGATCTTATATCAGGTTTGCTTATAGGTACCAGCATTATGTTCATGTACAAATATAAGCATAATGACTGCAACCAATGACATATTTTCACTGTTTATAAAAAAAATGGTTCTAATAACCATTGAGGTATTCAACTTTGCAGGATTCTGCAAGTTAAAGCTTATTGTTCAATCTTTTATTTAAGTATTAAGAAAGCTTTTTTCATATTTATGCTCACGTCCTCTCTTTGTTTAGCACTCCAAGTGTTTAGCACACTGTACACAACCATCAGAAAAGTGCTCAGGTGCTGATTTTCAGCTGGTGTAAATCAGCATAGCTGTACCAGTGTCACTGGGGCTCCCCTGTTACATCAAACGAGCATCTGGCTCCAGGGAAGAATCGATGGGTGGCATTACGGGGTGAACAGAGAATGGCTTCCGCATTTTAAACTCTCTTATGCTTTCTCTTTTCGTTGGGCAATGCAACCTCTCCCTTCTTTGAAACAGGTCTTTTTGTATAGTCTCACTGCATTTCTTGTAAGGTATGAAATTGTTCCACATTGACTGTAAAAGCCAGAGATTTAAAAATAAATTATGGCCCAGGCTCACTGCCAACGTAACTATGTGTGGAAAGGATTCACACTTTGGGTCACAGTGAAGAGTAGAAGGTACTTTTCCTTCTGTATGGGAAATTTGTGCCAGTTTGTATGTAACACCACAGCTTTAAATATTTAGCTATACATACTAATGCCATAGTATTTGCCAACCATTAGAGAGAAGATTACAGATATCTTTTCCAATGTGTCAGGTGCAGGTGATAATCTGGTGGGGACAGAGAGTCATTGGGAGCAAGTGTTGTGCAGCGTGATGATTCATCCTGCAAACCCTACACAAATCAGCCCCTGCACTCACCAGAAATAGGCTCTGGCTACAAGTTCTGCTATTCTGGGAATATTTCACCCCATAGTTTGGCTGGTGTCAGAGGACATCCTCAGGCTTTGGAAAGACAAGGGAGTTCACATTTCCTCTCCAGAGGTTCTTGCACAGGCAAGGGTGGAGAGGACCACTGGTGCACCAGTTTTCCTACTAAGCACTACAAAATGTTAGCCACTCCTCACTGAATTGCTTGGGACAATGAAACCTGCTTCCCCATCTCTCTCTGTCCCACACAGTATTTAATTATTCCACACAAAACTGAGCAGCACTCTTGCATTTACACCCTCTCTATGGCTCCAGACCTGTATCTCTTCTTTTTTTTTTTGCATTGTTTCCTTATCTATATAATACTCCCCTTCCTCAGGGGACACAGGGAGAATAATTATAAGCTAAAGATAGTGAAGCACACAGGTAAAAGCCTGATGGAATTACGTGCTAGCCTGTATTAGCTATTATGCCAGCTGAATTCACAGGGCTGATGATACAGAAGAAAATAGTGACAGGAGCAGAAATTTATTACCTTAGTGATGTGGGAGAAGCATTATCAGGCTGCACAGTTGTATGCTCTAAAAGTACACTCTCTGCAGTTAATTGTACTCTAGGTAAATCTGGTAGGAAAAGATGAATAGTGCTGTTTACTTTTTAATTCGGTCCCCTGGGATGCTCGACTCTACTTGAAAGCCTCCAAGTTCAATATATCTAATGGCAATGGCTTTGAAGTACTTTCCTGCAACTGTCATGTGTTTTGAAAAATTATATAGAGAGCAAAATATCAGAACTCATCACTTTTTTATCAATGGGTACAAGGTAACAGAAATCTTCTTCACGCATACTGTCCAGAGTGAAAATGCTGTGCTCTATACGTCAGGGACAGAGAAGGAAAGAGAGTAATTAAAGGTTAGTTTCTTTAAAAATACTAATTTCTCTTCTCAATCTTTCTTGTTGTTACAAGTGTGGGTTTTTTGGTCACATGTATATTTAGGTTCCCATTTGCATGATTTTTCCGGCAGTGAAGAGAAAAGATGACATTTTCTGCTGTATAAATAGTCATAAGATCAGATTAAAATCTCACAGACAGGTGCCAATATGCAGGCAGACTTTCAAGGTAGGTGAAGCAAAGAGTTTCTCTCTATGTATTATAAATTTTCTAGCCTGTGGAAGAACCTATGCTTGACACTTCTTGATTTGTTGAGCTTAGCCACTTTTACCCTTCATTTTTTTTTTGATACAGTTGACTAGAAGTTATTTCTGGTAAGGGACTGTTCTCACTGCTTTTTTTTTGTCATTGTACTCTTGCCATTGTGATCAGATCCCAGTGACGTGGTGTAACCGCCTGCATGTTGTACTACCTGCAATATAGTCATCAGTTTTCCACACACACTGGAACAAACCACTTAAGCTTCAACCCAGATGATATTTATTGCATATAGCAAATAGCAACAAAGTATAAAATAAATATGGGACAGCCCAAACTATCTATTAGGAACGGGGCTTCTTATTCTTTTAGGTGGCTTTGAAAAATCATGACACCTGTGAGTCAGAAAACGCTGTGACTTCCTTTGCCACAACACAAGTTCTAACACAAATGCAAAATATTTACTGTATGGAGCACACATACAATTGAGGGATCAGTCCTCCCTTTGCTCCCACAGCTATGAACAGCAGCAGCTGTAACTCTGAAACTTAATCTTTACGTGAACTTGCTATAAAAGGATGATGGAACTAAACTGTGGTCCCTGTGGCCTTTGGCAATGTTTATTCTTACTTTAAACCAAAGAATCCAGGTTGGGATTGTTCAAAAGGTACCCAAACCTCAAGTCTGGCAGAGATTAGCTGTGCAAAGCTCTGTTTGCAGTGTCTGCTAATGAGTACCTAGAAATACCAGACTAAAATCTGAGAGCAACCTGAGAAACAGACTCCTATCTGAGAATAATTTCAACTGAGCTGAAACGTGTGCTCTGTGCTGCAAGAACCTGACATGGGTTCCTGATGATGGGTTTGACACCCTGGGTCTGAGCTCAGCCAGACTCTCCGAGGGTGAAAAGCAGGGCTTTCTGTAAACAGACTTTAATCTGTATTGATGTGTCCACAAGATTTGTCTTTACGCACACAAATGCACTAGGAGAGAAGTTTCAATAAGACACCACTACATAAATACCAAGCTACATGATACTGCATGATGTTAGGGTACAGAATAAGTTACCTCACATTTACTCAGTTCATCAACCTGAGTTTTTAGAAATTAAATGGAAAAATATTGTATGGGGATTTATTTCACCTAATTTTAGATATCCATCAAAACACTGTAAGTTATAAATCAATTTAGGCTCCCAATTTGCCTGTAAAGAGAGGGGCAGGCATTATCACATCTTACAGCATGGAGCATCCTGCAGGGCTGCCTGAAATGAGATGATACAATTTCCTGTTTTCGTATACACGGAACATACTGAAATATTTTAAGGGTGATTAAACAAAATTGAACTCCAAGGAACACATCCATTTCATCATAACTGGAAGAAGACATGAACCCGTTGGCTGTGCACTGTGGCATCTTCAGTCACCCTTCAAAAATGGGAGGCTTGAATATCAAGCAGCCTCCGCACTTATTCTGACCTTCGAAGTGATGGAGGCAATATTAAGCTCTGTGCAGACAATGCTTTGCATTTCTGGAGAGCTGTAAATTAGTTCTGAACCCGCTGCCACGCTGACACCTGTTCTGAATGTTGCTATCTCATTATTTGTTTAATTTCATAGTGTCAGGCCTACACTCCGCGGTGCATATCCCTGACTCAAAACATTAGTCTCTAATTGAAAAACCATTACTGCATATAAAGTTACAATAATCACAGAAGCTTTAATTAGCTGAGTAAATGAATAGTAAGTAATCGAACTCACCCAACAGGCTCTTCCCTCTACTTAGCTTTTGAATTCTATTCATTTCATTCTGGCAAGGAAGACCTAAAATATAATGTATAAGAATCAGTTTCCAGATGGTACGGGACAGACTCTGTAATGACTGGCTTCACTACTGACATGAAATGTAGACTACGGTACACCTGGGAGAGAAAGCAGCCCATATGCTGGTACTGTACTGCAAAACAAATTTATGTCATCAGCTCCACTAATTAAAAAAAAAAAAAGCAACACACTGTGGTTGTGAATAGTGTTTGGGGGCCATTTTAATTGTTAAACTGTTTTTCCTCTCTTCTCACCAAACTGACATAATGCCAGCTCTCTAATTTATGATTTGCTAATTGACTAATTTCTGCATTAATAAAAGAGTAAGTTCTTCAGCTTTCTAACAACAATAGAGCTTATTTCTAGACTGCATGCACTGGCACTTAGTATTTCTTTGTTTGTTTTAATGAACAAGGGTTATTAATATAGTTCATCTGCGACATTAAACGTTGTTACACATCGTCCTTTCACACCCATGCTGGAGAAAAGTGCTTTTTAACACTGTTGCCAATTACCAAACTCTCTCTCTAAGCAGATCAATCAACCTGAAACACAGGGAGACCCAACCACCATTTCTTTGTACTGCGAATCCCACAACTCACCGCCCGGCTTCTGGAAGCAGTAGCACCACTCATTGTTGGAAAGCTTTCCGTCTTTGAAGGAGTCGCAGGAGTTGAAGAGAGGCTTGACGCATGGCTCATACTTATCCAGATAAATGGCACTGATCTCCGAAGGATCCAGAAGCAGGTCATAGTTCATGTCGAGTTTGTTGAACATCCAGCCTAAGGAATCCTTACAGATTGGTAGTATGCTGGTGTCAAATCCTGTAAGAACATAGGCAAATAACCCCAGCTGAACCCCAGCACGCTCACTGCACAGGAATCATTGTTAACCTGAAGCCTTTCTTGTTTTTATTGGCTGGGCTCTGAACATTAACCTGACTTGCCCAAAGCAGAACAAAATTCTAACGGTGAACTGATTGGGTAAAGCTTAAAACTCAAGCATGGCTACAGACTAGAACACTGCCTACACTCTTTAGAATATGTGAGGTGGAGAGGGCTGAGATTCAATGACTGTAATTCAAAGTTATTTCTACTCAAAAAATTCTCACTTTTTAAAATATTTTCAGTCCAAGTGGGTTGCCCTGAGTTCCAAGAAACTGAAGTGATGCAAGAAAAGGTTGTATCCACTGTATTTTCAAATTAGACTGAGTCTGATGCAATTTAAATCCTATTTTCCAGACCTGTTTCTAGTTTCTTGATCAAATTCTTTCACACTGTGCTCTCACCTTTCACCTCTCATCCCAGCTTTTCACTCATCAAAGCCCTGGACAAGAAAACACTTTCATCTGGATTGTGAGCTGTCTGGGGGAGACAGTGGGAGAGAAGGGACGAAGGGCCTCCTTGGCTTGCACTGCTCTGAAGAATATCACTGCTTCAGCTGGGAGCTCCAGAGAACTCCAGGCGCTTTCATATCCCATACTAGCACTATCCTTTCCTGTGCCCTTTAGCACTGTGCAGCAAAACAGGATTCTGCTCTTCCAGCGCTTTGGAAACCATCATCATCACTCATTTTAATAGTCCAAATCCTTAAAAGACTGTAGCAGCAGTATCACAGAAATACCAAGTCATGCTTATAGATACGCACAACATATGAGATGCATGTTCCAGTATTCTGCAGTCTCCACGAAAAACAGCAGCTTTGCCTTCTTTCACAAACAAGACAGAGCATCATAAGTCCACACTGTCACTGTATTTTTCAATGCTTGCTACAAACATGGGCTAATTTCCAAGTCATCTATGATGAAAGAAAGTATATTTGCAATGTAGAGCTAATAAATTTGAAAATAGGGCTATTGGTTTCAGCAAGGACTCAGAAACGTGCAGGAATTGGCTGGGGATTTACAGACCCACCCACCCTGGGCACTGCACACTCACACTCTTTCAGCTGTACACGACCCACCTGTGTGCTGTTCATTCTGCTATGGGCCTCGTCAAGAAGCCTCATGGGCTCTTCCCTTTTGCTGCATCTTTCATTGAAAGAGGCCAAGCTTAGCCTTATTTGCTGAACGTGTCAAGTCCCATTTCAGGATGCTGCTTTGTTAAAGGGAAACCTGAGGTGTTGCTGGAATCACGCTGACAGTTTGTCCAAGCTCTGCAGCCTACCTGCTATTTTAAGTGTTAATCCAAAGGAGGGCAGTGCTTTATGCTGGAAGCTGTGCCTTTTGTATGTGACTGCAGCTGTCAGTGACATGGAGGAACAATCAGAAGGGTCAACCAATGGAAAGGTTTATGTATGTCATTCATAATACGTATTTCTCTAAGAAAGGAAGAAGTTAACGTTAACACCATTTCCTCAGGGCCAGAGGCAGCTCAGGCTGGGAAGAGAGAGATCATGCTGAACATTTCATCACATTTTTGTGTCGTTGTCTCCTCTAACATTATCTAATCAAGTTTGAATTTCTGAAAAGAAACAGACCGTGTGAAGAGATGTATAGAGAGAGAGTGCTTGCCTTGCTGAAGCAATTAGGACAACTGACTAATTATTTTAGCCGTCTGAAGGAGGCAAGCAGGATTTGGTCACTGTGCAAACTCTTGTTGAGTTCAAGGATTTAAGAATCCTTGACTTTGCCTTTACTGGTTACTTTTACTTTACTGATTCCCTACCATGGGGCAGGTTACAAGTAGTCAAATAGGGAGAGGTGGACCATTCCATTGCATGGGGGAGTGGGAACTGGTACACGCTTCAGCTGGCCCAGTTTAACAGCTTCCAGGGGAAAACCCTGGAATGTTTGGATTCCTTTTTCCTGAAAAGATGCCTTCTCTAGTGCTGGTCCTTACACCCTGTCACGGCACCTTCTGCTGCTAAGAGGAGTAACTACAAGGTCTGTTGTACAACCAGTTGAGTATGGTACTGGTTGCTCAGCCCTGTGGGTCTCTGAGGGTCACCTCCTAATGGGCAAGGATCAATGCAGGGAAGAGGAGATCCTGGCATGAACTTGCCCCTGCCAGTGTCTGCGGATTATTTCTGAGTCTTTCTCCCTGCTGTGAAGTCTTTATCTGTGTGTACAACATGTGCTCAGGGACACAAGAGCAGTGTGCCCTCAGCACTGATCTGTCTGAGCAGATCACAAGATAGTGAGTGATGTGAATACGAAGCTGCTCAGTGACACACCATCAGGGCTTAGGTGCTAGATACAAGCACAAAAGGTCACTTATGAAGACAGTTAATTACATTAGTTTAAGAATTTTCAATTGTAATTTCTAATTAAAAAGGGAGATTTCACTGTTGTGACCAGAGTTCCAGATCAGGTTTGTGAAGAGGCTGTGTTATTAAGCAGTACTGCATTATTTTAGACAATGAGGTCTGGAAGACTTTAAATAGTACAGTGGCAGGTGCAACTTAGCCAGATGGTTATTATGAATGAAAAGGTTAATTCTTTAATTGCCCCTCAGTACGTGGTTGAAGGTGAATAGCAGTACCTACCTTCAATTCATATGCTTTCCTGGTAAAAGCTACTGTCCATAAATCACCTTTTGCAATGCTGCACCTACAGTCTACAACCAGCAATCCTGGATGCTCTCGGCACCCAGCAACAGGAATGAAAGCAAATAGTGCCCTGAATGTGCAACACAGGTGATGACTCAGTGTATAACCAGGGCAGTTGATGGAAAATTGTTCTCTGAGCTCACCTGCATTCTTTGGGAGGTCACTGTGCTTCCATCCACTTGGTGAGGCCAAGTGTTGTTGAATGTAGAAACTCCTTTTTGGAGTCTTTTGATATACTTACTTATAAATACGATGCAATATATGGATGAAATAAACCACACACTGTAATTGGGTATCGAACTAAGTGCTTGGTTAACAGGCTGGACTTTACACAACAGACCTGCAAGAACAGTAACCTCAGTGAGAACTCTTCTGGATCTTTCTGTGCATCAGCTCAGCTCTGCAGCATCTCTGGTGAGAAGCAAGAGAACAGTGCAGGCTCCGTATTCCTCCTGCTCTTGACTCCTTGGCAGAGGCCGCCAACACAGATGCCAATTAATGTCAGTTGTACTGGTTGCTCTCATTTGGAACCTGCTCACAGGGACCTGGATTGAGAACATTGTGTTTCTGATTCCGAATGACAGCTGTTCAGCCTCCTAACAACTTTCATTCACTATACAACTGGAAGTAAATCAATCCGGTGACCTACACGTGAAAGTCTCATATCCCATTAATACCTAAAACGCTTCACCTCCTCTGAATTAAAATGGAATTAAATTTAAAAAAATCTTTAAGTGAAATCCTAATTAAAAATAAACACACCTTCTGGCACAAAAAATTATTTTCCCTCTTCAAGAGCTGACTTACATGAGCCAGTTTTATTTTATTAAAGTACAGTACAATTAAATTAACAGGGGAATAATTAACCTAATTTTCCTCACCACTTAAAATAAAGGAAGGATAAGAAGAAATGTTCCCCATAAAAAATGCTTCATATTACACAGATCTCTAGTAAAAGGAAAACAACTCCCACTTCAACCAAAGAGACTATCTAGATACAATATGAGACTGTTATGAATTATCAACAGGCTCAGGAGAAATTTGAATCTGATCTTACTACCTAATTAGTTTTATTATTTCCTTATGTCAAAGCATGTCCCTGAGTTGCTTATATTATTTACCAAGGAGATTTCAATTGTACAAAGCCTGCAGAAGACAAAGTTCCTGGCCTATGGTGCTTTGCTGGGATCAAGCAGATAGCTCATTGAATGAACATCTGAGATTTCAAACACAATGACTCGCCCTCATCCCTTTCCTTTCAAGAGAGTTAAAAAAAAAAAAAACACAACAAAAAAGAGCATACTTTTTTCCTTCACCTGGGGGCAAACTTAATACACTCAAAAAGCTTATTTACACTCACAGAAACATCTTGAAAATTTAATGTAGCATAGAGAAATCTCTGCTGGAACACCTTCTCTAGACAGCTGATGTGTCCGAGGCATCTTAGTCATTGCATCCCACCATCTGTTCCTTTTACTGCCACAGGGGCATACCCAAAATGGATTACTTTGATGTGTGTGCCTTTTAAGACTCTACAGGCATAACCAAACCAGTTCAGTTTAATGAAGTGATCAGCCCGGTGAGGAGGGCACCACATGCAGAGCAATAAAAAAAGGGCAACACGTACATCAAAGTGCACTTCCAGAGCCACATGTGTCCTGTTTGCCAGGATTCACACAATTTTTTTTTTTTCAGCTTGGATATGTGAACTTTGCTTTGAATTCTGAACCCTGTTTAAGATGCCCTTCATTTTAAAAAACTGTTTGAAGTTGAATTTAGAGGAAGCCAAATACTGCCGTCCTTACTTCACGTGTATTTTCAGTGCTACCAGAGAGAATTGGAGCTGCAGAATTTGGCACATACAGATTAATTCACGACTACTGCAGCAAACTCTTAAAAAGAAAAATAAGTCCAAGTTTTGTGGCACTAGAAAACGACTTAGGCATCTTAACTCACAAAGTTCCTTTCTTTTCTTAACTGACATATCAGAAAATAAGAAAATGTGCCAAACTAAGTCAACAGTCTAAAAATGAACATTGTCGAGATCAAGTGTTTAAGATCATCAAGGCAGCCTTTCATATAAAAGCTGCCAGGAATCAAACTAAACTAAAAAGAGATAACAGTTCCTCTGTGAATCAGAGCAAACACTGCAGAATTACCAGGAATGTTTTTCCCACTGAAATTACTTCAGGAAAAAAAAAAAAAAAGACCTAACACCTTTAGGAATGAATTTGGTCTTTTGCCTTTGGAAAGGTCCTCATGAGCTTGCAGGTCATCTGCATGAAAAACACTCTTTTGACAGTCTGATAAAATGACATTTCATGTGGTTCTGGGCCCAAAGGACTTCAGACAATGTTTTAAGTGTCTGGTATTTTCAGTCATGGGGTCTGAAATGAATTCATATCTTCAAGCCATGAGTAGTTGTACATCCAGTCACCTTTTTGCGCTATGGTTTGGCTCCTCTGCATGACAACACATGTTTTTGAAGTACTGTTGAAGAAATAAGTAGGGCATATGGTTTTAAAGATACTGACTTTGTTGTAAACGCTACTGAAAGTAAAGGACATATGAAAAAGATCATTTACACAGACGATGGTCTGCTTCACCACATAGTTTCAAGATAAAATGACTTGGCATCAATGAATTTTGACTATAGTTTTGAGCAATATAACCTGTGGTAGATACTGGTTCATTTGGAAGAGGCAATTTATTGCTACACTAGTTCAAAAGCAGCACAAAAGAAGAGTAGCTGTGGAGACACAGACCAACAATAAATGCCCATCCTGATGTGCTGGGTCTGCAAGTTTAGCTTATCCAGCCTCACACTACAAGGAAACCAGAGACGGGTCAAAAGAGCCGTAACAGGGAGCAATTGACTGAACCCTTTAAATGCTGTGTGTGGGGACCCTGGCTTTAGGCAGCTTGTGCCAGAGAATCAGGGCAGTGAAGTGAAGGCGAGTCACACACCTAGATAAAACTTGTACATCCTACTTTGCAACCCAGGGCCCCACGTGTTTTGGGACATGCTACTTAAAAGGATTAATGAGTCCTCACAGAAAATAAATTCACATCTGCTCTCTGATGAACATGACCTCTTTTGATGCTATTATCTGAATCTTTCCCCTCCCTGGTGGGCAAATGACATCAAAATCAGTCATGTCGGCTAAACCTGCAGAGAGTGAATGTCCTCTAAACTGTTCATTTTCTTCCTTTCTTAAAAAAATAACCAACAAACCAAGCACATCAGAAGAAGCAAAGATGGAGTTATTAAATACCTGGGACACAACAGATTCCAGCTTTCCACACCATTTAACTATTCCAGCTCTGTGACTGCAATGCAGATGTTTTGATTATTCTTTCTCTTGTATAAGGTGTTAGCAAGAAATCGCAAAATAAAATCTTCTGAGCCCTTTCCAACATAAGCACAATTTTCCTTATGCTTGTATGCCATGTTTTTGGCTCGTGCCACTGACACTGGGTCAGAAAATGCTTGGCCATGAACTGGGAGAGAAGCATATGCGATGGCCCATCCCCAAGAAGCGATCTGGATGCTGTCATGCTGATTTGAAAGTTCATGGAGTTTAACTGTACAGACATGAACTATGTCATGCTACTTATCCTGAGAAAGTCCCTGAGCAGTTTTATTTACTAGTGTAGATGTGACCTCTACGGCCTTTAGACACAGTTATTTGCCTGATTAACTCGTAAGGTCTCTCTGTCTCTGCCTGCCAGTTTTTGGAGCAGTTTGGGCCAGAGAGAGCACAGAATGCCTGCAGCTCCTTTAGAAAAAACTGCGCAGCTGTTTATCTGCAGGATCAGGTCTCCTGGTGGCACCTGCTCGCCAGGACATTGTGGCACGAACAGCTGTGCCCTGCTCATGCTCTCTCAGGCTGGGAAGCTGCCTACAACACTCCGCGTCCAATGGGCAAGGTGTTTCCTTACTGCCTTGTGCCGTCTCCGAGCTTGTTGGTTTGATGACACGATTTGCATCCTCGTGAAGAGCACCGAACCAGTCTTTTAGTCGCGATGCGAGACTCCTCAACTCTTTGTCTGTGCAAGCTAGAAAAAGAACAAAGGACCATTCTAAATCAACAGCACCAGCAAAAAAGCCTTTCTCCAGAAAAATATTGCTTATAGTTGGAAAGCCCTTCTTATTAAGAGCTCTGAAGTAAAAGAGATGGACAGGAAAAGGAAGCAAGTTAGAAAGAAAATGTAAGTCATTATGAATTGTAAGTTGCACTTGAGTTACCTCTTCAGTAGCTGGAATGATTTGTGATGGAAGAAGTGGCACATGGCATTACCTGCAGGTTCTCAATCAGAGCTATAAGACTATTTAACTTAAATGTTTTCACCTTTTAGGATTTCAGAGAAAAATATTCAGTCAAACAGATGGGGAGGAGGGACGTACTTACCTAGACAAGAAGCTAGGAATAGTTTATAAACACATTTGGCTCAGTACAAGGTTATTATCACAGTAATCGGGAATGTATATATATTTTATACATATAAGAAAGAAAATTGTTATGTTGCTCTAGTTCTACTGCAAATGAGACTTTGCCACATCTGAAGGTTGTCAATTACATTTTGTTAGCGAGGTAAAACATTTCTTCTCTTATAAATTTTTACTGAGAGGTATCTAATTTTTCCAGACATTTCTGTCAAGATTTTAATGTCCAGCTGAAGCAAGTATTTTTAGGGAAGAAAGCTGCATTAGTCACCAGTTTCTGTCAGTAAAAATATTCTTGTTTCTGCATCATGCTTAGTGCTTAGAATTCACATGCTCAGACAATTCTATTATTCCTGCTGTGCACTCATTCTACATTTTAAATGACATTTCTTGGAATACAGAGCAAGACTTTATGCTGTAGAGGCAGACATCCTTCACAGAGCAAGCCACAATACGTCTTCTCCAATTCACTGCACACTGTAATATTCCTCCTTCCACCTTATTGAAGAACAATTGAGTCCCACAGCTTGTCTTCCCAAGTTAAACTCACTGCTCCAATGAACTTGGTGATATTTCATAGCTGTGGTATTTGTTTGTTCTCACAGGTTTTTTGGGGTCAGAAAGAGCTCTGACATTAAAGATTGGACATTACAGCTTTCTTTAAGAGGAAAGGTTTTTTTAGCATATTAGGGGCAGGGTGGAAGAAAGATTTTCTCATTTTTCTAAAATGCTGAAAGAATTTCATAGATTTTCTTACCGAAAAGAAAACACTAAGGCTCAGTCCAGCTAAGGAAAAATCACATCTTAAAGAAAACAACAATTCATGTAAAAGAAATGGAAGGCAATGCCATATTAGTTGTAAAATGGCTTATTGAAAAAGCTTATCACTTCATTGTCTTACCTTAGCACAGTATTTTACTCATTATAAAGTACTTTATCTTTGCAAGTTAAGACAAAAAAACAGAGTGATAGGATTTTTGAGCCCTCATGTCATATTTTCTATACAGAACATCTCATGCTGCTGTTGTTTCTTGGCTGTTACTCATAAACAAAGTCTTTTATCAGAGAAAAAGCACAACACAAACAATAGTAGAACAAATTCCATCATCCTGCCTGTAACAACGAGATGTTACCTGAAGGGGTGAAGGGTAGGAAGAAAACTAATTTTATAAGTAATAAATATTCAGGAGTGAACAAGCTCTAGACAAGTATGAGTGATTTCTTATTTTGTGAATTTAGATCCATAAAGAAATTTGCACATGCATTAATTTCAACAGGAGCTGGGCACCTATGTACATGAGAGAAGTGATGGAGATAACTTCTTTTACATGGGACGGGAGATGCTGTTCCTGCACCCCTGCTGAATTACTATCAGCTGATTTTTGGCAAAATATTATTAGGCAAATATAGCAACATGAGAGACCACAGTAGCCTTCTTTTCAATAACCTGTCTTCACAAATGTTTTCTGAGAAGGAATGTACAGAGAATCACATCATCTTTCAGAATTAAAAGTAGACAGTCTCTTCTCCCCTTCTGCCAAGTAGCCGTCTTGTCCCTTCAAAGTCAATTTTGCAAAGGAGAAAAGTGAAATTTAGTGCATAACAAGTAAGTGTTGTTTAGTCAATACCTCTTACTTGACAGGTTATCTATATGTTCAGAGAATTTCACAAATGTATCTCCAGTCAAAACTGCACATCTAAACACAGCTTTGACAACTGATTATACCAAGCGGCTGAAAAAAAGAGGATTCAGATGTCCAAGAAATGAGTAACTAGTTTTATTGTGGAAACCCTGATACTTATTAATTATTTATTGTGGCATGCAATATTTTAGGAAGCCAAGGCTGGAACTCTCAACCACAAACAGACATTCGTGCGCCATCCTGACACCCTCACCCTGCTTTCTCTATAGGTACACCGAGCTTCACAGAACTTAAGTCAATAAATAACGACAAAAAAGAGAATATTAAGGAAAATACCCTCTAGGGCTTATTCAGATTTGCGTACTTCAAATACAAAGACAGCTCTAGACACCACAGAAACCTAAAGTAAGTCAAATACTCTAAGGGAAACTGTATTTGCTGTCAAACTTGCAATGCCACCCTGCCAGCGTGGAGTGCCAGGCAGGAGCTTGGAGCATCCACACCTCCTCTCCAGGTCTCAGCACCGTGCAGAATTTGCCTTCCCAGGGAAAAAGTAACACCTCTGAAATAAATTTCACTAAGTGGTCATTTGTTTTAAACTGCATTGACTAAGGTAATTTGAATCCATTCTTTTAAATTGCAATAGCAAACAAGATTGAAAGCATAGTGAAGGTGGAACAGAAGTAGATTAATTAATGGCAAATCAAGCTTAAAACATTTTCTCTGTACAGTCCAGCCAATCAAACATGTCAGGATCTGTAAAATTCCATTCATAATGAAGTCATTTATTTTTTTCATGTCTGTAATGCTGACCTGTTCAGAACCAGCTTTTACCATGCACATTTCTGCTTACACCAGTTCTCTGTCATTACCCAACTCCTGCAGTCCACGACCTTCTGTCAGCTCACTTATAACCTATGGCTGCTCAAACAGACACAGGACCCCTGAATCCTCCTGTCAGTCCCAAACAATGATTTTTATGGAGCAAGAAGAGGCTTTCATCCTCTTCTATGCTGCAGCTTCCTTGAAGACTTCCTCATTCCCTTACACTGAGGGCAGTTTTTAGAAGTGGACCGTGGATGATGCTTACTCTTGTTTTCAACAAGTCTGCAAAATGCCACAAACCCTGCAGATTTCCTTTGGAATTTGGTCTTGACATTAAGCCCAGAACTGCATTCTGAAGAAGCTTTTTTTTTGTGAATAACTGAGATTTTCCTTAAGTATGTTGCTTAGGGATGATTCAACAGTAGATAATATGTTGAGGTTCTCTCTTAGGTCTGCAGTCTTTTCCTCACAAGAATAACTGCTGTTTCATGACTAAAACAAGAACCAACCGTACTGTTAACAGGTAGTGAATAAAACATGTCTTCACAAGACTTCAAAAATTTAATGCAAAGTTCATTTAAATATCTATTCAAGTATTTCATGCCCTCAATCTTACTTTCTCCTGCACATTAAAATAGACGAATTATTATTTTACATTTATTTATTTTAATGCTACTATGCATGGTTAAAAAGATTCTGCCTATCCACCTAACGGAAATGCATTCTACTTTATTTTTTTTTCAACATTTTCAGAAGTCTCTAATAATTCTGAATTTGTTTGGTTTAAGACACATTATTTTAGACACTTTGAAGTGGACTGACATTCAGAGGGCATGAGTTTAATACACACAAAGTCAGATCCAGCCTCCAGCTGGTATCCAGGAACCAGAGCACTTAATGATTAATTTCTAGTGGTAGAGACTATTAGTTACATATCAAACAATTAGGAAGCATAGCTCTGAGGAGTCCCAGATCTAAGATCCTCATATACAATTTTGCATTAGAATAAGTTATAAAGCATTTTTAAGAACACTCCTCATGAAAAATACAGTGCAAATGTACCTCTTTACTATTAATAGAAGTTTCAAGTAACATTTCCCAGATGAGAAGAATAGGGCTGTAGGAGGAATAGATTTGATAATGAGTCTCTTGCTATTTGAAGATCTATAAGGAGAGAATACCTAGGTTGCCAACTATGAATATCGACATGACTTGAACACCGAATAAAAAAATCTGTAATGAAGAGAAACACCAAGTGAGGAACCTCTTCATAGTCCTTCTCTAGAAACTCAAATCTGTCCAGCCAATTGTCAACAACCATTTAAAACTCTAGTGCTGTGAAAAAAGACACAAGTGCAAACATGCATTTTCACTTCCATGTGTATTTTCTTCAAGAAAAAAGAATCTGGCTTCAATTTATTTCCTACACCTTTTAAAAAGGGAAAACCCACATTTACCCTTGTTATTTCATTGATATTACCCAAAAGTTCTGCCTTAGCAGCCCTCTGATACCAGGCCCCCACAGGGGGGCCTAACCCTCACCCTAACCCTAACCCTAACCCTAACCCTAACCCTAACCCTAACCCTAACCCTAACCCTAACCCTCACCCTAACCCTAACCCTAACCCTAACCCTAACCCTAACCCTCACCCTCACCCTAACCCTAACCCTAACCCTAACCCTAACCCTAACCCTCACCCTAACCCTAACCCTAACCCTAACCCTAACCCTAACCCTAAGCCTAACCCTAACCCTAACCCTAACCCTCACCCTCACCCTAACCCTAACCCTAACCCTAACCCTAACCCTAACCCTAACCCTAACCCTAACCCTAATTCCTGGATCCTTTACTGCTGAGGCACTTTGATGACAGCTGTTCACAGCCCACAACGTCCCTGAATCATAGAATCATAGAATCTTCCAGTTGGAAAAGACCTTGGAGATCATCGAGTCCAACCGCACCCATCATCCGCTAAACCGCATCCCTCAAAAACTCATCCACCCGTTCTTTAAACACCTCCAGGGATGGTGACTCAACCCCCTCCCTGGGCAGTCTGTTCCAGAATGAAGCAGGTTGGCATTGCTGCTGTCACAAACAGGAAAGGTGAGGCAGGGTGGTTAATTCCCAGTTTGGTCGCAGTGCCCTGCATCTAACGCAACACTGGGACCACACGCGGTGGCCGAACCTGCCACTTCTCCGAGTCACGGCAATGTGAATGTGGGGGACCTGTTTGCTGCTGGATCCAACTGACAGCCTCAGATCTGCATCTGAGATGTCATGAATCATCCTGCAGATGCGATTTAATAGCAAGCACTGAAAGCAAAGATTTATTCCCAAGGGTGAGGCAATTGGTCCAGCAGTTGTTTATTCCTAACAAACTGAAAGCACAGTTGCTAAACACCTATTTTCACCAAGCAGAAAACATTAATCTGACCTAAGGGAAAGCCATTAGCATGCTGTAAAGGCTCAGGTTTTTATAGGTATACTTCCATTATGGACTTTCTCAGCTTTACAGATACTAATCTGTATACATTGGTGGTGAAAATTAACAGTACAGTATTTAATTTGATTCCTTTTGAAGAGGGATTTTCAAAAGTGCTCATTGACAGAAATCAACATTATAAACAAACTTACCTATAGAAGTGTAAGATTAAATCAATATTGAATGTTCTCTCACATCCCAATTCTTCTTCAGCCTAGCAGAACAATACTGTAAAATCTCCAGCCACTTACAAACCAAGCCTTAAAACTCATACCACAGTTAACTCTAAACAAAACTTAGGACCAAAGTACATCACTGCATTACTGCTTTAATGTTCTGGTACTATATGACAAGAAAGAAGTCCATATTGCCTGGATAAAAGCTACAGTGATACATTATACTGTATTTCACAATAAGCAAGTTACAGAGTCAGATTCACAGGATGTGTGTAACATGTTTTATGTCATTTGACTTTTCTGTCATCCACTCACCATGTATCAGTTGCCTTATCATTACTGTTATAAAATAATAATAACAGTAATAATAGTAATAATAGCAACAATAAAAATAAATAATTATTTTTACAAATAGTGCATAGTTACTTTACTACCAATTACATGTAGAGGGACTGGTTCTTTGGGTTCACATTACTGTTAAACAATATGAAATAGTCTCTTAGGTGGAGACTGAGCAGCAAATTCCTATTCCATGAATGCAAAGTGGAGAATGTGAACATTCCCTGAGAGCTGGGCTTGTTTCCAACTCTTACTGTAGGGGAAAGGAAACTGCAAATGCAGAGAACAGAAAAAAAGGAAAAGAAGTAGCAGCTTTAAAAATGTGTATTTAGCTACTGAGGTTCGTGCTCTTTCCACACAAAGTAAATCTACCATGACAGAATTTATCCTAGGTACATGTCACTAATTTTGAGTCACCTGCTTAAAAAGATGCAAATGTCCTGTCATGGAGCAGAACCCAATGTGTTGTGATCGAGGTGACCAGCCACAAAATGTGAATGAAAATGGAAAACATTGCAAGAGAGCCCAGCTCAATCCATAGCCTGAAATTTCAGACTTGGAGTTTCCTGAGCAGCAAGAGGGAGTGGGTGCATTCATGGAAACCAACCTTGCTTGCTGCTTGGCTCACAAGCAGAAACCCAGCTGTAGTTGTGAGACATATTAGTTGTAACAAGCAGTTCAGTCATTTGTCCTGTGAGCCTGGAGGACAAGTCCATTTAGTTTTGATTAAAATGTGATATAGTACAAACCTACATGACATTGCCCAATAGGGATATTATATTCTTCCAGTTAGAAACAGGACAGGCATAGTTTCAACAATTCAGAAGGAAAAAAAAACCCAACATCCTCATTTCTCTATTTTTGAAGACTAATGTGGCAATAGGGTGCAAAGTTATATGGTAAAACATATTTAAAAACACTGCAATAACACTATTTTAAAAGATTTGATGTAAATGTATCATAGCATAGAAGTTGACAGGAGATAATGCTCACCTTTTGTACTGAGTACTAATTTTTATATTATTCTTTGTATAAAAAGAAAATGTGATGATTTTAACAGGACAAACATCACTACATTTTCTCTCCTGTAGGTAAGTCAACAACTTATTTCACCCTGCTATAACTGTGCCTATATGTGTGCAAATTATCACAACAGGCTTTAAAAAACACGTATCAGCTTTCAGGCTTCAGGGAGTAGGTCTGCTCACAGTCATGCAAAATACAAAGTGTCTCCTGCTGCTGCAGGAGCTGATTTGAAAGCAAATATGAAGACAAATTCAGTGTTGTGATAACCCTCCCCTTCAAATGCAACTACACACAAGCATATAAACACACATGTGCACATGTGACTCCTAGATGACTCCAAAAGTTTTATCTGTGATACCTTGGTGATGCAATTGTGACAATAATTACCTTCACAAATATTTCACTGTTCTTGTTTGACAGGGAAAATGCTCTAATTTGCTCTTTTCATTGAGGCTTCAGTCAACTTCTTGTAACAATAAAAAATGAAGTATTATGCCAGTAATTTTATGAAGTAGAAAGGAATGGACTGCTTACTATTACTAGAAGGCAAGGTACTGCATTCCAAACAGGTTTTGCTGGTTTGATAAATGAAGGTCTTTCATTTAAAATCCCTCCTATAGTCACCAGCATTTAAATGACCAAGTTCTAAGTGGGCATATTTGTTGTACTGCATCTTTGGCATTCACTGGCTATTCTACAGAGTTGACACCTATGCTGATAACCACCTCTGATCCTTCTGTCACTTGTTTTGCCTTGTCTTATAAATACAG
The DNA here is from genome assembly GCA_033558185.1 of Dromococcyx pavoninus. Lineage (NCBI taxonomy): Eukaryota > Metazoa > Chordata > Aves > Cuculiformes > Neomorphidae > Dromococcyx > Dromococcyx pavoninus. The sequence continues at coordinate 1,522,501 of JAUMJL010000064.1, read as the reverse complement.
CAACAGATGCCAAGATCCTGCAGTTCAGACTTAAGAGATGATTACACGAGCAACTGAGTTATTGGGAAGATGAAATAGGCTTTGATCTGAAGCTTCCTTAAAATGGTACATTTAAAACACAAAGCTCAGCTAGAACTGTATAAAAAAAAAGATTGAGAGCTACAAAGCCACTCTCTAAAGCTGTAGGCAAAGCATACATCTGCTTTCACAGTACTTAACGCCAATTCCTTTTGTGCTCACATTAATTGTGAAATTCCTGGAAAACCCATCTTTGCCAGGTGTTTAAGAAGTCTGGAAGTTTATCTTAAATACATCCAAACTGTGATGATGCTGGGAGTCGGGTGGGACTGGGCAGGAAGGCTTGTTGGAGTAACCTCCCTCATGGCATTTTGGCCATGTCAGGTACTAATTAAAAAGTTACCTCCTGCACAGCTCTTAGTCTCCCAAAATCCATTTGCCAGCTCATCCTGATTTTCTCATTCAAATTCTCCCACGTCACCTGAAAGGAGGACTAGACAAGTGCTACATCAACTGAAAACTAAACCAGGTCAAATATAGATGTCCAACTGAACGGACTTCCCAGAAGTTCATGCTGTGCTCTGGATGAAAAAGACTCAGCAGTGTCGTCACCTCCCCCCCTGCCTCCCTTCCACTCCTTTTATTACACTCATCTCTGAACAGATGCCCTTGGATTTGGCAGACATATGTACGCTGCCAGCACCTTCTGCCACACAGCCCAGAGAAGACACTCAGGTCAGCTCTAGCCATGGCTGTCAAGCACTGCCCAGTCTTTGCAAGAGGGCTGTTGAGTTCTTAGAAAAACTAAACGCTTGTTTGAGTTTAAAGCAGTGTTTAAAGCAGACCCACAGCTCACAATCCAGGGGAGGTTTTCACAGATACCTGACTTTGCTGCTAGAAGTGTAGCAGGTGTTGTACTCTTAGGCATCAGAAATAATAAATAAGCAAAGCTGGAAGAATAATCAAGAATAGAAACAAAACTCACTGGGGTTAAAATGAGGGAATTGAGGGACAGTTATTTTCAGGCAAACAGTATAGGCTACCATTAGTCAGGCACTGGCAGAGGCTGCCCAGGGAGGTGGCTGAGTGACCATCACTGGAGGTGTTTAAAAGGCAGGGAGATGAGGGACGTGGTTTAGTGATGGGACAGGTATGGTTGTACTTGATGATCTCAGAGGTCTTTTACAACCAGATGATTCTATGATACTGTGTACATTTGAGTTCTGGATGGAATTGCTTCCTACGCACTTTCCAAAGCCATAGCTGGAAGTGTTAAGACAACCTGCTGAACTTTTCTACATCCAGGAGGTCATTTTGCTCCATTTTCTAGAGCTGAATGGAGACAAATTTTAGATTCTGATCTTCAGTAAAAATATTCTGAATTACAATAGTTGGAAATAACTCAGCTGTTGATGATAAGGTGAGCTGCTCGCTCCCACAATGAAAATGGCCTTGAGCTTGAAAGAGCAAAATCCAGGTAGCAAAATTAGTAATTTGACAGTATTTGAGAAGAAATGGGCAGATCTATTTATGTTCAATCACAGCGGGAAAGCAACAGCCATGAACATAAATTAAGAGATTATATGTAGAGAAAAAGTAAAAACATGAGATGATTTCACAGAATGCCTATGTTAGAGCAGAAGCAAATGCAACGCTTCTCAAAAAATAAGTTGAAAATGTGGCCATATATGAAATGAGACTTCTAACTTTTACAGTTCCTTGCGCAATTACAGATGGATCTAAATTGAATTAGGAAAAAAATCCATTGGAATTAGACCATTTTTGTAAAATATTACAGTAAACATGGTTATTAATCATTAATTATTGATACCATTCTTTTAAAATGCATGCATTTTTGAGTGGTTCATGGGAAAAAATTGCTTCTTTCACACAGTTCTGTTCTTCTGACTCTATCCATGTAAATACCAGTGTGTGCTGGACTGGTAGATGTCTATTCTGGAGGTAAAGCCTGGGCTATCCATCCTTTTAGTAATGATCAGTGCTGCTACCCAAAGAAACTGCATGTAGAACACTATGGAAATGCAAAAGCATCACTCTCATTCTGCAGCCAACCTGAACCTACCACAGGGCATCTCCAGAGGGCCAGTGAGCACAGTGACTGCTCCTTGACTGATCTGCTTTCCAATAAGGAAAAAAAAACAAACTACCCCACATGTTTCTCAGAGTCTCCGCTGTGATTTAGGATATTGCCAAAGGCTGCAAGTGGAACCCAGGAATTTATCAGGGGGACACCTTTCTGGCAGGTACTGGCACTCTATCATAAAAAAAAAGGGGGAAGGAGTTGAGCAGATTCACTTCATTTTTACTGGAGTCCACAATCTTTATTCGCTTCCTCAGGGATCCTTGCAAAGTGATAGATAAATCCAATTTGCCCATGCTTGAGCAGGATGGAGAGAGAGATATTCATGAGTCAGCACATGCCAGCAGAAACTACTTTTCCCCCCTCATTAACTTTTTGCACATCAGCTGATTTTTATTTTATATGGCATATATCCCTGGCACTTATTTTCTAGGTTCCCTACTGAATGCTATCACATCTGCTACCACCAGGGCTTCATTAATGTAAAATGTTGTCATGTGGTGAATTATGCTTAAATGAGAAAACACAGACAACCCCAGAAGAGAAAATGAAGAGCTGTTGGACAGCATGGGGCTAGGAGAATTTGAAGATGTCCCACGGGAATGCCTTCAGTAAATTGTTGGGAAAACTGATTGAAATTCAATAAGAAAGTGCAAATGAGACAACATAGCTCCCCAGTGGATTGCAAAGACCCCCTGGAAGGAGTCAGAACGATCTCTGTGCTACCTCACCTTGCAAAAAATCAAGACATGAATAAATATCACCAGGAAATACAGTGTAGTTAGGCAGTATTCAGGGCAATACGAAACAATCAAGTGAAGGAGTAATTTCAGGACGGAAATACAACATATGAGAATCAAATTTGAATGGATTTGAGATCTGAATCTGATCTGAACCAGTTTTACACTAGTACAGTGCCATGAACTTCACAGGAGCAAAGAGCAATTGGTACATTAGCAAATGTACCAGATAGTTGTCTGGGTTGGTTCATTGACACTCAAATGCATCCCATTAACACAGACATTAAAAATACACTTCCCACTATAGAAGACTCCTCAAATGATATGGTTGTTGCTGGGGGAGAAACGAGGGAGAACCTTTTCCCTCACAACACCGGTGCTCAGGAGTTTGATTGGATTGACACTGGGAAAATGGTGGAGCAGCTTAATTTTTAGCAAGCTTTGGTGCTTTTGGCTGAGGTAATCACTGATGCTTTGGCCGTTACTGCCTCTGCTTCGGGATTGAAGACTTGGGGTGCTACTAAAACACACAGCAAACTCCTCTGGGATTAAAAAGAGGATAGCTAAGCTGAAACAAGTGTCAGGGAAGGCTGTAGATAAAAAAAGGCTCAAAACCCCCACTGTCTGTTATTTACCTACTGTGACATGTACCTCCTACAGCTACATAACTCCATTTAACAGTATAAAGAAAAGTATGAGATGAACATACTAATGAGCACCTGGCCACTTAGATGCTCTGGGAATCAAGAACTTCAAAAAGTATGGAATGCAGTTGCAAAAATCCCCTACTAATGCGTATTTTGAAGAATCATTTAAAGAAATGTCAGTTCTTCTCTCGATTCTTCATGCGATTTTGTGTATTTTTGAAGTCTTTTAGAGGAAGGATTGAGTTTTGTGTATTTAAGGATGTGATTTATTGAAAACCGCCTGATTTTTAAAAAATATTTGCACTGTTAAAATATTTAACATCCAAAAAAAAAAAGCAGCAAGTAAGATCAAAACCATCCTGGGCATTATGAAAACCATAAGCTGAGCAGTTCTGAAAAGGATAAAAATGGCTTGTGTGAAAGAAATTTGTTTCTTTTTTTTTTAAAAAAAAAAAAATGACAGATTTTGAACTGTGGCTGAGAAAGCTTTGAAAGCTGCCAGGCTGCCAGGGCATATTGTAGGGTAGTTGTAAGCCTTTGTAGAAGCAATCATTATCATCTGCCCAAAGAACAGACAAGACTGTGAGCAAACAAGCAAAGAAAAGGAGAAAAGGCTGGCTGGGAAGTGGAGCCTCTTCCCTAGGCCTAGATGCTTACTTGCTGATGGCATGGGCCAAAACAATAAAACCATCTTAATCTAATTTAAATTTTATTCATGCTGTGGAAAATTAAAGAGCTGGATCTGTACCTGCTGAAAGAATGGGTGAAGAAGGAGCAATGCTCTGGGAGAAGGCCAGTGGCACTCGTTTGAAGGAACTACTGTGGCTCTCTCAGACCTGTCAGCCCTCCTAAGGCATTCTTCAGAACAATGATTTAATCAGAGCAGCCGTGGATCAATGCTCTCAAAGCATTCGCAATTTACAAATTTTGTAAAGGGTCCCGCAAGGCATCCTGTAGAACTGAGCATTCAGAGCTCCAGACACTGTTTTACATTGTGCAAACATCAGCAGCTTTCCATGGGCAGCTGTTTACCTGGGAACAGCTAGGTCGTGCTTCTATACAGAGGCACCTCCAGGAGTTCATCCTTTAGTTAAATCAATATTTTGCCTAGATTTTTTTTCATTTAACCTGCGGTCCAGTTCAGACCCCATGTTTCAGTATATTTAGACCACACTATTAAAATTAGACTGTGGGCCTGATTCTGCCTGTCCAAGGTTCTGAATTGACTTGGGTGCAACTGAAAGTTGAGTCTGATTTCTCCAGCTGCAATACATTGAAACTTTTTGAACATATTATTCAGTCTCCCTCCAAAGGCAGCCTTGTGCATTTTAGATTTCATTATTACTTTGTTGCTCCTTAAAGATGCAAGGATATCTCTTCACTCTTTGGCCCTTTTAGTTTTATTATTTTTTTTAGTTCACTACAGAGTTTTCCCATTTCACCACAAGTTCTTGGACATTAAAAGCAAGATGTTAAAATATCTGTAGGCTTACAGGCCTCAAGCACAATACCTGCTATCCCTGTCATTTTCACAAAAAGCAGTCATTAAACTAAAGGAACACAGTCCCATTAATTTATTGTAAGCTAATAACCAGCAGGCTGTTTTGCATGCGTCTCATTGCAAAGGATTAAGAATAACTTCCTACTACATGTGCCATGATGGATCATAGTCCACCAAACTACACAGTTGGTCAGTATAATCCTGTTTTTCTAATGGAAAGAGTCAGACACTATACCCACAACTGTCCTTCAGGATGACAGTCTCCCAAATTCCAGTCTCCTGCCAGCCAATGTGGCCACGGAGTAGCTGGTGGCAGAACTGGGTGGTTTGATTTTTGTGTGGTTAGTGGAGGATTGCAGTATGAAATTTGGTCCCAAAAGGACACAGTAAATTCGATAACCAACTGTTGCTTGAAAAGTGATCTGTGCAATGGCTTCAAGTATTGGTGTTAAATTTGGATGGGTAAATCTGAACGAGTAAAACTATGTATGAGTAATCCTAATTAACAGTAAAACTTACATGTGAAGCTGGATAAAGTTACCTATTAGGCCAATTAAGACTATTCCGAGTAATTTGATTTGAGGAAGCTTTAATGATTCCCTTAATTTTACTGATCGTATTTCACCTGGCAAAGAAACACTTGAGCAGGTATATAGCACTTGTAATGAGCATTAACTGAGCAGTGTTTGCAGAGTAATCTATGGGGCTGGGGCCACTAACTGGAATAAACATTTTAATAGTGATGCCAAACAATTTTATTTCTAAAAACTGCGTAAGTAAAACACAATTATGTCCTGTATTAATAAGAAGAATGCCTTCTTCAACTTCTTTCATTTATTGTTTCCTTCTGGCTAAGAGGCACTGCTGGTGCTATCAAGTCCTTCTTTTCAATGTGTATTTACCAATGGCTTGTGCACCAAGGAATACTTTTTATCTAGGGAGGGAAAAGCAATTTTATTCCTAGTTTCTAGTGAAAAGATGATGACCTATAATGGGCATGGAAAAGATTTGTATAAATATGTTTAGGAGTGTTAATATAAAGATTTACAGTAATGGAGATTGAGGATGTACTTTTTGGCGTTTACCAAGAAAAGCATTCACACTGAGAGACTAATGTACCAAATTTAAATAGGTATGAGAATAAAGTGCTTTGAAAGAGTTTGAGGAGAAGTTGTTGACTCATCAGTGATGACTGAGGTTGGCTCACTTCTATGGGGAGGGAGGGAAAATCAAGGCAATTTGTTGTAGACTTGTGAAGGAGGTTTCAGGGTGCCTCTCCTGTCGCAGAGCTGTAAACTACAGTCCAATCCATTAGACCAATAATTACCTACAGTCATACAGACTTGTATTAGGTATTCCCTTTTGGCAGAAATGCTGATGTGTAGTTCAACAACCAAACACAACAGAAGCCAACTAAGGATATGAGAAAAATTCTACTGATACAATTCTATCATTCAAAGACAATGATTTTAGTATCAATATTATTTGGAAGTGAAAGTATTTGCTTTCAACTTGGCTAAACTGCAGAAAAAAGCAGATATGAACAATCTGCTGGTACTTCACACAGCTGGATAGTTTGATTACTGTTTTACCAGACCTCTTCTGCAAAACACAGCATTTCCTTTATTCCATGGTGAAGGTGAAATGTGTAGAAATAATTACATTACATATAGATCAAGTGGAGTAGCTGAGATTTACACTCACATATATTAGAAGTGTGTAGATTTCGGCTCACTAGGTAGTATTTTCTTGGCTAATTGGTTGTAAAATGGGTTTGGAAGTTTACCCAATGTTTTTAAACTAAGCTGCTAGAGCTGAGACAGTGGGGTTGTGCTCTTACAACAGGCAATTACCCATCTTGTTCCCACATAACAACAGCACCAAAGCCTTTCAGTGTGAGAAATGAAACTTTATACTTTTTTTCAAGGGTAAAGTTCTCAAAGATGTTGACAGAAATCCATTTTGGAAGATGTTTTCTTAATTTGATGTATGTCTAAATAACTAAACAGAAGAGAAATGCACTTATGATGTTAGAAAAATCTTAGAGAATTCACCGTTATTTTTTTTTCTCCTTCCTGAAACCCTCACTGACAGCAAAGAGGAGACTGGATTTAAGTATCTATGTAACAACAAGTGAAGGACTCACACATTCACTCTTTTGCATAGCAGGCAGAATCACAGAGCTACTCCCATATAAGTAATAATGCAAGGGGAGCCTCCTTCAGCTGTCATAAAGGCAGGCAATAAAGAGAAAAAATCACCCCTGCATTCTTATCCACCTGTCTGGAAAAAGTACTGCTGAAAGCCCAATTATTTTGACAGATACCGAGGAGAGACAAAAAAAATAAGGACTTATGTAAATTACAATGAAAGAGCTCAATAATGTATTTCTAAAAGTACCTCAGGAATTTACAGTAAATAATGCTTTCAAAGGAAATGGTAATCGTTCTGCATTGAAAGCTTCTGATCTTACCATCTTTACTTCAGATGATATTAGTACTGAGTATCATTACAAGAAAGTGTTCTTTGAAGCAGGTGTACTCGATCTTCCTTCTATTCATCATAAACACCCTCTCTGTGAAAGTACACTTTGCCACTGTGCACACATTTTTCTTTCTAAGATTTAATTCATTTCCTAAAGAAATGTCACGCAGAAATCAATCTTCCTGGTACAAGTTCACAAGGCCCGATTCATTTAACAAATGATTTATTGACAACTGTGAGATAGAAAATAATGGAATGTTGCTATTAAAAGCAACATTACATATTTCCAAGAGTGTATACAGAGAGGGTATATACAGAGGATGTTAATATTCTTTCATGAACAAGTGATACATCGTGAGAAGAAAGAAGAGATTTTGCCATAGTTAGTGGCTGGATTCCAGCTCCAACCCCAGCTCCTTCTTCATACTCACAGCTAACACCATTGCATAAATCCTGACCTTTACTGTTGTTGGTTTCACAGAGAACCAACAGTGTGTAGAAAAAGAGATAATGAAATGCTATAGAAAATGTAATTTTGATTAGTTTCCAAGCACAATCAGTTCTTCAGAGAAAATGTGAAAGTTCAACCAAAACTGCACATGCAGCAGCACACACAACCAAGCATGGCAGTTAGTGATTTCATAGCTAATCTGGGAAGTATTTAGCTAAGCAGTGTCACACATGGGGATTAAATACTTCTCCTCCTCTTCCTCCTTCCATCCCTTTCCTTTTTCACCCAGTACCAAAGAAAGCAGCATTTGCAGCTCTCCAGGCTGAGTGCACCTTGATTTCTTCACATGGTGCAGTTATAGATCCTTTTTATTTTCTACTAAACAAGACATGGAAAAAAGAACCAATTCCCTAAACTACACATTTATCTATATATTCCACAAGCATGGGGATCCTAGGGCATCTCATAAAAATAAAGATTTTCCCTGAGCTGTCTTCTGCTCTCATATTCATCACGACTTAGAGTGATCGAATGTGACCTTCAGCACAATAAGTACTTTGGTGTCCCCAAGTCAGGTGTTAAATCATCTAAGTTTTAGTTCGATGTATCCTGGAATAGAGTCCAACCCCTAATGTCAGATGCTGATGCTCCTAACTCAAAGCACCTGCACATACGCTGGGCAGAGAGCACCTCCTTCCAGCCAGAGGCACTGAAATAGCTTTGAAATTTTGCACTTCCCTGAGGACTGAGGAGGTGGGGCCGAGCTGGCAAGGAAATGCCTTCTGTGCTCCAGATTCAAAGCTCAGAAGCCTCACGGAGAGCTTGGAACACACAGGTTTCCTGCAAAGGATCATTTTAACTCCCAGAAGGCTGCAATGAAACATCCCTGTGCTTTCCAAAGCAAGCAATTCGGAGTGGAGCCTGTCCCACCAGATTGCCTCCTTATGGAGCTTGAATCTTTGCCAAATTTCTAAATCCCAGCATTGCATAGTCAAGAAGTTGGTACCTCCAACTAAGCCATCATGCTAGATGCTACACAAACATGGGGAAAAAACAGCTCATGCATGAAAGAGTTCACACTGAGGTTCACTTTTTAAAAAAGTAAAACAAGTCCTCAGTCCTTCTTTGTATTCCTGAAGAAATTATACAACAGAGAGCAGGAAAAGATATTATTTCTACAGATCTTTAAAATGCAAGAAGTGAGGAATATCTGACATGATTCATTAAGCAGGACAAAGATATTTTGAAACATATAATATTTCCACAGGACTCCATACAATAAAAAGAAGAAAGATTAAAATCTGCTCACAGCAAGATAATTTAAACCTAGAGTATCACAATCCCTCCTTAGTAATCAGTTTGCAAGCAGGACGATTTAACTGAGACCCTCAAAATCTCTGTAACTGAAAAGCAGGAAAACCTGACAAATTCAATTGTACTGTATGTCAAAATTATAAAGTGAAAAGGCTAAATCAACCTACAAGACCTTTTTAGAGTGTAAAAGAATTTCAGAATTAATTAAAAAAAAATCTGAAGCACCCAAGCACGAAAAGAAGTCCACGTGCTTCCTGTGTCTGAAGCATGCTGGATGGGAAATCCAGGAGACACCAACTCAGGCACAGCGAACAGGCACAAGGGAGCAGCACAAAGCACTGGTCTAAAGCATTTCTTGAAGACATTTCAGAGGTGGAGGTGATGTGTCATCAGTCACCAGGACACAGCTGTAAGTGTGGGGGCAACATAACTCACCGCAATTAAGTACTTAGCGGGGAGTAAGTTCGGTGCTGGGGGTGTCCGTGCTGACCTTTGTGAGCCCGCAAGTAAAAACCCAATAAAAACAATGGGTTGGTTTTTTTATTTTGAATTTACTGCAGACACGAGAGATGTGTTATGTGAGCCAACATCAGGGCACAATAAGACCAGGGAACAGTGAAATGTCTGCTAAGGTCGTGGAGGGGAACTTTACATCCGGCAGCATCTCACAGCTTACAAATTGGTTGCTCAGTTCCTGAGCTGACCTGCTTTCAAATGAGAAATGATTGTTTCCCCTTTCAGTACCCTCTAGACACACTTTTTAAAAGAAGCAAAAGAAAAAGGATATATGTCAATTCTCTACACATTGCATTGTATATACAACATGATGGAATACGTAAGCACGTACAGTAACTTGGAATTTGCAAAAGGAACTAAATTCATATTCTTGGAAAAAAATGTAAAGGTCAATAGGTTGAGAAAGATTAATAAAGTCATTCTTGAGCTCCTGTGAATGGAAGAAGGACTCCCAGAGATGAACTGAGATCTACAGCACAGTTGTAGCTGAACATTCACGGATTTTTCAAGAGCTGGATTTTTTGGCTATTGATCTGCCAATCACATTTTCTGTAAGAGGAAATTCAGTAATCCACGTCTCAGTGAGCCTTTTTTACCTAGTTGCTTTTGTGGGAGTTGTGTTTGTTTTACATCCATGTCTTTTATGGCTATCTCAGACTAAAAATTTCAATAGCTGTTGTGTTGAATTCTAAAAACCATTATTCCACTAGTTTAGAAAATGAAAATGATGTTTGATTTTCTATCCTCTTGCTCTCACCATCAGCTCACTTTCAAACACTTTTGTATATTTTACTTAATTTAAAACACGTATCCTTTTTTAACTGGTGTGGCATGGGCAAATGCTACAGGTGTTCCCAATGATGTCATTGTCCCTGTCATCAGAATAAATTTATAAAACTGTTGAATAACATTTCTCCAGTAAAGGAATCACTATGACTTCTCTCTTTCAAAATGTGAAAACATTTCTCATACTTTCCACAGTTCCACCATAAACCCCAGTGACCTCCCCATCTGGTACCTTGGGTCCCATCACACAGCACCATCCCTGTTTCCTCTCCAGCTCAACATTCTCTTTCTGCATGAGTGAAAACCAGATTAATTCATTCCAAATGGCCTGTGACTGTCTAGTGTGGACGCCAACGACTCTTCCTCTCTCAGCTACCTTAAATGCAGTTATCTCAAGAATGTTGTTCTCCTACGGCTCTGCATCCCATGTTTTTCTGTCTTCTACCTATCCTATTTGTGCTCTCTACAGCAATCTGGGAGAGGTCCTCATCCTTCTCTTGTGCTCCACAAACACAAACTCAGTTCACTTTCCAACACATGCATGTGAAAGACTGATGGATTGACTTTTTCCCATCAAATTGAAATGTTTATCCTCGTTTCATACATCTCAAAAACGCCAGCTTGCTGCCTTAAGACCCTCACAGGCAGAACTGATCTCATTATTCCTTTCCAATGTTCAAACCCCTTCATTTGTGATCATCTCCCACCCCTGTTTCTGTTAACTTTAAAATAGGGTTGTAGCCTTTTCTACAATGGTCTCAAACTTCAGTTCTGCTCAAATTTTCTGAAAAGTCTAAGTAAATGACATTTTAAAACATGACTTTTCTGATTCATTTTCACATCTAAGCAGCTTTTGTCATGACTATTCTCACACTCTTTGCTCGAGTCCCACCATCTTCTCTTCATATCCTTTCAATAATTTTGCAAACATAATGTAGCCCAGCTCTCCCTTCTGACCATGCCATCCTCTCCTTCCTCTATTTTTCCACCAGCCTCTCAGTCCCCACTGCATCACACATTCAGGCTTTGTTTCAGGCCCCTTTGCAGTTTCTATTTTACTTCTAATTACACCTCTACTAAGCCATCATCGACTTCTCTCAGTTAACGATGACACCCTTTATTACCCAGTTGCTAAATTTTGAAAGACGTATCTTCAGCTTTTCTTGCCATACCTGTCAGAAACTCCCTGTAAACACCTGCAAAGTAATGTTTGAATCCTTCTTAAAACTCACCTTTAACATGATGTCTAAAGAAAACCAGACAAAAGCATAATACTTAGAGGCACTGAGTCACTGACTGTAAGGCTGCCCATACTGATGACCTGTATTGTCACATTTTTAATGAGCATTGCCAGTATTTTTTCTTCTCTTTGTTCTATGTAGGTTGTAAACTTTTTGCATAGAAACTATTGTTTTATTCTATATGACACGAGCGTAGCAAACATAACTCCTTTAGCATCTTAAGCAAGCACATTGTTAAAAGAAAGCTATCTAAAAATACAAAACTACATAATGCCTTCCAGATGCACAAAATACATTTTTCAAAGTGTAAGAAAATGAAGGTAACAATTTGGTGCAGTATCAGAAAGAAAACCCACTAACTGGGACAAAAGATGAGGAGGTAAGGAAAAAAAACCCCAAATTCACAGCATGATTTACTTCACTGCGTATGTGGAGCGGTGTCAGTGAAATTATTCCATATTTGTTTAACGGAGAGGCTGTACAGGATGCAATTCAGCCATCTGTGCTTGGCCCATCTGTACTTAGAGAAGTACTGTACTACTGTCCTGTACCACTTCTGCTGTCAAACTTTGGAGACGTTATGAGTTGTGCCACGGAGCAGGGAATGGCAGATGACAGCACATTGATTAACATCTCTGTCTCAGACTGACTTCTCTTCCATCACCTACAGGCGCGCTTCAAATCACAATCACTTAGGTCTTACTACAAACTCCTTGAAGTTCCCTCCTCATTCCTACACTGTACACATATTTTTACTCTTCCAATAGAAAGACAAACTTCTATCAGCAGTTAATAAATACACATAAAAATAATAAATAGTACACTAAGTAACAGAACTAAGCTTGCTTTGCTTCAGATTTGTTTCCTATGTCCCAACAGCTTAAGCTCTATAACACTCCAACACCACACATGTCCAAGCCACCCCCAAATTCCCACGGAAATATTTCCCTTCCCACAAAACTAAATCCCCAAGGAGCAGCCGTGGGGGCTTCCCTGTGGTCTGTGTGACCGGTAACAGGCGACGCAGCCCAGGGAACTCCCCAGCCTTCCCACTGGGTCTCACTTTTCAGCCCATCTCTTAGTTTTGTCCCAAAGCACTTACAAATCACAACCTCTGCTACTCTGAACAGATTTACAGGCTCAACAGGCATGAAAGGGAGTTTAGCAAACAGGTTGTGTAGCCTTTGTTAAAAACATCTCCAGTATATCTCATTGCAATAAAGGAAAATTGTTCTCGATGCAGGTGATTCTTCTCTGTGGTTTTGTTTACTTGGAAACTGGGAAAAAATGTTTTGAAGCCTTTTTCCCCTCTCTGTGATTGCTGTGAGGGAACAGCACTTTTGTGTTTAACACTGCACAGGAACAGCACGTCCAGAATCTTGCGGGTCTTTGCCACTGGATATGACCCCCTTTCATTAATTTCCTTGCCTCTTAGATACATCAATAAAAGCATCTGCAACGAATTCATATCTACATATTCAGAAAACACTGCAGTTAGGTATGAGTAGCCTAAAACGAAGCCTCACTACCAGAAAACTATATCTGCACTGCAAAGTAAGTAGTAAAACCCACTTAGCCATGAATTAATACATAATGAACAACTGACAATAATTATTTCAATACAGTGTTCCTGACCTGCTTCAACACTTCTTTTTCTCTAATCATATTTTTCAGGCTTTGCACTTGGATTTCTTAACCACAGAGGCACTTAGTAGTTTGTAGTTTCCATTAATTCTCTCTATAACAATAAGTATCACTTCCCTCTGAGACAGAACAGTAAATGACTGGCTTTTTTTTTTTTTAAATGATGAGAATGCAAACCTTGTGATTTTGGGCTCACATCTCACGGACCTTTACTCTGATAAGACTTTGCTACAGAATGAGAGAATTCAGTGAAGTGTGGCAGGTGTAATTAAAATTGTGCTATGCTGCTGATCCACAGGCAGATAAATTCTATAAGCATTAAATTGCACTGGTTTGTTTAAAAAAATTGGCTGTTCATTTCCTTGTAAAAAACAACATCAATTTAAAGATGGTGAAACTATAAATCTGAAATGAATTACAATAGTTCACAAGTTTCTCAGAATAAAGAGAGGTCTATGTACTGCCCTACCATGAGACTTCACACTTCATGCAGAGTGCAGTGAACCCATTTAATAACAATTACAAGCCAAAGGGATCTACATGCACAGATTGCTGACTGGTGGAGTATTAATCCACTTTCTTCCATTCAGAGCACAAACTTCCTAATGGAAAATACAGAGATCTTCTGGGAACAAAGGTTACAGGTTCAAATCAAAATGTTATGCATGTGGTTTTTGTATTTGCCATTCACCAAAACAAATGTGATTAGGTGAAAATAAGTCGGGCATCAAATGTCATGATGTGGGCAGACATTCTGTTTGCTCTCATTTGAAATACAATTTCAGCCTATTTTCCTTGTGTATTAATGACAATACTTCATCATCGTTAGGAGTCTAATCACAATGTGTTCTACATGGAATATTATAAATACAGAACTCTGTTTACTGATCACATGGACTTGCAAGCTCAAAGATCCTGGCCTTTTTGGAAAAGTTACACTTCATCACATTTACTGGCCTGTGAAAATCAGAGTAAAAAGTCAACCTTGTCTAACAAAATGTTAGCACATACTCTTTCACACACAGCAGCAATTACTCACATGGTTGTAGATATAACGGGAAGAAACTAATTGAAGTATCTTTACACATGCAAGCAAATTCTTGAATTAAAATCAGATGAAAGTCAGATAAAATTGCACCAGGTTTTAAGCTGAAGCCATGCAATAAGTTTTTACCTAATGGGCAAGCTCTTGTTCTGAAAAGAATATTAGCTCATATTGTGGAGTATCCTTTTCCAGATTTACCTGTGAATATTATATAAAGTGAGCATTTATTATATGGTCTTTTCCTCAAGTTATTTATGTAGTTAAGATGAGGAATAATATAGAATGAAGACGCAGGGTCTGGAGGGGAAGTCATATGAGGAGCAGCTGAAGTCCCTTGGTCTGTTCAGCCTGGAGGAGACTGAGAGGGGATCTCAGAGCTGTTCACTGAGAGGGGAAACAGGGGCTGAGCTCTTCTCTCGTGATCTATGATAGGACTCGCAATGGCAGGAAGATGTGCCAGGGGAGGGTTGGGTTGGACATTAGGAAGAGGTTCTTCCCTCAGTGGGTTGTGGAGCCCTGGAACAGCTCCCCAGGGAAGCAGTCCCAGCATCCACTCTGCCAGCATTCCAGAAGCATTTGGACACTGCCCTCAGTCACACGGTGGGAATGTTGGGAGTGTCCTGTGTAGGGACAGGAGTTGGACTTGATGATCCTTTTGAATCCCTTCCAACTCAGGTAATTCTACGATTCTATGAAGATTATATAAATAGGATTAAAGATCAGGGCCAAAGAGCTGGGGTAGCTCATATATAGAAGAGAAACAGGTAAACATTCTCTACAGAGAATCTGTTTATGAAGTCTTATATTCCTCAGAAGAGAGTCAGGGTCAAACAAATGAATTTGGGGAGGGAAAGAGCTAATCTGTATATGCTCAGGTTGTTTAGTGGTCAAGAATTGAAGCTCTGGTGGTGCGTGACTCATTCTGAGTCTGGGGAGAGTTTAATTTTTGGTCAGGAGACTGGGTGGCTCTACGGATGGGAGAGAGGACAGAAGAGGATGCTGACCGGGCACGTGTGAGTCAGCTGAGGGGAGATGGAGAGGGAAAAGAAAGGCTTCGGTGCACTGGAGGGCAGGGGAACAGCTTAAGAAGGAATACATAAGAAGGATGAGGAGACATAGACTTTCCTTTATTGCACACAACACATCGCCTCAAATCTTCTCATTCTCTTATGGATTTTTCCAACTAAAATAATCAGCTACATCTTTATGGATAATGTCAACAGTTTTTGAGAGTGTTGACCGAAGCTCTCTATTTCCTCTATGATTTAGACTCCCAATGTTCCAGTAGCTAACAGCAAAGCAAAAACCAGAAACACAGGACTTCTCATTTGGTAATATCAAGCAATTACAACCTTCTTCACTTCCAAAGTTATAAGTCTGGCAATGTTTTTTTCCCCCTTTGTGAAAAAGAGAACATGAATGAGTATCTCTTGCTGAATTCTGAATGCCTACCTTGCCCCTTCTATTTCATACGTGCATTTTTCATATACGCAGCAAATCTTGAAGGAAGCTTCCATTCACTGTTATCTGTTGTTCTCATTTATTTGTCTTTCGGCAGGTATCTGTCAGTTCCTTAAGGACATCATTTATTAGTGGGTTTCTAAAAATCTTTTCTGCATATCCATATTTTTTATTTCAATATGTTTTCCCAGAATAGCAAAGAGTTTGTTTACACATGAAGTTATTTATGGACAGGAAAAACCACATCTGCTTCATTCAAGAATGATTCCATGTGCAGATAAGCCCACGGCTATACTACATTCTCAAGGAATCCACAGAAAAGTTAGCAGAATAAGTGGTTGGAAAGTGCTTTAGGGAAAAGTATCCTGATATCTTGTTTAGAATTAGACTACAGTGATATTAATCTTTTCCTTCTTATCTACCTATGAGAAATGCAGAACACTAGCGAGCCATTTCTGGAAAATATGTTTCAATATCCTTCCAGGGAGAATATAAACAGGCAAAATCCAGATTACTAACAAGTTTTATAAGAGCAACTAGTTGCTATCAACTCCATCCTGCTTTACCAACTTATTTTGCAAAACAGTTGACCACTAGGTCATTCAGCCCCCCTCTCTTTCAGAGTGAAGAGCCCACAATAAGCAAAGCAGGTAACAATACCATGCAAGCAATGCAGGCCTGCACACAAGCTCCATATATTTACATTTTATTCTACAGCATAGTCTAAGTTAGGCTCAGAGTTTTTTCATTTTTTCCAACTGTAACACACCAACATCCAGAGCCAACAGAGGAAATGGAAATTAACATTAAAGTAGCCCAGGGAGCCCAACATGGAAGGTAAATTGGTTTTGCTTTGCTTGTTTTTTGCCTTTAAGCCCAATTAGGAAGAGCTGTGCTGGTGATGCTGATAAGGCTTAGAGTGATGAAGCTATTGGTTTGCCTTCCTTACATTTACATGTTGGAGCTCTTTGTTCCTTCCTGTAGGTGCAGGTGTGCCAAGCAGAAGGTGAGTGCCAGTTCCTACACAGGGAGCGCTCAGCCCTCAGCCTACGTGCGAACACACCATGAATGCTGAAACCACGAAGCAGCACAACGCTGCAACGTAGGTTAAGTGTAAAACTGCAGCAGTGGGTTAAGTGTAAAAAGTAATATTGGAATTAATTCCCATTCTTGCTACAATCATTAACATAAAATCAATTTATGCTGTGACATTTTCAGTTCTCATTATGATCTCTGTCACAAGAGGGAGGTTTTTAATCCCCCGTAAAGTCTTTAAGAGAAAGCTGAATAATATGAACTAAATGCATTATACATTTTCTAATATGACCTTTTCATGGTTCTTGAGTTTGATTGCCTGGTCATTCCTGTTCTTTGGCTGCCTTGGTAATCTGAGAGGAACAGGTGGAATGATAAATAATCAAAATACTGAATATTTTAAAGGTTAACTTCATACTGCAAGTGACTCTTTCATAGGTTATATATTCTGTATGTTCAGATATTCTGCAGCCCAGAAAAAAGCTAGGAAGAAAAGCAAACGGCCAACTGTGACTGTTCTCATGACAGTGATAAAAATTATTTGGGAAAGGAGTATGATAGCTGTGTGACAGGTACTAATTTTATTGTTCACGTGTATTTATGCTGTGTGAAATGATCTACTCTTTATGGAGATGTGGGGAACTTAAGTCACCTTTCACCCTTAAAAGGGCTAGGAGTCTGAAAGAGAGAACGGCTTTGAAATTGAAAGGATATTATGACTCAACGCTAATCCTCTTCCTGTTGTGTTTTGGAGGATTTTTTTGGTACGAAATTTAAAAAGTAAATTTAAATTTAGTACTGAGCACTTTGTAAAATAAGTGGCAGGTAATCCTCTTCTCTTGTTATTGTTTTCAACTGTGACAATCCGCAAAGGCACCCAAGGTCATGCAAAAAAAAGAGGAGACTGCAAGTGCTGAGAGAAAATAAGTAGAAGCCAATATATCCACTCAAGGAGACCATGGAGAAATGCAGAGAATATGACCTGGCATCTCAGTGTATTGCATTAAAACTAGAGAACATCCTTTTGACTCTTCAGTGTAGCCCTGCCATTACTTTCCTATAGCCAAGCACAAGAATTCTCCCAGGAAAAGGGATGGGGAGACAGGTCGAGAAAGGAGGTCAGTTCCTGAAACAATTTCTCTACCAGCAGCAGAATTTTTTTTCTCAGAAGGGCTAGACAAGGAGTATAAAATATCATATAGAGTGTTAATGTACTCCCACCATGCACTCAGGGGTATACAGAAATAAGGGAATGTCAGCAGAGGAGTCAAATGAGAATAAAAAATACAAAGCCCCCTATATCACAAAGATGTAAAACTTCACTACAAAACTCCTTAACAGGATTTTAGAAAGAATCCCATTACATAGAAAGAAGTGCAACTCTAAGTGGAAGGGGTCTTTGAAAACCAACATCCTGTTCCCCAGGTTAAAGCCATCCAGGCCCTTACATGGGCAAGGCTCCTTTTTTCATGCATTCATTTGTTTTCCTACCTCCATCATAAAACTCCTGACAGCTTAATAACGCACAGTCCGAGTAGAACCATTCTGGGTGTGGGTTCAGCAGTTCAGACATGGTTTGTCTCTCTTGTGTGGGCAGGGGAGAAGTCCCCTAATAAGGAACTGCTGAGTTTGCCAGTGCTAGGCTTGAAAGCCTCTATGAAGGTCTAACCCTACATCCTAGTTATACATCCCAAAAAAGCAGGGATAGGGTTTTTCAAGTAATTGAAACTCACAAGGAAGTTAACTTTCTGCTCCTGTGTCTAGGAAGACGTTCAGAAAGGGGAAAGAACCACAACCACTGCGCAGAGAAGCTACTCTCTATTCCCTACTAAAATGGCAATAATCTCTATTGCTTTGTGGTCTACCAAGCAATAAAGAGCTGCTCAGATTAATTAAACTGTCAAGGGAGGCTGAAGCATTTAATCAATCACCACTGCTTCTTGTTGCCACTGGACTATTCATAAATTATTATATAACAATTAGAATTACAAAGTAAGGCATTTGTAATGTAAGAAGGGCACTGTCGGTCAATTTTTGGATATCTTGTTCCAGGTATCGAGGACCTGATTTTTCACAGCATCTGAAAACTGTTAACAAGGGCACTTCACACTGACCACTCACTGCAGTCGTGGAGGCTGAGTCCTTCTGCAAATGAAGCCTCGGAGTTTCAAATCAGGAACCTGGGAAATGAGAAGCCTCAGCTAGCAACTCTTCATGAAAAACCTGGCTTAGAAAGATGGGCAGAGTTACAAAGCAAATCAGTGCAAGGAACTGCACAAGAATTAATTTCTCCAGGGCAGCACACATCAACTGCTCTGCCTACGGGACTTCTTTTTCTTTATTTTCTTCATCCATTGTAATTTAGTGCCTCTGCAGCTTTGGAGAAATACAATGAAACTGTTGTCTCCTCTAATCTGCAATCTGACATACGGCCAAACCAGGAACATCCTGTACTGAATGAGAAAAGGATGCTATGCACTAAGTGGTAGACAAACATGGAGTTAAAAAGTATATCATATTGCACACAGAAAAGGGGTTGAATTAATTCTATCAGAAACCTGTCGTTACTTGCAGGTGTACTTTGAAAGCCAAACAATTATCTGAGAATGATTTCAGTCATCAAAGGTTTTAAAAGTGCATTCAGGAAGCTTCAGAAGACACATTTTCATGAAAAAAAACTGAGAATATGATCCTGCATAATTCCCAGGATGGTGACATTCAGATGTGAGATGAGTAGAGTAGTATATCCCCCACGTCATGCATAAGTCTAATTTTCTAAGAAGGCGACTTACAGAATCCTAAATATATAAAATAGCAATGGGAAGGGTCACACTTCACATGAACTGGTGGGAAGTGGGAACTGAACTGCTTTAAACTCCTGCCCTTTCAGACCTAGCTTTATTTCTGTTGAAAGGATGAGGCCATCAAACTGTGAATACTCCAGGACAAGTCTTCCACTGATATAAATCAGTACTGACTTTAATGGTGCTCTGTGGATTTACAGCAGACAGAAATCTTAGCTGGCTGTTCACAGAGTGTTGAAGCAACTGAGAACTCTACCATATGGAGAACTCCACTGAAAACAGGTATTTCCTACAACTTCTGATTTTTGGCTTCTGCCAAACATATGTGTATTGTACAAGTCATTAATACCGAGAGATTTAAAGTCTGTTTGAAGTGAAACAATCATGAAAAGACAGAAAAATGTTTTCTATAATGATAATAGTTACCACTTATCATATACTATATATGTTAAGTACTCAAAGCACTTCAGTCAAAGCATTAATTTCCTTTCACAATGTGGTCAAGCATGATTCCTAAAACATAGAAGCTGTCACTGCAGCTTTTTGGAACTGTTTGCCACGTACTTCAACAGAGAGCGGCGAATGCTATTTCAGGAGTAATTTGAATCACTGACGTGGTCTATGCAGGAATGTCACCTTGGTGTAGAAGGATACTCAGTCACAACACTGACAATGCACAGAGTAACTTATGAGCTGTCCTTAGGTTGCTCCAGTGCAGAAGAGCAATGGGGATTTGCTTTCATGTCCTCTTGCTGGAGATGGGTCCATTTTGGCCAGGTGACGAGAACATTGGAACTTGCATTATAACTGCATATAAGCAGGTTCACCCTGACAGAACAGAAAAGAATATTGGGCATATTTTCAGATCTAGGGAGAGAAACAATTGCACAAGGAGCAGACATAAAAGAATAATAGACTATAGAATCATAGAATTACCTGAGTTGGAAGGGATCCAAAAGGATCCTTGAGTCCAACTCCTGTCCCTACACAGGACACTCCCAACATTCCCACCGTGTGACTGAGGGCAGTGTCCAAATGCTTCTGGAATGCTGGCAGAGTGGGTGCTGTGGCTGCTTCCCTGGGGAGCTGTTCCAGGGCTCCACCACCCGCTGGGGGAAGAACCTCTTCCTAATGTCCAACCCAAACCTCCCCTGGCACATCTTCCTGCCATCCCCTCCAGTCCTACCACAGGTCACTAGAGAGAAGAGCTCAGCCCGTTTCCCCTTCCTCCCTTGTGAGAAGGCAATGAACAGCTCTGAGATCCCCTCTCAGTCTCCACTTCTCCAGCTGAACAGACCCAGTGACTTCAGCTGCTCCTGATGACCACACTGTGTTCATTGACCCCAATGCTTTGCGATGATCGCCAGCGCCCAGAGCCATTTAGGAGAATGTACAGTCCTGCCTCCCCAGAACTTCCCATGATTTTTTGCTATTTACAGCAGAGATAAATTAAAAATGTGAACAGGAGGCTAAAATACAGATACAATGATAAAGTGTCTCTGCAGCATGCCAGAAACTGAAAAGCCTTTACAAGCAAGCGGAGTTACATACAAGCAAAATCATCGCTAACAGAAAATAACTAATATCATGGGAAGTTACTGCTCTCCTGGGGAGAAAAGGATGACTACTATTATTAGTGTTATTATTATTATTTGGCATATAGTTTCTGTGCTGGAAAATGGAGTTTTAAGACAATCAAAATAATTTACAAATTGGGATTGACAGGCTGAAGCACTGAAACGTTGAAATTAGGCTCATTCATTTCAAAGTGATGTTTCTGCTTCAAAAACTGTCAGATTTCATTTTAAAATAGTTTTTTTAAAAGCTCTTTTACTTTACCAAGAAGAATTACCCCCTCAAAGACTGACTTTCCCAGTCAGTAAACTGAAAAATCAATTATTTGCACAGTACTGGTTTTAGGGAAAAAGGCCAGAAAAGAAGACAAACACATACAAAAGTCAGTGTGGAATCAAATGGAGAGTGCGAGGGAATAAGCAAGAATTTGTTTAAGGCTGACAGAGCCTTAGAAAAAGCCAACTGCTATTCCTAATTTATGTTTAGAAACATATGGGGAAAGAGAGGAGAAGAAACTTTGCTGAGAGTGGAAAAGCTGGCAAGTGTCACAGCCACGTACAGAACTCAAGAACCCCGACTTGGCAAGAGGGCAGATGGTCTCTGCACACGATATTAACACTTCTCAGCAGAAGAGAGCCATTTAAAAAAGTGAGGGAGAAGCTGGCCTCCAAATTCTGAAAAGAAATTAAAAGCATGTTCATGACAAAACAGCCCCTGAAAGAAGGAAGTGTCTACACAAAAAAAGGTCTGAGCAGAAATTAGAAGAGATTTCTCTGGCAGCCCACCTGAAATGTCTTTCTGTAGAGGAGAATAATTATTGTTTTGGAAGGGAGCTCAGTCTGGTAATTAAAGCAAGAGCTTTAAAACTATGCTAGAGGTTTCCTGAAGTATGTTATACGAATCGTAGAAACTGTGTGTGCATTTGTTTACATGTGCATAAAAATGAATCCCTGATTCTCTGAGGCAGTAACAGGCTGAATCCATTAACATTAGCAAAGCGCCTGAAAAACTCAAATAAAAGGTTTTGACAGCACTGTGTTAAAATTCCCACAACAGGCATGTTGGTTACTAAGAGCAGCAAGAGGAACTGGAAGAAGAACATATTCAAACACCTCGACTGTTCTTGCTTATATTATGATTATACAGGTTATCTGAGAAGAGTAATGTGAGGGGGAAAGCACTGCTCAATAAATGCAATTTGTTAAGGACTTTCTTTAGTTAGGCCACATGGGATCTTTCCAACCCAATTTCTTTTTGCAAAACAAACCATTCTGCATAGATTTGCTTGTAACTAACATGAGAAGATACTTATTAACAACACAAATTACAACTCACTTAGATTTCATTTATTATCCTGAATTAGCTGGTGAGTGACTATTCTCATGCCTTATCTCCCTCTGTAGGCATTCACACAGCACTTATCATTTTAGCATCAACGTTGCTCTTCATCCTTGCTATAATGTCTGGAATATGTATTCAAAACAGTCATCTGTGAAATAAAGCAAGTTACATTTAGCTTTGCATCTGGATGTTCTGAAGAAGAAGGAAAAGTCGTTTGCAGAAGCCTAGGGCATTCTGTTCCATTAAAATAAAATTTCCTGAAAGTACCTAATACTGTAACTGCTTTGCCCTACAGCATTAAGACCAGTATTTCCAATAGAACATCTATACCCAGCTCCTTTGTAAGCGTCAGCCTAAACCTGAAACCAGTCCTTTAACAGCCCATCCAACAACTTATCCATAAAACCAGGTGCCTGGATCTCTTCTGGCTACTTTCTTCTCCCCTTATTTATACTGACCTACAGTTAAGGACATTTTTCACACTGCAGACCCATGGAAAAGGCTTTCATAATCTTGTTAAAGTCTGGCATACTTGACTTGCAATACACAATCCTGTATTTGTCTCCTCAGGGAAATAAACACTTCTAAAGAGGCTTTGGACTTCTAAAATGACTTAAACAAATACAATGGCCACACTAGTAATAAGTGAATCAGTTTTCTACTTCCCACAAAAATGCCTACAGTTAGGAATTTGGATTTTATGTGCCCTTGTACAAACTCATCTACAGCCTTATTTTTTTTATTGCTCGCATGTTCTCAAGGGAAGCCAATTTCCCTTTCTAGCAGCAGTGACTTTGGTAAGTCAAAGCATCCAATTGCTAGAGGAGGGTTTACTTTACCTCTCATCACTGAAACCCTGCTGTGGAATGCAATCTGTTTTCAGGAAAGCAAAGAGGTGAAGGACAAAAACAAAAGGCAATTACTCAAAGACTATGAAGAGCTTGGAGACTGGTATTCTCTTGCATATGAATAAGGGTAAGAGAATATACTGGTCAAAATGTTACCAAGAAAAATTCTCTGTCACTGAGCATGCTGAAATTTATCTTGCTGTCATCTAGAATATGGAACTGTAATGTAATAATATCAAATATTTTCATTTATGGTTGCTTTTTAAGAAAGATAACACCAATTTGTTAACTGGTTTAGGACAGATGTTGGGCAATAACCTGATAATATATTCATAGTTTGCATTGTTAACTATAATTCCATTATTTCATGGCTAAAAAAATTTCTTCCTAGTCTCAATCCTTTACCATACCAATGAAATAAACTTCTGAACTTTGCCCTTTGCTATCTACTTGAAAAAATAACTGCTTTTCAATCTGAAGTCACGCAATAAATTTCTTAGGGATTCCACCAGTGGAAAATATGACTCATTTAATACACATTCATATATTTGAAGCACCAGGAAAAATAAAACACAGCATTTTTTCACTATCAATGTTGCCAGAGGAACACGGCCTTTAGCATTAGTAAAAAAGTTGGCCATACAATACTTTTATATACACAGCAACACTGTCACAAAGAACTGGTGGTCATTTACCCCGACGTACTTCAGGTTTTCCAGTGGGTTTGCCTTAATTCTTTGAGATAATTAAATATTCAGAGCTGGCTTGGAAATAAACCTTTAGATCACGAGCAGCAAAATTTTGCACAAACTACAGTGAGAAGGAAACCACACCAATCCTCAGTCACTCCCAGTCACCTTGTAAACACACTGAGCAACCTCAAACTCGTCATGTTTGATTTTTCAAAATTTCCAATTACAGAAGTTGGAATTCCAATAATTATTGGAGCATTATTAGGGGTTATTTACAAACTTAAGGCGTAAATATTTACAAATACAATCCCTTCTTGTGAAATCTGCTGATGAACATAACCCCAATCAAACAAGCAAACAAATTTATTTGAAACCTGGCAGCTTTTTGCCAGAAAATAAGAAAATAATTTCTTTTTATAGTAAGTTAAATGCAGGAGCGGCTCTGTGGCCTTCACTAGTTCTTAGAGTACAACTTAAAATCCCAGGCTTGCTTAAAACAGAAGTTGCTTTAGTGTAATTCAGTTTCCCAAAGTCAGGAGGAGGAGTTTATTTCTGAACACTTGTTCTTAACAGCGGTGTTGTGCAATGTAAACCAGCACCACCACATA
Source organism: Dromococcyx pavoninus (assembly GCA_033558185.1). NCBI lineage: Eukaryota > Metazoa > Chordata > Aves > Cuculiformes > Neomorphidae > Dromococcyx > Dromococcyx pavoninus. The sequence continues at coordinate 1,497,649 of JAUMJL010000064.1, read as the reverse complement.
TCAGCAGGTTCTGAATTTCTTTAGAAATGTGAGGATCTGCTAATGAATCTGCTTCTTAGAGGCTTAATATATTGTTTTCACTTGCATCTTCATTATTGTCATTCTTTTATACCTGTGCTTCAGTGGCACACAGCATCTTTCCTTTATTGAGGGCTGCAGTTATTCAGCTGGTTCCATAAAGCACCACATAAATTGTATTTTATGAATTCTTTGTCACAAGAATGTGGCCAAATGCCTTGTACCCCAAGACCCAGCAGTAACACATCACCTTTGTACAGCCTTGCAAACTGTGATGGAGAATACAGCAGCCTAAGAACAGAAACTCCTCAATCACCTTTACTATAGTAGTGTTGGTAATGAAAAAAACAGAAGTGAGTGCTGCTTAACAGACAGGTCTTAAAAAAGGCAGCAAGAAAGGCAGAAAGAAAATCAGTCTGGGTACACGAGTGGATAGATATTTGCAAGTTGTTTTTGCAACAGAAGAACCTCAACAGTGTGGAATGCTGCCACGAGCTCACATTTTTCAAATTTCTTACAAGCAGAAGTTGTTTTTGCCCCTTCTTCAAATTCCTCATTCATTTTACACCCTAAACTGTATGATAAAAAAAATCTATAAAATTCTGTGCAAAATTATACTTTTTTATTTAATGCATACAGAAACAATTGCCTTACAGCTATATTGATATTATAATTTATACTATCATTTAAATATCTAAACCAGCCTAATAACTTCCACACATCTTTCCAATTGTGCTACAGTGTTAGGAGAGGGGACTTTTTACTTTGTCTTAGAATCAAGCACAAGAAAGTCAGTGGCAAGAGCAGCTTAACTCTAGACTGAGGTAGAAAACCTCACCCTCTCCCCTCATTTTCTCACCATGGTCCATGATGGACATTGCTGATCCAAACTTATAAAGAACTCCAGTCTTTCCAATGCCCGAAAAGTATTCCAAATATTTCTGGAAATTCCCCTCCTGACACACCCAAGGATTATTTTCACATCTTTCTCAGAGCCCACAGTTGCTGAGTTACTCTGGGACCAGCTAGCACACTAAGGTCATTTTCTCCTTTAGACCTTTCTAACCAAAGAGCTGTTAGATTAAAGCAGATGTTCATATTATTAGACCCCAAGTGTATAATTACACACTTTGTGTTAATGAACTTTTCATTTCTATTATGTCAGTTCTCAAGGACATCTAAGTGAACAAGGATCTTTTTAAAGAAATGTGAAATACTATCCAATGTTTTTGACTTCTTTTCACAAAAATGTAAAGTGAACTGATAACACTTCCTCCCACTTGCTTCTTTATTGAAAAATCTATTTTAATTATTCAGTGCCTTCTTGGTAACAGCATTCTCAAACACAGTTACTGTATATGCTATGTAGTAGTCACCATATTTCTTTTCCTCCTCATACATTCAAAAAAAATCAAAGCAGTTAAACATTATATTCCCTAATAAAAACAAATTGTACTTTAAACTTTCTGATCTATTTTTTGTGGTTGAGAACTTCTTGTTTGTTTATGGGATTTCACTAAATTGAGGAAAGCGGTTCCTATATAAGCTTCATTTAACAATCTAAATGTATGAGGTGAAGACTGGTATGAAAGATTATTTAAAACGTCCAGAATGACAGTATTAATATGAAAAATGAAAGGGAAGTGCAATATATATTTCATAGCACTGTTAAGTTTTGTGCTTTTGATAATTTCCCTCAAACTAATTCTCCACTGCCCACCAACAATGTAATTTAGAGATAAGGTGTTTCATCTGAGATACTTCTTCCAATGCTTTTCCAGCTCATCAGGCTCACAAAAAAGGACTGGAAATGAGGGAAAGATTTGCAACATCGCAGAAGCCAATCTCACTGCACTTTGGAACTGTAACATCTCACTTTTTTCTGGATGGGATCAGCTAGAAACAAACACTGGGTCTGATGCAATGAAAGCTCAGGGTCTGCAAAGCCTCCCTATGACTCCAGTATTTTCCAGGCTGTTGAACTCTTATCAGGAAAAGTGCCTACTGGTACCTTGGCACTGGGACACCAGGAGACAAAGCTTCTTGTGCTTCCTGGATTTCATTTCAGCTGAATGTATCTCAAGCAGGAGCTAATTAATGCCTTTGTGAAAAGCACAAAACAGAATGTGGCCCCTTCTCTATATCACTATTTTCTTAACCACATCTGACTATTGCACCATAATTTTAATACAACATGTCTTATGCTTGAGAAATCATGAGACATGCCTTTTTCCCAGTGGAATATCAACTATGTACCATCATTTTTTTTGGAAAATCATTATGCCAACGAGGAGATATATATTTTTTTTCTCATTTTACAGTCCCAAATGCAGCCTTACTTTGGTTGTCTCAATTAATATGCTCAGGGAATTGCAGTTTTTAAAAGATCACCTCTTCTACGATTTTGCATGTTAGACTCCCCTAGAATATTTGCAACCCTTTAGAGTACTGAAAGCCTAAACCTGAATTTCAATTGTGAAGGATCAATGAGGCATTTGTAACACACAGCTCACTGCCTGAAATGACTGTGACATGGTTTTATTTTACCCAGGTTTCATTTCTCCTGTTGACAGGGATTGCCTGATAAGTGAGTACTTGCTGTTACAGACCATACTTATAATTTAGACAACAACAGAATCTGCCTGTTGTTTGTGCCTGATAACTCCTGGGTCCCGGCTATCATTGTAAACAAATCAAGAAACAAGACATGATGATATGTAAAATTACCTTCAGACAAGCAAGATGGAGCCAAGGCCATGATTTATTAAATCCAAGAACACAGTGATGTTGTTGTATTGAGTATATTCTCAAAAACGAAACTAAACTGTCTTTCCATAAACACACCCTTCTAAACAGTCATTAAATTCTGTCTCACTTAGTGGAACACAATATGAGTTGGAAAATCATCATACAGTAAACAGATTGCTTGGGCAGAAGCTTAGCCATTTTCTATGTTACTATTAATTAGAAATATTAAAAAGGCATGCCTGATTGCTTTTAGGGCACTAAGGCTTAGCAATTCAGCTCCAAATACAGATCTGACTGTCCAGCTGGTCCCAAGGAGACACTCAGAGAGGCTGGACCCTGCACGGAAGGTTAAATTGCAATTCTGAGTGACCAATCCAATATTAGGAGTTTGAAGCCTGTTTCTGAAAAAATAACTGAATGGATCCATGTATTTTTCAATATTTAGGACACAAAGATCCCATGTTGGTTGGCTGGAAGCTTCTCTAATATTGACATTTATTTTTTGTGTTGCAGGATGTTTTAGCAAGTGTTTTCTCTGTGGATGATGGAGTCTCATCTGACAGAGATGGACTTGAGCCAAATTGTTCAGACTTTAATAATTCACAAATGCAGATCCCAATTCTCATTTGAGTCCATCCCTAAGGAGAGAAGTCTGCTTTACAAAAAGCAGATAACGTTATTCTTTTTGATCTACGCACAGTCCATTAAAGCAAATTACAAAAAAAAATGCAATTCTCGAGAGGAAAATGAATATAGAGATACCCCTGTTGGGACAATGAAAGTTGTAAAATACGTAAGCATATCTATTTGGAATGAGGAGGTGATATCTCAAATACCATCTCCCTTCTTCTGCACTAGTAAACAGGGAATTAGAAACAGAAAAAAATCAGAACTAATTCAACACCATACTGAGAAGTGCATAGAACATAATAAACTCTCTGGAATGATTATTCTGTAGTCTATAGTCATTTATACTGTTATAGAACCAGAATAACAACAATTAGCTCAACATTGTTGATGGAACTATTCCAGATTTATACTGGAGTAACCAAAGATGGAATTTAGTCCTTAAGATAACAAAGGAAAAAAAAACCCACAAACCAAACCACAAAAAGATACATTTGAAATGTCAAAATTCTTATTTTCTCCTGTATTTTATGAAAGGGATTGTGTTGGGGTTCTTTTCCCCTCACAGAAGTTTTAACACTGCAGTGATAAGCACTATAATTTATTTCACTGAGGGGTTTCTGGGGATTTTACAAAATTTTTCTTGTATTAGATTTCAGGGAAATATTCCCCAAAATGCAGAAATCAATATCCTTGAGAAAAACTATATGATACCAGTCTTATTTATTTGCTTTTGTTTATGATGAGAGATATTTTAGTGCTCTAATTATCATTATCAGCGCACAAACACCTGCTGTTCCTAGACAGTGTTTCTATTAACACAGTTTGCCACTCCAATAGTTTTCTGTTGGCAATTCAAAATCAAATTACTTCTTGTCTGAAAATTATTGTTACTTGCTGGTGCTATTTACTATGCCTGTCATTTTCTAACCTTTCCTTTATAGTAAAAAAATAATCAATAGCCATTTTAACATTTTGTTTAATATGTGTTTATGAAACTTTGATTACCATCAGATTAAGGATGCCCTTAAACAACCCCTGTGGGTTTATATACCCTGGTGGCATTTGTATCCTTCATACATCAAAGCAGTAGGTTCTCTGCAGGGTCTGTGACACAGGTTATGCCCTCGCTGCCCTTGGGAGCTGTGCCCAGTTCAGATTTGGGTTTGCTGAGTTGGGTGCCTCAGACAGGGTCGTTCATGCTAGAATGGCTTAACTTGTTCCTCCAGAACTTTGTGCATGCCCCAGGCTAGAAAAGATCTTGCCTGCTGCAACTCTGTACTGAATTTAATGTCGAAGGAAGCAATTCACAGCTACTGGTTATATGGACGAGACTCACCAGATCAATTTGGTTATAATAATTCCATTTTAGGTTGTGACTACTCCTGGGCAAAAGGTAGTCCATTCATAGAATCATTCATAGAATCATAGAATCATGTGGTTGGAAAAGACCTCTGAGATCACTTAGTCCAACTGTACCTGTCCCCTTGCTAAGGCTTGAGCAGCGTAGGATAACAACACAGCTATAAAGGTTTACAAAGTCATAAGGACTTGCCTTAGCCACAGAGAGCTGTCAGAGAAGTGTCACAGCCTTAAAAGTTTTCTGTCAGAAGATTTCAAAAGGATTTTAAAAAATCCTACTGTTTTAAATATAATTACACAGTGACACAGTTATTTTTATGCAGTTTCTGTCTCCCGCTGCCGTCTGGGATTAGTCTTTATTTAGTGATAATGAACAGTTATGTCTAATGTCCTGGTTCAACCTCAAAAATGATGACAGGAATTCTGGCTCAACATTATTCTATTGGCATGTTACCTTGTTAAAGAGATACACTTACTACAAGTGCAAATCCTGCTGAAAGCGATGTTGCTACTACAGCCACTATTGTTCCAGCGAGTACCTAAACGAAGGGACGTGAGAAGGAGGCCCTCGCCCCTTGCCCTGGATCAGGATCCACAGGATGTAAAGGTCTGCCTGTAGCGGGGTCAGGAACTCCTCCAGGAAACCCAGAAGGAGCAGAGCAACACAGTGAACACCAATAAGCTGTGGGTCTAAGGAGCCTTGTGCGTACTTCTCACTGCAAATGACTGCAAGTCAACCACTTCTATCCCATAAACACGAGTTTAAGCGCACCTTCTTTAAGCTCTCCTTGGCAGACAGTGTGGCTGCATGGCAATGATCTCCTTGGCTGGGACACCTCTCAAGTGTGATCCTCGAAGAAATGAGATCTTTTACCAACAAGAGACTGCTGGTGAGCCCCATTTGAATCCTCCTGGGATGGCAGCTGGACTGCATGCCAGGCAATTCTACTTTTTAGCAGGGATAGTCAGGCACTGGAGCAGCTGCCCAGGGAGGTGGTTGAGTCCCCGTCCCTGGAGGAGTTAAAAAGATGGGTTGATGATCTTCTTAGGGACATGGTTTACTAGTGCACAGGTACAGTTGGTCTCAGTGATCTTGGAGGTCTTTTCCAACCAGATGATTCTATGATTCTATCATTAGTTGTTTAACCTAAATAAGTAATATTTTAGAGTAAGTCACTTAATTACAATATTGTGTGATTTATTACACTGCTTGATTTGCTCTGCTTAGCTCAGCACGAGTAGCTAGACTTGCTGAAGCACCAGGCCACAAGCTGGGAATTTCCAGTTTAAAACTTTCCAGTGCCTAGAAACTGTTTAGTCAAACCACAGCCTTCAGAGCCAACAGAAAACAGAGGCTTCAAGGACACGGATCATCAACACCCCAACTGCACTAAGACAAGATAACGACCTGTCTGAAAGACAGCAAAGGAATCCCATGGGGAAGGAAAAGACCCCAAACCCAAATATTAAAGCTAGACTCAAACACCATGTGAGAGGGCGTGTAAATTGTGATGGTAATAGCCATCCACGAAGAGCAAAGGTAACAGTTCTTGCCTGCTTCTAACTTTCTTTTAATCAGATATTGATATTGCAGCCACTTTACTACTCACAGGCAATATCTAGTAGAAATGAAAAAAGTTTCATGCTTTCAGGAAAGGAATAACAAACACTGCTTGTGTGAAAGCTTGCAGGCAAAATAACAGTAATATTAATAGTAAAAATTATAGTTACTACTTAAAAATGCTAGGTAACAGATTTACTTGGGTAAGGTAATTTCATCATGTAACAAAGACTGAATTGCAATATTTATACAGAAAATTTTGTAGCAAAATTATCAGATCCTGTATAGTTTAGAGCTAATAATCCTACTCTTTATTAATGAAGTCCAGAGAAGGAGCATGTCAGTGTCTGGAACACAGATCGCAGTCTTCTACGTATTTGTATCTGCTCTAAAAGCTACTCTTTAGTTTGAGCAAACATAATTTCTCCTCTGTAAAACAGGAAAAAAAATCCTTGTAATTTCAATGATATTAGAATGTTTTTGCTTTACTATTCACAGAGTTTGAGACTCAAATAGGTAATTTAAAAATCTACCTGGAAATTCACTGTCAAAGTCCTTTTTCAAAGGTGAAGCCACACAAGGAAAAATTTCCTGGCAAATCAAACCCAGGAACCAATTTCAACTCAACCATGTTCATGACTCATTCTTCATCTTGATAAACTTTAAAACTCTGCAGTCATGAAAACTTGTGAATAGCAATTTGAAACTGAAATATTTGCTGAAAGTGGATTTCAAAGGAAAGACTTAGTTCCATGACTTTAAATTCTTTTAGTTGTCAGTCATTCAGGTACAAGAAGCAATACAACTCATTTGGGAAACAAGACTGATTTCTCCAAATTAACTTCATGCACTGAATGTTCTTTTTATAAAGAATGGAACATTAGACCTTCTCATCCATCACACCCAATAGGGATTGGTAATCAAATGCTACAGTTTATATCCACATACCTAAACAAGGTAGATTCTTGCTCAAGCTTGCCAAAACCTATTCCTGCAACTTAAAAATGTTCTCTTGGTTGCCTTTAGAAATGTAAACAACACTCAGTACAACTGAATATATTTCCTTCTGCCTATTGACCTTACATTTCCCTTATCAAGATAATAGCACTTCCTTAGAAGTCGCCTTGGGCATTTCTGCAAGGTCAAAAAGACACAATGCAGAGATAGGGATAAACCTACTTTGAATTACTGCATCTGTTCATGCTTCAGTGGCTCTGTACCCTGATGGCAACAAATCAAGACTAGTGTGTTGGGAGCATAGCACTCAACCTCTTTGAAATCACAAAAATGAGATATGGTCAGAAAGAGCCCTGACACACTCTTAAATTACCATCCTGCCTGAGCTACTACAGCGCTAACACGTGTAATAAACAGGAGTCACACAGGAATGAGGAAAGCCAACAGAACCACATTATTTCAACCACAAAATCACATTTGCCAAGAGATGCATCAGTCATCCCACAACGTTGTCTTTCTGACAGAATGAACTGTGCATTCCAGGGAAAATCTCTGCCCTTGCCAGTAGATTCTGAAGAACTAAAAATTCCTAACTAATTCCTCGCTGAAGTTCCTCATCTGAAGTCCTTTGTTTATGAAGGGGTTTTAGAATTTTCACCTCGTGCCAAAATTTGTTATGCTTGATGAGAGCTCTAGTGAATATTGCAGAGCTTTTGGAGAGCTGTACCTGAAAACCATCAGCAGACAGGACTTTGTGTCTCAAATAATTCCTGCCACTTAGGTGCCACTAAGAGTCAGCTACCAGCCCTTTTCTTTTGTTGAAATTATAACCTTATTAATTTAGTAGTATTATCTAAAATGGCATAAAGGCTCTGAAAGGATAGCTAACCTCAGGGCAGATCACAGCTCAACCTTTGTCTCTGGGTAGCCGAGTTGAAAATTAGTGGCTATGATAGAAACATATTGTAAAGCTGGGACACTGCTGTGAATAATGAAGCATATCAAGTGTTTTGATAAACCAAAGGAATCTAAATGGACCCCAAAAAAGAAAAGAGAAAAAGCATTTGAGCTCTTCTTCTTTTCCAGAATCTTCCACTAGTGCCCTCACAGAGTCACGTCTTCTACCTCGCAGGCTCTGACTCCAACTCTACTTAAGAAAATGAAGAACATGATCCTGCCATCTCTTCAAAGATCTAACTTTATGGTACAAAGATTATATTGTTATTTCCCATTAAAGGTAATAATTCTGGTGTAGTTTCATTTTGCTGGCATTTGTGTTATTTCATTAATGTCTCCACAGTACTAGTTAGCACTATAAAAAGAATTCAAATTTTTAACAAGATTATTAGTCTTGATTTTCATTGTCAAAGCAGAAATGTTTTCAAAAGAGCCCAGGGAGGAGGAAGGAACACGACTCAGACATTGCAGTCAATTGTTACCTCCGAGCACATACACTTAGATTGCTTTTCTTTGATGCTGCTGCCAATTTTAGTCACAAGCGTATAAAAAAGGTCATGACATTTAGAATTACAGTACTCCCAAAATTAAATGTTCCTTTACATTTTTAATTTCTGAAAGTAATTTATTATGGAATAATATTTGAATATGATTGAACGAACGTGTAAAGATTAATGCAAACTGTCTTCAAATTGGAAGTTCACAACCACATACATTTAACCTTGTTGTATAATAAGCATGAAAAAGTTTATGCAGTATCTCCACGAGCTGCATTTCCATTTTGCTGGAAGCATTTGCACTATAATTCTCCTTAGCATTTTTCCACTGACATGTCTGTAGGAGGCATGAGGTTTAGCTCTCTATCATTTTCTACTTAAGATTATGCTGGTTTTGAATGGATTTCACAAACCTGGCAACTAAATAAGGAGCAGAAACTGAGTCCCAACTGTCTATGCAATTCTTTTATACAAACTCTTATGTGAGAAATCAAACTACTGATTTTTATACCAATTCAGCAATATTAGTGATACTATAGTATTATAGGAGGAAAATAGAATAATTTTGTGTGAAGACTAGAGAAACCACTAAGGTACCAAGTAACCAACAATGCAAGTCAGAAGCTCCAGACTGAGAGGTCTGGAGATCTGGTGAAGGGGAGATCACTGAAGCGCTGCCATGACCAGGCTTCAGGAGAGTGCCACACTCTGCAATGAGACTTGCACACCTCACAGATGTCACCTTAGACACTGCAGAGCCAGGGGACACTACTTGTTGAGCAAATAAAGGAATCTTCTGAAAGACAGCACTACAGAGATTTTTTTGTGGTCAGCAATTAGAGTTCATAATTCTCCCATAAACCTAACAAAAGCTGGCTGGCTTCTAGGCTGTAAAGGGCAGACACACGCAATACTGAATCCCTTTCAGATGCTAAAATTGCACCTGGGCAGAATTTATACCAGTATATAGAACTGACTTATGTTTTCTCAAGGAAACTCCTTGGAGCTCTTCGATAAACGACTGTTAAACTCTGAAATACTCAGTTTGAGAATCCATTATGATCAGAGGGCAAACTGCAAAGAAAATGTTTGAAGAAGGGAGACTGAGGAGGTGAGTTAAAAGAGGTCTTTAACTGTCCCATTACTGGCCAGTAAAACCCAGATGAAAACTTAAGACAAGTTGGTCTTTAACTGGCCCGTTACAGAGACATTCAAAAACCCAGAACAAAATTTAAGATAAAGAAAGTTAGAAAGGCCCTTTGCTACTGCTTATTTGATTCTTGACACCAAATCCTTTTGTGAACATTCCAGCATCTAACCCCAGAAAGAAAGAGACAGTGGAAAAGAAAAATAATATAGGACTGCTATTTTTTTTTTGCACATATGTACCTACACTATCACTCTCATGCCTGTACAAGTCTCTTGTTCACAACACTATAATCATGCTCAGGAGCAGTTTCTCTGCACACACGTGATGCAGACAACAACTAGTGTCTTAGTGTTTTGAAAGTTTCCATACATACCTAGCAACAATACCCCTTATTTCCCAGGTGACCGTGCTCCTTCAAGGGAGCAGAGCACTCTCTTCATGCCACACTGAAGGTGGCAGAATTGAGGAATTTAATACCCTTGTCACCAAGGCAATGGCAGGAGTAATGGTAGATCAAATCTGGCCTCTTGAAAAAGCCTTCAGGAAAGTTGTTCTGCATCACATTAATTCTTTGTTGGCTGGAGTTGAAGTTTTGAGTCAAGCAAAACAGAAGCCTAGGTTTCAGAATACATATACCCTGTCAAATTGCATTTATCAAGATAAGGGTTATTAGAATCTTTTTTCTCTTGTGTGAATGAAATGCAATAAACTTGAACTTTCAAGAATCACTACTTGTTCTAGCTTTGTGTGAAAACTGGTGCTGTGTTAGAGGCTACAGTGTGTGGAGAATCACCAGCAGGCCCAGCCACTTTCACCTGAAGTGACAGAGTCTGACCTAACGAAGTGTTTTTCAACTTCTCTTCCCATTTCCATGTCTCCTACTGTTGGGACATGGGGAGGAGCGAAGCAAGGTATTCAAATATTTTGAGTCAAACAGACCTTTGTCAAAGCTTTATCTTTTTTATATCCCACAAGGCAAATAAATACATTTCAATGCTTAACATAACAGAACAAACCCTTTCTAAGTCACCACTTAGGCTTTGTAAGCTGAAAATACAGACAGGAGCCCAGTAGCTGCCCGAGAGAGGAGACAACACAGGATTTAACAACTGGCTGATATTCACTTTGCAACAGATGCTCTCACAAGCAAATCTGCACTCATATCAAGAAACCACAGCCACAAGCAACAACTCTTCTCCCTTCCAAAGGGCTTTCCCCGTAAGAGGATGGAAACTCATTAGACAGAACCTGGCTGTGGCACTTACCCTGCTGCTGGACTTATGCTTTCAGTCAGGCTCTTTTGCAGGAACTAATTCCCTTTGGATGAGATCACCCTCAGACAGCTTGTGCTTACTTCCTTGGAAAAGACCTGGGGGAGCGAATTAGCTCACTGGGCTTTCAGACCTAAATAGAGAACTCGCTGAATGCTGGCAGGGAAAATGGCCATTTGTGCTGAGACTCCAGCCTTCAGCTTTATATAACATCATTTGCAGTGAGTTTGTAGCTGATACAGTTTAACATATAAACCCAGATAAGTATATATATTTATTTGACCTCTAATGATAACATTAATAACAATAAATATGAGAATTATTATTTGGATCCCATGTAATACATGTATGTGTGACTGTAAATGACTTTGTAAATAACACAGACTAATGATTATTTTCTTACTTACGAAGTAATGAACGATCAAACAGTACTTTTTCAATTTCCTTTTATGATGCTTCAGTATTCCAATTCAAAATATTTTCACACAAAAGTGAGAATCATTAGCCAGAACTCAGTTTTCCTATGAGACTTTTATCAAGTGGGTGTTAGTTTTGCAGCAGTTCAGATATTGAAAAGCACTACAAGTTTAGAAAAGGCTTGGCTGTACCTCAGCTTTTCCTCAAAAAGCGTTATGTATAAAATTTACTAGAAAAGAAACATCTTCATTAACTTTTTCTGTGGACATAGCAGGAACCAGTTAATCCATTGTAATTCCATTAACAGCTCAACTCACCAGTCTTCTCTGTCTTATGTTTTGAACTTTCAGGTCCTGGAAGGCAGGGGCAGGGCCCTTCGCATCGAGTTGTGATGGTTTTGCCAGAAGTACATGCGTGAAACTCCAACTTGCACTAGAATCATAAAAAAAGCAAGAATAAGTTTTGAATTAGGAGAAGATATAAAAGCAGCAGCTGTAGATTAAATGAGAAAGTGCATTTAGCAGTAATGGCATTGGACAGATTGCAAAACTTCGGTTTCTATTGAAAATGTCATTCTTGTTTTTATTACAGATAACAACAATAATAGCTACTTCCTAGGCAGAGCTTTGCACTGCACTTCTAAATGTGCCTTGTAAAGCGTTGTTATTATTCCCTGCTTAAACACAAAGAATTTGCAGCACAGAAAGCTGAAACAATTTCTTCTAATGGCAAATCAGGGAAGAAAATACAAACCTCCAGAATCCTACGCATTTCCTCTGCTGCATTACCATGTTTTGGGTGTGAAATCGTGTCATCTATCACCTGTTACCACTATCAATTTATTGGTTTAGTCTTTGAAGAGCTGTGAGCTCTCAACTTCTACTGCATGCAATGGGCTTGCTCTGAATAACAGCCATGAAAAGACATTAATCCTCACAATAGTGAGAACAGAAAGAAAGCAGCTCAGCTGATGGACTGGTCCTTGAACACGTCAGCTTCTTTGAACAAGGAGGAAATTTTAATTTACACCAATAACTAAGAATTGCCTTAATAGTTAACAGCACCATCTCTGAGAACAGCCATTCATCATGCAACCAATTCCAGAAACACAACAAAATCGTAAAACTGAAGAGTGAAGATTAAACCACAAGCAGTACAGTCCCTATATCTGCATATTGTTTCTTGTTCCTTTCCCTCAGCAGATGGGATTTACTGTGCCTCTTGACAGTCACCACATTGTCACTCTTTTGGACAGCAGGACATGTGCAGTATTGGATGAATCAGACAACTCAGGAGATTTAATACTGCAAAAGTGTGCAAGTTAAAAACCCCTGATTTATAACATACTGACTATTCACAGCCTTTGCTGTTTGCATTACATATATTTTAGTGCTGACTTTCCTCTAAGAGCTCCATGTCTGGGTAGTTGTCCTCTCTGTAGTCACTGCTCCAAGGATGTTTTTCCCCAGACTGTGCCCAGTGGCACATTTGCTGGAGTCTGGACCAAGGTACTAAGAAAATGGAGTAAAAGAAAACAGCACATAGAAGCAGGAAGACAAATATGGGAGGCGTTCTCTTTGGCTTGATACCTAATGAACTGAATTAAATACCATTTTTTGTCTTCTTCAAACACTGATTTCACCAGATCAGAATCCAAGGGCTTTTAATGCAAGGGGGAGTTCTGCCTGCAGAGAGGGAGACTGCCTCCTGCCAGGGGAAAATGGAAATGTTGAGTTGTAAAATCCCTTTGATAGATCTGAATTTTATTACAGATGAATTCTTTTTCATCTATAAGTAGGCCAGCACGCTTACACAGTGCGACACGACGTCTTTTGAAAGGTGCAGCTTTGCTGAAGGCTGAAGGACGCATAGCATAAGGCCCAAGGAGGATGTAGTGGGCATCTGGAGCTCAAGCAGCAACAGCCACGAAAATCACAGCATCATCTTCTGTTATTTTGGTATGATGGAAGGCAAGAGAACAGAACAGGATGTTGTTACAAGATAAATGCCTCCTGCTTTGAAAGCACTGCTAATATCTTGGCTATGCCTCTGTTTGTTTTTGTTAAAAGGGCTCATCTTTGCCCAGGCTTTAATCTAGCAGCAGGAGACCATTATCCTGTGCCTACATCCTATTCTGTTGACATTATCTCCCGGCCATTCAATGCACCCTGGTGGCTGCAAGCTCTGTGTGATGTTTTGCCCTTCAGATTTAGAAAAGGCACAACCACACACAAACACGTGCAAGGTTAGCTTGTGCTTTATACTAATTTCTTACAAGACTGAAGGGAATCTAAGTACTTATTTTTCATCTGTTTGCCCCATAAATACGCTCGCTTAATCTATGCTGTTTGGGCAGAACATAAACACAAGAGAAAGCGCATCAGAAGGAGAGGAGAACAGGGCAAAGGACAACGCTTTCTGAGCACACAGTCCTGAAGGCAGCGACTCTTTCTGCAGTGTATTCTGATAGTCAACATGTTATTGAGAACACAGGCATAAATCCTCCTCCTGCAGCTGGAGTTGATCATTTAATCCCCCTACAGAACATCAATTAGTTACATATTTTATTATGCATAATAAATGTAAATGAAGTATCTAAGCATTAGCAATTACACTTCAAATACCACTTTTAAGATGGTAAGGCGTGTTCCAAGCCTGTTATTATGTGCAGTTAAGAAAGGAAGAGATTTACGCTAGGAAAAAGCAAGACAAGTTTTTCTTCAGCTTTCCTCATGATTGATAAAAGTGACAACCAAAAAGCTCTAAATAAACCAAAAAAGAAACAGCTTAAAAAGCGATTGTCTCTATGATCTGAACATGCAGGGCAAGGAGGAGAACTAAATTTGAAGATCACAATGGTGCAGTCACATGTGAGTAAATTTATGCCTGTGATTAACCACATTATATTCCCACACAACTACTTTAGGATGTTGGTTTGTATACATATCCATAAAACTGGCGCGGTAGCTCTCTTTTGGGGGAAGAAGATGAAAGAACTCCATTGTTTTAAACACTAAATTAGGATAATACTGATTACTTTTCACACCTAATCGCTGTATGCAACATTTTTTCCTTCCTCTAAAGATAAACATAGAGATATACTTTCCATGTGATGATGTGTTTATTCATTGCAATAACCCACAGGAGTAGCTGAGCTTTGGATTTAATGACATTGCCTAAGCCAAACTAATTGATATGCAGAGGCAGAGTGGCCACAGAAGGTGCACAGTAGAGCAATAATGAAGTTTTTGGACTACTCTGCCATGGGATCTACAGTCCAGAAGGAGCCTGTTGGCTTCCCCCAAACCATGAACACTGCATTTCTACTTTTTGTAAAAACAAAAATTCCCTCTCTTGCCATCTCATCTCTTCCTCACATGAAAAAAAAAAGTACAACCTTATCAGTATCCAACACCAAAGGGACATCACAAGTTTTGCAGATATTAGTCATGAAGCTCCTTGCAGTGATTCTACACAGGACTCACTGGGAGCAGTCCCACAATTTGGGTCCATTCCCTCTGATTTCAGGAGACTCATCTCACTGGTGGTGTGACTGGATCTGCCTTGACTCTCTGGTGAGTTTTTCTCCTAGTAGAGCTCCCTGGGTCCTGTCAAGCTTTCTGTTTCTCTGCTATCTCCCTGGTGTTCGAACTGCTTTTGTTTACTATGAACCCCAAGGCCCACATAAACATCTCTAAACTATTTTACTGCAAATGGAAAAGCAGCTCTGTTATTTGTTGCTAAATGTATATGGAGATCAATAAAATATATGAGGGGAGAAACGGTTGAACATATTCATGGAAAATTCATAAATTAATTTATTCAACTAAGATGTGGGAAATTATTGCAGAGTGTGTTTTGGCTGAAGTGTTCCCCTGAGAACCCACTACTCGTATAATGATTCCCTCTTTATTGTCAGTGAATCTACAGCAATGTGTTTTGCATAAGCATTCACATTTGAGGGAGAAAGAAAATAGCTATATAAAATTTATTCCCAGCTATTTTATTCTCGTCTGTCAGTCTCCAGTCTGTAGTACCTGCTAGAGTAGAATCTAGATATTTTTTAATGATGTAATAAACCAGCATATCTCTGTTTTTATACCGGCTTTCAACTTTTCGCAGTCAGGTTTTTGATCTAACCTGCACATAAGTAATATTGCTGAATAAGTTACCGTGATCTTTTACACAGTGGTGTATATTTGATTCATGAATATCTACGTGGACAGTTTAGTACAGCCTCCAGACCACGTCAATGCCTTGAAGAGCTTGGCATCTTGACACAAGGAACTCATGCATTTGCTTAAAATGCTGCCAAGTAGGGTAACACTGAGTCAAAACAGGCAGCAGCTGCTGGACACCAGGAGCACCAGCACGGAGCAGCCAGAGGAGCTGCCTCTCCACCAGGAGAGTGATCATAGAATCGTAGAATTACCTGAGTAGGAAGGGATCCAAAAGGATCATTGAGTCCAACTCCTGTCCCTACACAGGACACTCCCAACATTCCCACCGTGTGACTGAGGGCAGTGTCCAAATGCTTCTGGAATGCTGGCAGAATGGGTGCTGTGGCTGCTTCCCTGGGGAGCTGTTCCAGGGCTCCACCACCCGCTGGGGGAAGAATCTCTTCCTAATGTCCAACCCAACCCTCCCCTGGCACATCTTCCTGCCATCGCCTCCAGTCCCGTCCCAGGTCACAAGAGAGAAGAGCTCAGCCCCTGTTTCCCCTTCCTCCCTCCCTCCCTCATGAGAAGGCACAAACAGCTCTGAGATCCCCTCTAAGTCTCCCCTTCTCCAGCTGAACAGACCAAGGGACTTCAGCTGCTCCTCACATGACTTTCCCTCCAGACCCTTCCCCAGCCTTGTGGCCTCCTCTGGACACTCTCCAGGAGTCTGATGTCCTTTTTACACTGTGGCACCCAAAACTGCCCCCAGTGCTTGAGGAGGGGCCACAGCAGTGCAGAGTAGAGAGGCACAATTCCCTCCCTCGCCCGGCTGGCAATGCTGTGCTGGGTGTGCTCCAGGACACGGTTGCCCTCTTGGCTGCCAGGGCTCACTATTGGCTCTTGCCATGGACCAGAATCCCCAGGTTCCTCTCTGCAGGGCTGCTCTCCAGCTTCTCAGGGTATCAGCCCGTTCTGTAGGTGTATCCAGGGTTGCCGTGCCCCAGGTGCAGACGTGCACCTCTGTGCCTTTCTGCTGAGCTGAAACTCCCGCTGGCAGCCCACAGGTGAGACAGCACCTTAGGAAGGTACTCCTTCCACTGGCAGATACCCAGCTGAGATCAGCCAATACTGCCCTGCCAGTGGAGAACAGGAGACAGAAACACTGCCACAGCAAATGCTCCCAACAGCAGCAACGGCCTTAGTGCACGCTGACAGTATTTGATGCATTAACCCCACGTGCTGGGATGAAGCTCACTCAGTAATGGCACAGCTGTGTATTTCTTCCTTGTGATTCTAATTACAAAACATGGGGTAAATACTGTCAGATCCTAGCCCTGACAGCACCTTTCACTGGGAATGCAAATGTAACTGAGAATCTGCTCAGCAGAGGGAAAGCTCTCCAAGACCCCAATTTGGTCTTAATGCATGAAATTCATCGTACAGAATCTATACTTCAGAATTTCTTGTGGTTATGCTAACAAAGGAGACGTTAACTTCTAAACTTTTATTGCTTCTGTCGTTAGTTGGAATGTGAATTAAAAGAAGAGAAGCATATTTGTTGGTGGGAGTATGTAGGAATTAGCAGACAATATACATGATGAAGATAAACTACCATGAACTCTCTTTCTCAAAAGACTGAAGGGGAGTTAAATTTTATAGTATACTAATTAAAACGTATGATAAAAACCTGAAATATTACATCTTACTAGTAGAAGCGGCTCTAAAACTCTGTTGTTGAAGACATTGCATCTTCTTTAGTGCCCTGCAGCTTTTTGCATTTCCACAGAGAATTATTTCAGTGCAGTGTTTGTTTTATAGTGCATCTTTTGTTCACTCACAATGAGTCTCTTCTAAAGTTCACATACAAATAACAAAAGCTCATTATTTCCTACCTTATCTCTCACTCAGTACCTGCCACCAGAAGAAGCTAAAATGTCCTGAAATTACAGCGTTATCAATTTTTTAGTCTAGAGTTTCTTCATATCAGTAGTTTTTCATACCAATCTGTCTTATGAGATAATTAGAATCCATTGGAATTCAGACACCCAGATGAGTTTGTTTGTTTACATGCTTTAAAACAGTCTTTTCCATTGGTTCCTTACCTAGGCCTCTTATCAGTATTTTCTTTATAAGCCTGTTTTCAGTTTTCATCAGATAGAAAAATAAATACTATATTTGGAAACACCCTCAGTCCAAGAGATATTTTGATTTTCTTTTTTTTAAAAAATATAAATAAAAAGCTCAGTATTTTTTCTTCAGATCCCCAAACGAATTTCACACTGTGCACTCCCATTGCATCCTGCTGAACACGTACATTAACAAGTCTTAATGGGAATTCTGTAAAACATGATACCCTGGGTGTTGGCTACAAATGACCAGCTGGGAGACAGCAGAGTCAACCGTATGAGGTCAGGTTTGTAAAACAACAGACACTAAGTCCTAACACAAGACTCCAAGTCTGGGCTGCGTGACAGGGTTGTGTGGTCCCTTAGCACTTCTCTTCCCTGCTATGGATTTCTGCTGCCTCTTCACTGCTCTGCAACCCAGAGCTTTGAGCAAGCCCCTCTGCTCTGGGCACTGGAGATGGAGAGGAGCTGCACTGGGACAGGGCAACAGAGCTCCATGGCCAGAGTGGGCACCAAAAATATGGACCAAATTCTGTCCTCAGGACTGCCCTCTCGAGCTTTATATGGACAACAGTGGCTATTCTATGGCCACACTAGGATTTTTGCTGGCTTGTACAGGTATCCCCTTTCTCCGGACACACGTTTCTGCCTGTCAGGTCCCAGGTGCTCTGCTCCAGGGTGGGACCAGCTCATGTAATTGCAATAAAAATAAAGCAAACGTCATTTGCTTTCGATTAGAATAGTTACCAGGCAAACATACAGTACTTTATCTGTGCAATAAAAGCTGTACAAAGATACCTTAAAAACCTGGATTCCTAATTAGAAGCTCTGTTCTCCTTATGAGAATACAAAGCTGCTGATGATGTTAACGGGAGTTATGCATGGATACCAGTGGTGAAATAAACTTTAATTAGCACAAGCATTCTATTGTGTAAATACATAGAACCATTTTTAAAATGTGCACTAGCTATAGCTTTGATGCAGATGTTATAATAGATTGGCTCAGAAATTTCCTTGTCTGCAAGAAATGACATGAAGGACCTTATTAAATCTCAGGTAAACAACAAATATTTGCAACAGTCTCTCCTTGCACACTTAGCTAACAGGCTAGTGGTTCATAATCTCCTAGGAAAAAAAAAAGACAACAGCTCCCAGGTGTGGGGTCAAGAAGAAAGAGACCCGGGTTCCAAGGCATTGATATTAAACAGGATGAACAGATTTACGCAGCTGAATGCAGTAATGCCAAGAGGTCTTACACAGCAAAGTTCTCAGGGCTACAAACTGCTCTGCCCTCTGCAATCCTGCAGCTCTAATAAGGGAGAGCTGCAGGACTTTGCCCTGAGGGTAAAATTAACCCTGGAGCAGAGAAAAAGCTTGAGATCTGGGCATTTTTTAAGTACCACCCTTCAAGTCAGGAGGGTGCATCATTAATATTGCCAACCCAGGTGCTCCAAGCACATGGCTCAGGTCTCTGAAATGAAGCTCATCTATTTTAAGATTTTCAAATGTAAACCTACTTTTTAAACTATTTTAATTTTTTTGACTGCTTTTTTTTGTTAGGTCTCAGCCATATGAACTGAGCAAGTTACATGGTTTTGATGCTTACAGCATAAGCTTAAACAACTATGAACTCCAGAGCAAATGGAAAGACAGAAGGTTGATCTTCCAGGAAGAGACAATTAGCTCCTGGCCTGGGCTCCAGAAAAGAGCAAGCTGAATTGCAAGAGGAAGCCATCATGCAATTCAGGTTGGCATTAATTGCATACTTTTTGGCTCCAAACTATAATTAGAACTCTGCACACCTTTAAAAATAAGTTTCAGCATCTCAGCAGGAGAAGAGTAGAAGTGGCTCCTTTTTCTCATCAGTTAAAGTCAAAGAGGTGTTTTAGAAAACAAAACTGACTGCTCAGCAGCAGGTGAGCTCTGCTCCTGAGAAGAGTTCATGCTTCTTCCTTGCCACTGAATTAGTGCATGAGAGATCCTTAAAAGAGAGCCTGTGGCCACGGGGTACCAGACCTGCAGACCAGAGCCAGGATAAGAAGGGGGAGGAAGGGGCCAAGCCGTGGGGGCAGCACCCACAGAGCACACGCGGGGTCAGCTGGAAGCCCTCCCCAGTGGGGTGGAAACTCAGGGTGATGGAACAACTAAAGCAGTGATCCTGGAGCAAAATATCTGACCACACTGCAATCAGAATATAAATTCCCAAGCGTTTGGCCACTAGTTTATTTCTAAAGGACTACTTAGTTGATCTTTCATATTTGTATTGGACTCAGAGTAGCCAAAAGCTTTGCATTTAAACGTTACCCTGCTGGATAAAACTACTCAAAGAACAAAGAATTACAAAGCTGGTTTTTTTTTAGAAAGAAAATAAAAAAGAGCCATTTCCCAAACTGACTGATGGCTGAAGAGTCAATAAGGCAACTGCTTGTAGGCATTTGAACCATTTCAGTGTTTGAACGGCAGGGCTGCAAACCAAGGAAATTATTATGTACTTGTGCTACGGCAAACTGCCCTTACAGCCAAAGCAAAATCAGCTGATTTGGGGACAGACCATTGAAGGACAAAATTCTGTTTTAATACAAAACAAATTGCCCTGAGAAATAGCTGTCAATCAGCTCAATGTGAAGCAGGAATTTTTTAAAAATGCAGTTAATTGCATCAGCCAGATGATAGAGCACATAAGGTCACAGCACTGGATACAAGAGGCAGAGGACATTCAAGGGAACATTATTAATGCACTGTAACAACTAAAACAAACGGTTGCCATTTTGTGAACAAACAAGAAACAGTTCTAGGCACCAAAATCCAACATGCCACCTAAAAATTAAATCTGTTTTTACAGTAATTTAGACGCTACTTCTGGAAACACCTAGACCAAGGCTGGGTGAGGGGGTTGTTCTATCATCTTTTAAGAAATTCAAGTGTTTACTGGACCAGCAGGGGCCATGCAGGGCTGGAGCTTGACTTGGCTGGAATGTAGACTTACACTGAAACGTGGACTTCAGCCTGTAGTTTGATTTTGGCAACTCCACAGATCATTTCAGAGTACCAAGGTCATGCCCACTCTGGGCTGTGTCAGATTGTGCCTTGTGCATGAATGCAGGAGCTGAGGAGGTGATGCAAAGTCACCCATCCCCAAGGGGCAGCTCCACTCGCAGACAGTCCAACCAGAGAAGCTGCTCTGCCTGCCAACCTCCCACAGGAAGGTGGGACTCACTGCCACAGGTTGGCACCAACTGGGAGATCTCTGCAGGATGCTTCATTGTGTGCCACAATCATGTGCGATGCCTGGTAATTACTGCTATGAACCGTCTTTGGAGATGCTGATTTCCTAGTCAGGAATATCTGCAGGATCAGAATCCAGATGCAAATGTAGGCAGCACTGCTGGCTTATTTTAAAAAAATGAAAACTGTATCTTACAGCCCACATTCTATATTCAGATACAAAACACTACCTGATGCTAAACGTCTACTCCTTTTTCTTCCTGCAGGATTTGCATGAGAGCTGAACTAATGATGAACACTTCTAGCTGCACAAAGGAACTTTTGCTTTCCACACAGTAGCCTGCCACATCCCAAGATGTGGACTTTAAAAATCACTTTTCTACAGCTTCTGTTTTCTTTCTTTTCTATATACATATTTTATTGCTTTTGCTTCTTATAAAAATCTCTATTCTAACTTCATTATTATGAGATCAGAGTTCACAGCTAAGAGCATTATTCAAAGTGGGAAGAAGCTACTTTTTTTTTCTTTTTTTAATAGACCAAAGCCATCTTAGTTTAAAAGTAAAGAAAATCACAAGGAAACAATTGGAGATTTGGAGCAATCGATGCTGCTTGAAATGTACTTGCCATGTAATTGAGATGCATTCTCGTTCTGTAGCCATTTACCGATCACATGAGAATGATAATTTGTCATTTTTACTTGCTTCAAATTACTAAAGGCAATTTAATTTCTCTCATGGAGACGACACATCAGATAACGTGAACATAATCAAGAGGTAACGATCTGTGGCTTTATGCACATACAGATACTCCAGTTACCAGCTAAACAACTGCCTACATATGGCAGAGGGAAGGCAACACAAGACATTCAGATCCCCAAGCACAGGCTTTCCACATTTTAAACTGAGTAATTTAGCTATGCCATGCAACTGTATCAATCTAGATTTCAGATGAGGCAATGCTCCATCTCCTCAGTCATTCTCATATCCATCTGTCCTTACCTGGTCAGAAAAGCAGCATCTGGTGGATCACTATAAAGTGCAGGCATGCTCCCTCCAGCCTTATGGAACATAGCATTATCTTAGCACCTCAAAAACCACTCAGCCAACGCACCATAATCAATTAGCAACTGCAAAGTCATTGCAGCATGCAAGGGGCCTGAACCAAGGAAATAGGTGTTGGCATTAGGTGAGGGTCCTGTATTTAGTGCTGTATCTACAGTTAACTTTAAGGTGTCTGACGCATCTGGTAGAGTTATTAGGGACGAGATTCTGACCACTAAGGCTGTACAGGCTGAGCATGGTTTATAAGCACAGTTCAACCCTCTCTCTGACGTGTATTTTTACACGTGAAAGTTGAAGAAAAGTTGCCACAACACTCGATTCACCTCTTGAAACACTGGTGAATTAGTCTATTGAATTTGTTCTCTGTTGCCCATTCCTTCTCTAGCAACCTTGCCAGACAGAACAGTAACAACAGTAAACTAGCATATCATGCTCAATTGTGTGCTTCCCAGAGGGTGTCTTACGAAATTACTGGGGAGAAGGAAGCTGTACCTGCAAACATCTCAGAGCCCACATGGATGAGGGTCTGGGGAGTTTCCAGGAGTATCTGAGAGAACAAGGGTCAAGTTAGGTGCTGTACTCTACAGGCTCCTGAGTTCCTACATCCTTAGCTAGCAATGATTTCTTAAAACTCACTGTATTTTTCTTCCTAAAATGAGTAAAACAAAGTGAGGGACAAAGGATACAGATAAATTGAAAGACCGCCCTGGTTTCTTTGACAACTTGGCAGTGCAGTGAGCATCTAAAGTGTATCCTTGTTACCAAACTCAGTACTTGAGCTGCAATACCAGTCGTAAGTCAAACACAACCAACTCCTAAAGTGCCTCTGTAAAGTGGAAATGTGAGCTTTTTCAGCATGCACGCTCGGATTTCAAACGGTGTCATCCTCTTCTGACAAACTTCATCTCTCCATGTGAGAGATGAAGGTCAATTTGGACTCTTCTGTTCCCAAAAAACATCACTGATAATAAATTCCAGGTCAATCCTCTTCTCCAGAATCGAGTTAATTCCATTCCTTTCCCATCAAATCTATATTAACTACTTCACAATAGGTTTGCCCAAGTTTCGCTGACCATGATGTGGCCTCTAGCAGTGTTCATTCCTTGTTACTGATGTGTGAAATACACAGTATCAAGGAAATTTAAGATCTGAGAGTTTTTGTCTGTTGTTTATATACAGAGCAAATCTGAAGCGTAAGTACTAATAGAAAATAAACAGCAGTACCACTGCTCTGGTTGCTTTCAGAGAAGCAACAAGACTTAAGCACTAAGACTGCCAACCTATTTTTAATTGACTTCTCAGAATTTTTATTTTGTGAAAAATAAATCAAAACAAAAGCCAAACTGCAAGCCCCAATGCTAAGAAGCACTGAAACAAAACACTTGGCAGTTACTAGCAAAGAAGCATCAGAAATGTATCTTGGAGCATAGCAACCAATGAAGAGTAAGCTGGCTTAAGCTTTGAAGTTGAAGCTTTCAGCAATGATTCTGATTTCTAAAGAAGACAATAGAAGCAACAAAAAATTTAAAAAAAAGGAAAAAAAACCAAACCCCAGGCCTAGTTCAATGCTCAGTGAATGGACTCGCTGTGAAAGACACCCACACAAAGAAAGCAGAATTAGTCTGTTTGCTTTAAATCAAGTAACCATGGCTAATCCTTTTGCAGTATTATCCTGTTTCGGCCTTTAATAAATCTGCTTTAAATTAAAGATGTACCCAAGCCAAGAAACACCTCCTTTGATGTTTTAAATGGCTCAAATAAGCTGTTTGCTGGTAACAGCTCAAAATATGAATATTGAAATTGAAAAGTAATTTTTCTATGGTAAGAGGTTGGCACCTCTCAGGAAAGGTCAGACCATTGAGGATCACAACTTTTAAGCACCTCAAACATTGGTGCATCTTCTGCTGGTGCATAAAGAGAAAAGATCCTGGAATACAAGTCTCTTACAAGCCAGTTATCCAGAAGCAGCTAATCCCCTTGTTTTACAACCCTTGTATCACATCATCTGGATATTGGAACAATGAATTTTATGTCTTAACTGAACGCAGGCATAGAGCTTGGAACAAGGTAACTAAATTACTGCAAATGACATTTTTATCTAAGCTTCTGTAATTAGCTATGAGTTGGCATAAGAAACTAAGATTTTCTTGTTTCCTCTTCCTGTCAAGAGCACAACTTTCAATGCTTGAATTTTGGCAGATAATTCACAATGTAAATAACATTTTTCTCCTATTTTGACTTTGGCTGCAGAAAGGACAATTTAAAAGAGAATATTGGCTTTACACATAAAATGTACAACAGCAAGCCAAACTAACAACAAAAGTAATCAGGTTGTCTTTAGGGCAATGGTAGCTGTAGGGTGTGTAATTGATGGGTTTTTAAGTTCCGACCATCACATGCCAATTTGTTTGATTTGGCAGTCACAACAGCAATTCTAATCAAGTTAGAAAAGGAGCCCTGTGATTACCATCATCAAGATTGCTGGCTTTCCCTAAAAGAAGAAATACTTTATTTGCAATCCTTTCTTATGGCTGACTTCCCTTCAAGGGTGTATTCTGGCTCAATGCAAAAGCGTTCACTGCACAGGGCAAATCATCAACCACCCACAGGTGGCTAAAGAACAGAAAGCTACTCAAACTTAGTTGCTTTATGCTTTGATCATCCCTTTCAATGGAAATTGTTGCAGTTTTAGGAGGCGGCCTGGGAACTTCATGGAATTTTCCATAAAGTATATAAACATGCAGAAGTCTGCAGGTGTCACAGGTGAGTGCAAGGATGCTTCATTGTCCTCGATCCTCCGAGTAGTTGGACTGGCTCAATAAGGGTAACGATGGGAGAAAACCAGGTAACAATAAACCAGCACCCACTCTTATCAGGATGTGACAATGACATTTGCCTTCATTTCCACTTTTCCCTCTGTCTCTCAGTCACGTGACCCCAATCCAAACCTTGCAGATGCACAAATCCCTTTCCTTCAAAGTACGCAGGGCAGAAGATCCCATCTCAAACCACATTTTTTGGCAAAATAATTCAGCCCAGTGTGCACCTTCCTTCCAAATCCTGCTGCAGCATGAACAGACAGACAGTGGTGAATAATACTGAAGGGGGGAATTGCTTAAAACATGTTTAATTACGTGCACTGTAGAACAAATAAATACCACCATTTAAGACAAGCTGAATTACAACTCATTCTGGTTCCTTGTAGTTTTCACCTGGAGCAGTACATATTATTAATATTTCCCTCCTTGCAGCCTTCTGAATTCTCATTAACCTTTCTGTCAAGATTGCATTAAACATATCTTGTTAATTCACGATGTTCTTTGAGAAATCTGACATGGGGATGACAAATGCTTGTCTAGAAAACCCCCTCTGGTTTAATGACATGCATAACAAGAAACACAAAATTCTAGTTTATAACCCAGGTTTAATTTCAGCTTTGCTACTTCAGTGAGTTCAACAGCAAGACAATCTGAATATTTTAGCATCTGTCCTTAAGGGAGTAGAAGAAAAGGTCATGGACCCTGAAAAAATCTAAAGGCTTCAAGGACCTTCTCCAAAGCTGAAGCATTTTTACTTTCTAATATGATATTCTAAAGCATGCATGACACCTAAATAAAACCCTTGACAATTAATACACACTGCTCTTACTCTCACACTTACTACAGGTCAAGGCACTAAATTTCTCAATAAAGTATAAAACCTTGTGGACAAATCTAGTGAGAAGTTGTTGCAGTCTTGGTGCAACACAAGGTAAGGCAGGTAGGCATTCCTGCAAGTCCTCAATAAACCTCAGAGATTACCCTTCTACATGGCAACACACCACCCTTCCTGCCGACTACAATAATAATGCTGTAAAATACTGCTGAAGCTTCATCAAGTCAGAAGTCAGGTAACTGCTTTTTTGGAACTAGTTTCTAGAACACTTCAATATTAAGACTTGAATCCATTTCTTGCAGTAGGAAAAAAGCTACATGTGCTTTCTGCCACAGTACCCGAATTGTCCAGAGGATGTCACCTTTGAAATGCAAAGAACTGAGGCATCTTCCTCCAAGTCCTGCTTTTACAATTGAAACTCCAATCACAGTTAGCGCCTGCTCAGAGGAGATGCTGGAAAATCGGGTCCCAAAGGCAGTATTGCCTGAATACTGCAACATGCCTTGGACAGACACTACCTCATCACCTTTTTTTATCTGGATGTGGAAAGGGGCTAATTCCCTGCAGAACCAATGAGAGTGAGGCTAATCCATCTGATGACTATTGCAGCTAGTTTGTACATAATTAATGTTCACTGATAACAGGTGCTTATACAGTTGACACCCAAATGAGATTTGATCTGCTCAACCTGCAGACAATTAATGGATTAAAAAGACACTAAAATCCCAAGCTGGGTATCTGTGTGTTTGCCACACACTTCACAGACTAATCCTCTTAGTTCTACAGCACTAACAGCTATCCTTTGAGCTGATGCTGGAAGGATTCATGCATTGATGATGTCTTCAGCATTTAAAGGTTCAAATGCCATTTTGACAGAGGTATTTTTCTCTTGAACATTATGGAGACTGAGTGTTTTGATAGGTGAATATCAACAGATGTTCTATTAACAGATAGAAGGATAAAGTGTGACATTTTATCTGTCACTAGTTCACACAATCAATGGGATGGATATATCCCTAAACTGAATAAATTAGTTGTATTAAAATGCAAAAAGTAATGTAAATATTCCAATTGCTACTATTTGTTACACTGTCTGAAGGTGATATCAGAAGATGTTGAAATGAAGAGCCATTGTATTGATTTAAAGCAATAAACTTAAAGAGACCAGAGTTTGTCTTGCTTTGCAGCACCTGCTCCTTTGCCTTGGATAGCATGGTCAGGGTGTCTGAGCTTCCACTTCCATGGGGAAGCATTTAGTAAGTCAGTACTGGCTTTTACCCCTCAGGAAAGGTTTTAGTTTAGTTCCTTTTCATTCTGACCACAGCCTGACCACCCAGATGGATAAAGCCTCACCGCCCTTAAGCATTCTCCTGGTCTCTTGGTTGTCTCATCTCAGCAGGAAGGGTTCCCCTCATCAAGGTGCTGGCGGGATGGGGGGGGGGGGGGGGGGACGACACACATGAGCTGGATTATTTGCTTTAAATATGCAAAGAGAATGGGTGAA
Source organism: Dromococcyx pavoninus (assembly GCA_033558185.1). Classification (NCBI taxonomy): domain Eukaryota; kingdom Metazoa; phylum Chordata; class Aves; order Cuculiformes; family Neomorphidae; genus Dromococcyx; species Dromococcyx pavoninus. The sequence goes on along the minus strand of JAUMJL010000064.1, from coordinate 1,470,351 downwards.
CTGTGCTGTCAGAGCGACGCTGAAGGATGACAGCAGCGTCTAAGAGCCCTGTGCATGGCATCACCAAGGAAATTTATCCCCCAAGCATTGCACAGGCTGATGATTGGAAACTGAGGGAACATGACTGAGTTGCACAACTCCCTGGGCAGAAAAAACATTTTATTTAAGAAAGATTAAATTGCCACAACTGCCCCTGACAAGAGTGCCTGTCTAGTGAGGCCTTGAGTCTGTATTTTGGGCGAGGACTGTGCTGCAGCCAAGACTTTAAAAACATTCACAACACAGGCTGTTACCAGTGCTGCATTTCCTCGTCACTATCTAAGTGTGACTGATCTGCCAAGATCAAGACTAAATTCATGATCAGCAGCAAGGGCACCTAACATGAATTATACAACTGGCTTTCCTTCCTAGCCTCCCGGATATGCTAAAGAAAATGCTCTTCCTGCATACATTGTTGCTTTATATATCCACACCACATTCTCTGTGTAACCATGCATGACTGCTTGGCTCATCCCACCGTCTCCTCCCTGCTCCCAAAATAAAGACAAGGCTCAGTAACAAGGAGGCATTCGGCCACTAAATATCAAAGGCTGTATAATAAAATGAATTGATCTCATGGCAGCGTGTCTTGCCTCCTGGATAAAATGGGAAAAAAGAAACTGTGGGGTAGAAGCATTGGTGATTGTCTGGAGCAGGTTTAACGCCAAGAAAAGTGAGTGCTTAGTGCAGTTCTGGAGGGGCAGGCCCTGTGCAGACATCTCTGTCAATGGAGACAGAAAAGCCGTCCAGTGAAGATAGGGAGGGAAATGAAAGCACAAAAAAGAGGGACCAGTTGATTAGAGGAAAGGAGGAATTGTAAAAGATCTTTCCTTTCCCTTCACCTCCCCCAAATCAGGGATATAGAGATGAAACTGAAGTCACTAAACAGAAAAATATGCAGGAAGAGCCTGTGAAGTCAAAGGATTGGCTTCTTAAACTTCTAAGGATCGTATCCCAGCACTGACCAGAAGTAGAGTCAACACAGAGGAGATACAAGGCTTAAGACTGTATCAGATTTTGAGAGGAGGTAAATGAGTCTCCTCCCAAACTCAGGATACAGCATAAAGCCAGAAGTGTAAAACAAGGGTGCCAGAGATGAACAATGAGCACAAAAATCCAGACAGTGCTCTTGGCTCTCACAGTGAAAGATGATGTCCTGAGCATCTTAACAAAGTAAGAAATCCCACAGAATAATCTGCCACCCTGAAAGCACAGTGTATACTTAGTCTTGAGAGTTTTTGCCCAAGGGAAGAAGATACTGGAGTTTCAGTGTCAGCTCACATCTCAGATTCTCTGCTAATGGTATCTTTAAGCAGGTTGCTCAATTTACTGGTAAGCTGCAAGATTTCATCCTGAAGCTACACAGTGCCCACTCTGAAGAAGGATGAGATAAAATTTTAAACACTGATGGACTGGGTTTCACTCACCACTTCAATGTAGAGATATAATCAGTGGTAATGAAGGAAGCTTTTTTCTAAGCCCCTTCTGCAGAAGTTTATAAGCTTTACTGTAGACAGCTGGAAATCACCAGACTTATTCAAAGCTTCCACATTGTGTGCTGTGTGGGGTCTCATTCTTCCACTAAGTTCATGATGGTGCATCAAAGAAAAACATTTTAATTAAAAAAGTTTCTGAAATACTAGATTTTAAATCAATTTTTGGGACAGGTAAGTGGAAGGGAAAAAAAAGTAACTTTCAATCCACTAACTACTTATGGAAAAAGAAACGCTGTAAGCAAAGTAATAGAAGACCAGAATGATTAAGAAGATTTAAGGCTGAAATACCAAAAAACTGTTGCTGATTATCATTCAAGTATTCTGTTGCATCAACTTGGTGCAAGGGGGTAAGTGAATAATTCTACTCATTTGAGTTTTCCCACCATTCTTTAGTCACAGGTTAGCCTAGATGTTGCTCAAAAATGACCTCCTGCTCTTTTCCAGTTATAACTTAGGTCCAAATACTACCCTAATAAAAATACACGGCATCAACCAACAGAAAAAGTGAGCTGAAATTTAGATTATAATAATGCCAGATTTAGCACAGTAGAAATATGATTCACTCTCACCTGTAAATCTACAAGTGTTTTTCATCCCTTTGTTTCTGAATTACAGATAACACATCATCTAAACTCATGTATTATTCACATGTTTCTTTTACTGCAGTAATCTGAGAAAGCTGACTAAAAAACACTAACAAACTTCTTATCAGGCACGAGGGTGTACTGCTCTCTGATGTTGAAAAACTATGGCAAGCACCCCTGGGATCACAGCATTACCCTCACAGTGGTACAGCAAGCACTTTTGGAGCCCCAATTTATGGACCCAACCAATGGCCTTTTTGCCCCCAAAATTCTGATCACCTTTCCTACTAATTGCACAAAGCTAATTAAACAACAGCAAGGAACTTCTCTTTCGATGCTGTAAGCCTTCAGCAGAGATGGAAGCTGTTTACTGCAGACTGAATTCAGATATGTCTTCTGCTTAATCCTAACCTGTAGTCATAGCCAACAATTTATATATTATTCATTTTATTAATCAAATATTTATCTAATATTTCACTGTATTTGATGACAAAAAGCTATCTCTATGTATGACCATATGAGTTCATAATAGTCTGTCTTCATAAAGACATTCTGAATTAATTTTTACATGCTCTATTTCCATTTTGCAAGGAACAGCTCCTTTTTCTTTTTATAGGCTCTGTATGGTCTTAAGAAATAGATAAGTGAGCACGATAACAGTTAACTGTCCTCAACCTGCAGCCCGTGTCTTTTGGCATTAGTAGGAACACTTAGAGCTGCATGACTAGATTCAGTATCTCCTGTAAGTAAAATTACTGCTGAAAAGAAAGTAGACAAACACCTTTGAAGACTGAAGTGTCCCCATCTAACCCCTGTCTTAAGCACCAGCATCTCTTTATTTAAACAAAGCAGCAATATCCTATCAAAGCTGGAGGGGAAGTTGTGTGAGGAGCAGCTGAAGTCCCTTGGTCTGTTCAGCTGGAGAAGAGGATACTGAGAGAGGATCTCAGAGCTGTTCACTGAGAGGGGAAACAGGGGCTGAGCTCTTCTCTCATGTGACTGATCATAGGACTGGAGGGGATGGCAGGAAGATGTGCCAGGGGAGGGTTGGGTTGGACATTAGGAAGAGATTCTTCCCCCAGTGGGTGGTGGAGCCCTGGAACAGCTCCCCGGGGAAGCAGCCACAGCACCCACTCTGCCAGCGTTCCAGAAGCATTTGGACACTGCCCTCAATCACATGGTGGGAATGTTGGAAGTGTCCTGTGTAGGGACAGGAGTTGAACTCGATGATCCTTTTGGGTCCCTTCCAACTCATGTATGATTCTATGAAATGAGTAATACCAGCAGCTTATGGCACATAAAACTAACTTCCCCTTGAAAGCACAATGCCTGCAGATATTAGTGTTGATGTGTCCCTTGCCACCACAAACAGCAGTGCATCCTACAGAAACACAAGGCTTCATCCTATTTTCTATTCAGCCCATACTTGCATTTGGGCTACGTTCTCCGCCTCTCAGTGCCTTCTTCTGGGCAAGTTGCCTTATGGCAGGCAAAAGGGACATCAGAGCTTTGAGGTGGTGTAACTCAGTCTGAAAATAAAGGATCAGGGATATCAGATAAGTGTTCAAACTAAATACAAGATTTAAAACATGCTTTTAGATTTAAGAAGAAGTAAATTCCACTGCTCTGGAATTTACTGGCTTAAAATGAAAGACCTTATGGCATCCCATTAAAGAGTTGTATAATGAAAAGGGTTTTCGTTGCTCACTGTTGCCTGTGAAGAAATATTTAAGTAATAAAAAACATTTCCTATACGTGGTCTGTGATGATGGATGTTAGTTTTGAAAATAGAGAGGTACAGATGAGCATTCCTGTCCTGTTTTCTTTACAGAGGCTTGTGCTGGTTATTTTCTACTGTTTATTTGTTCACATGAACTGAAAGGCTTTTCACTTTTCAGTAGAATTTGGTTATGATGGGCATCCTATGCTTCCAGGTCTGGCATCCAGCACAAACCAGACCATATTCCAGTCTAGTGCAGTGCATCAACTGAAATAATCTTTGATTTCAGTCTCCCTGCAATTTAAATTGGCTACACAGGATCCATAAATGTCATCAGTCTTCACACTGCACCTTACAGCATTTACCCCCCCTCTGACACACCTCGAGAATGTTAAATAGAGAGACCTTAAAATTGGAATTCCTGGCAAGTAGCTTTCATTTGTGTGAAAGACAAGATATTCCTGAAATAACCTGAAAATCTGAAGTTAAGAGGGAAAAAGTCCATTAACAAGTTGAAGCCTTGATCTGAAGGAAGCTTTTAGCACTTTATCTAATCTAATTTGTATTCAACATGAGGGTTTTTTTTCAAACAGTGCATCCACAATCCCCAGTGAGAACCCCTGAGAATGAAATGAATTATTTTGTACTTTCTGTAGAGTTCAATTTTATATCTTTAGATATTCTGCTTGAAATTTATAGATAGTCCTGGCATTGCTTTTGCTTTGTAATGATGTAATTTCCACAGATAATTAATCCCATTGATTAATTCTATTTCTTACTCAGAGAGAGGCAACTAAGAGAAGTAATAACAATTTATGCCATTTTTATTTCTGATCTTCCATTTACAACTCTATTATTAGTTATGTGAAATTAAAAGAATAGTTTCCCACGAAAACAAGAACAGGCTGTTGCTCATGATCTGGGTCAAGGAATCCTGCAAGTTGTTATTTATGCACCAAAAGGTGGATATAAAGTATAATTTAAGTCATGTCCAAACATGACTAAAAGTTTGAGGTTGCCATTAGTTTGGCAGGCAAAATAAATTGTTAAATATACATTTTAGGTTTAAAATATCTGGGCTGCAAATAGTTTCCACATTTCCTTTTAACATCTTACTTATTTCACTGAAAGTTCATCTCACTCATGTGCTACTCCTGGATATAAATATGTAAAGATCACCTCCATCCTCAGATCTACCCTCACCTTTTATCATAACCACACTCTCCGTGACACCAAGAGACAAAATAACAGCACACAGCTGTGACACCAGATGTTGTGAATCTATTCCTAGCCATTGGAGGAACGTTTAGAAGCCATGTGATGGGTTCCTTGCCTAAGAAATGGTGGTGAAGGTAATGGGGTATAAATAACGGAAAAAGAAATTGCTGGAGCCAGTCTTTCACATCCACATAGGAACTGACAATACCATCACCCATAGTATTGCCTTTTTTATTTTGAGAAGCAGTATTGTACATTTCTGGACATATACCCTTGCCCAATGCCTCCATATGAGAACAGTTTTCCTTTCCACTGTCTCTCTGAAAACATTATCAGTTCTATTTTTACTTTAGGTCAATATTATAACCGAAGCGTTACAGTAAGATTCTGTTTGGCAGGGTCAATAGTGTTGGCCCATCCAGATAGAAATCATACAGGTTGAGGTAGTTTCTTTTTGTTGCAAACTTGAGTTTTACATTTAGGGGTAGGACTACTTCCAGCCTCAAGACATACTAAAAAGACAACGGGTAAAGATGAAGAGCATCTCAATGACTACAATTTAGCTTTGGTAATAATCTCATCCTGTGAAACAGTATTGGAAACCTTCTCTACCTTTTGTCTTTTGTTCACCTGTGCCCAATTTATATTAAATTGTCTCTCCTTTAGAATCTCAATTGTAAGCAAATCTTTTATTTGTTATTTATTCTCAGTCTTGTGAGCAATAGTGAAACCAGGAAAAGCTGCAAACAAGTAAAATCCCTAATGTTATAACAATGCTTTGAACTAACCAACTTAGCTCAGATCACACAGTTGCAAAATAACCACACAGAAATCTAAAGCTGACTAAGTTTCCACTGCATGGTGAAGTGAGAGCACAGTGATGGGTGTTGTGGACTTTCACTGTAAGACAAAGCATCCACAGATACCTTTGTTACAGGCCCTGGGCCAACTGTCTGAGACCAAGGTACTCAGCTCACACTAAGAGCACGGTGCTGGCGTAGGTAAAAGCATAAATGTTGCACAAACTTGGCCTTCATTTGGTCAAATACTGGAGTACTTGTTACACATCTCAAGCCTGCTCCACAGCAAAGCATTCAGTATCTGCTCACATTTAAGGTTCTGAGAGTCCCCCTAGGCTCTGATGGGAACTGTATTGCTGGTGAAGAGCACCCTGCACTCCAAAGGGGAGGCTGTTTGGAAGAGGTCATTATTTTGAGCTGCTATTCGCAATCCAACTGTAGGCTTCAAGTCTTCAAATATACTTTTTTCCTACTTTAAGCATGCTGGAGGAAGAGAGCTGCTTCAGAGCATTTACAGCCATAACAGAAACAGGTTTTTACAGACATTATGCTGTGTCATCCTAAGCCAGGGAAGTGAGAAAGCTGTGGAAGTGATACACTTTATCACATTGTGAGAGAAGGACATAGCTACTGACTAAAAAAGGCCAGATTCCATCTCTCCAGTTACTGGACCACTTCAGTTAGCCCCAAACTGGAATTAGAAACAGCTCACATATAATATAGAAAACAAAAAAAACCCCAAAGATTCACCTAAAGCCCAAACAACACACGGTGGTGGCAGACAAAATGTATTACAAGATGTGATTGTAAGACTGTAAGAAAAGACATTCTGTGTCTCGATACAAAATATTAAGACTGTAGGCCAATTTTCAAGAATTACATGGTGCCCAGCTGCAGACAGACATGCAAGAATGGGACAGAAATAACCCCCTGCTGACTGAGCCCTGTCAGCAGCTCAAGTTAACCACCCCAGAGCTCTCACGGGGGTGGATGCAACCTGCAGAAGACACAATCAAACGGGGAGCATTTGCATGATGCTGCCACATATTGCTCCAGGACACAAAAATCTATTTGCAGAGGTCCTGCAGGGTGAACTCTGCAAGGCTGGGCAGATCCTGGATTAGAACTGCATCCTACAAGGTTTTTCCTGTCTTTTGGAAAAGACTGCTTGAATGACAGTGCCGTCTCCCCTCTGGAAGCCTCTGCTTTTCCATTAGTAATTTCTGGCATTTTTGAACTCACTCTCATCATGAAACACAAATGAACATAGTGCTATGCCTGCCACTGACTGAAGACAGCCATCACCAGCCCCATTCAACTGCTGAAGTTTTTAAAGGCTTTTTACCTTGTCGGTGCTACCTGAGGAAACTTTCTTTAAAAGACATTTTGGCACTCTCTCCCCCTCAAATCATTCATTTAAAAATCTTTTCTGACCTGACAATGCAGGTTACACAATGTCTTTCATAATGTCTGCTCTATCAGTCTGCAGAAATTCATACCGAGATCTCACAACCAGCATTACTGAATTCTAAACTAGGAAGCTTCCTTTTCTCCTTTATTTCCTTACCTTTTCATTAAGATCTCCTGCAAGAAAAATTGAGTACAGCTGGCTAGACTTGAAGTGACCCACTTCACATTCTTTTCTCAATTTGAACAGGTAACAACAGCGAGAGACAAAACTTGCATTAACAAGAAAATATCCTCCACTGTCATACATTTGGAACAAAATATGTAACATTTTCTTCAACTATCACTAGGATTACATAGCAGCAAACTAGAAGAATGTTATTTTTTTTGACTGTGATCTTTTTTCCCTACATATTATTCCTACATGTAACACATTAAAACAGGTAAAAGAAAAGCTGATGCCACTGGAGAACAGTCTGAAGCATATGACAACAGAAATTAATGGGTATAACTACACTGATTTTAATCTCTCTTCTCCACTGTACTCTATTTATGATGAAAATATTGCATTAGGGGAATGCAAGTAGTTGAGCTCTCCATTTCTGTTTTGTGTAATACTACACCTGGGAAGAAACCCCAAAGTGAATTGAGGAACTCCATTTGTTTCATCTGCTTGCCAGTGACTGGGCACTGGTCCAGTATGTATAAGTCATTCTGAAAACAGTGAAACCAAGTCCAAATTTGTATGAATTTATGTCGCCTACACATTCCCATCCCCACCAGAACATTCACAACATTCTTTCTCCTTCCCACAGACCCTATCCCAAGACCATCAGTTCCACACCACTTTCTGCACTCTCTGCTGGTTGCTGCAATGCTCCCAGGTCCTCTCCACATTCCCAAACTCCCTCCTGTCATTTCATTCAGCTGGATGCAATAAAGACATTCATGCAGAGAGAGCAGGTTCTGGCATTTCCAGCCCAGGGCACAGATTTTGTGAGCCCAGACACGTTGTCCTCTGAATTTCGCATTATATTCAGTATAAGTTCAGAGTAGTGATTTTGAAGACAACACTGTGAGCTCAGGCTGATATTTTTCTTTAAATGCTCTCATTGGAAAGTACTCATATCATTCTACCTGCAACATCACAATACCTCCTCAATATTATGTGTACAGTATCAATGTGATTTCTTTCTAACACCAACTAAACACATATATTGCAATGCAATTAATTTGTGCATGACTATCTAAAATCCTATTTAGTTATGCATCTCTACTGCACTGATTTTTTTCAAATGCGAGAAATATGCTCACTTGTGCACTTCATGCCATGCTGACAACTCATTGAGTAACATCAACCTCAAGATACATTTTCTAGTCCAATTATACTATAGGGGCACATTTGGGCATGATGCATACTATAAAGAAGATCACACATAAATCATTATTGTTAATGGAAACTATGTGCATTGCACGTCCCACACACTGTTTAAAAACTATGCCCCACAGAATAATTTTAAATAACTCATATTCTACCAGTATGAACCTGTTATCTAAAAACTATTCCTTTGCCTGCTCTGTTATTAAGGGACAAGAGAGTTTACAAAGAACAAGCCTTACAGCTTCAGTCTCTTTGAGTTTCTAGCCTTTTCTTTTGAATACTAAAAATGTAAAACATTCTGTATCATTCAAATAATCTAATTTTCCAATCCACCTTCATTAACATTGCTGGGTGAAGCCAATTACAAATGTCTTAAGGCTTACAGCCTCATAAGCATAGTGTGACAGGTCAAATTTTATTGTTTGCTCCATCCATCACTACTGACACAGTAATTCAAAGTACACAAGGCACAGTCTACTCACTGCTGCTTCCTTCTGCCTGTGCACCTGCTGTAATTTTAGTGTAGAAGCTTATTAATACAGTACATTGTATTCTGTCATTCAGTGCTGGCTTCTTCCACACGTGAAAAAAAAAGCCTCAAGTTATGCTTTTCTTCTAGCAGCACCCAATGTTCTCTCCTTTGGGGTAATGTGACCAAGAAAGTCATCATTAGTGATGTGCTCCATAATGAGAATTAAAAAAAATAATAAAAATCAGCCACAGAACAAGTAAAAAGAAAAAGCTCCAACTTTTGGAGTGATCCAGAAAACTAACAAAGAGTTTCATTTACTGTGAAAAACATGGCTGATAGGCTGACATCTTCCAGCCTAAAGATGGACACACAACTTCATTTTTAAAGTTGTTTATGACATGCAGTCTTATTTAATTCAGTAAGATTTCACCACTTATATTTAAAAATGCTTCCTAGAAAAAGATTGTTTTTCTGAGTTTTTGGAATACTGAGCAGCCAACAGAGGGAATGTTACTTATTCAGACTTCTGATTATTGGCAGTAGTTACCTGGATGCCTAAATAAAAACATTGCCTTTTTCAACACTGCAGAAGCAAATGGGAAGGAGAAGATCAGTGATATTCTAAACAATAGATTGTAAACAATATCAGTGACATTCTAAACAGTATTTCATTCCTCCAAAAAAGTATAAGTGGGCAAATCAGAAAGTCACAGGGAGCAAAAATTTCCTGCAATGAATTCTCCATCTTCAGTGTTGGTCTTTGCTCTGTAAATTCAGTCAGCTCCTCCCCTCCTTCTAATAAACACCCCCCGAAAACATCAAACCCAATATCAAACATAAATCTAGGTTAAAATTATTTTAAAAATGCTATTGTCGTGAAAAAATCCCAAAATATTAATTGTTTTGTGGTCAATATGACTATACCACCCCAATAGTGTGTTTTTGTTTGACTTAGAGTTTGTTATTCTGTGGGAGCACTGGTGAAACTCAATACAACCACCACAAAATGCTTTGCTTCTGTGTCACCAAAAAGATGAGCTCTTTCAGATGTTTCACAGAGCTGCACGAGTGTTATTGGAGCCATTTGGGAAAACTGGCTCGTAAAGACTTCAAGGGAGTTGGATGAGAGACAAGGAATCTTAGGCTGCCTGAAACTCCATCTCTTCCTGTCACTCTAAGTATGTTGTGCATTTGTTGGAAACCTGAAGGTTATTTTATTCTGCACAGGTTCTAACACCACACTTCCCAGCATGGTATTTATACTTCGCTACTGCAACTACATATCAAAAAGTTTTTTAGAGCACTGTTTCCTATATATTCAAGTTACCAAAATAATACAAAGAACAAATTATCACTTGCAGCAACATCTCTAATAAAGATACCCTGTTGCAATTTCCCACATATTCTGTGGGCTTAACTTGGTAATTAAAAATTTCAACTTTGACAAGCATTAACTATGATAAAATAACAGATAAGGCATTAAAGAAAAAAATATGGATGTAGAAACTGACAAAATAAGTTAATCACAAAGAACCCAGTCTGTGCTAAGCCAAATTGTTTTGGACAGAGCAATGTTAGAATATGGAGAAACAAACTAAAAATATCCCCTTCCCTGCTAGGCAAGGTTATAGAAAGAGATAAACATTGCCACATCCCGATTAAACCAGCTCGCTTAACCCTTCGTTGTTAAAACTTGGGGGTACAACTTTAGATAAATTCTGCTTTCCTTCAGAGCCTTTTTCTCACTGGCCCCCAGTAGAAATCAAAGCAGTAGGAATTTTAACTAACCTTTCTTAAAACAAATTATACCAAGGAAGAAAAAAAACAGGCTGCGAGCCATCTCAGTCCCCAGAACACTTCTGATAGCTCTGCCCTGCTTTTATGCAAGATATGAGAAATCAGCCTTCAGCAGAACCAAAGGAACCCCCCTCTCTTTCCAACACTGACCAGTACCTTTAACAGAGGTTTAAGCAGCCAGTTTCCCACAACCAGTATCCCCTTTATAAAAGTCCTCATGGGATTAAAAAGATTTCTTGTCCTTTTTTTTCATTTGCCAATCTGTGTGCAGAACTGGGTTAACGAAGGCTCCTTCTCCAAAGGCTACAGGGATAGCAACAAGCAGTCTCTGCAAGAGCATCATTCATGTCTTGGGCCACTGCAATTTCTCATTAATTCACAGAATCTCAAACCTGGCAATATGAGAAAGCAGCTGTAAAAACTGCCCAGAGCTCTTCAGTTTCTCCTCTATCCTCTGATTCAACTGCAGAAGCCTCTATTTTAGCTGTTCTCACAATTCAGACTACACCAGGTGAAAAATCTTGCAAATGTACATATTCATGGGGTGTAGCTGGGAAGCTCTCACAGAAGCAGCTACAATGGAAAGATCAGTGGTAACACAGGCCTGTTTTTTCCTCAGTTAGGATATAAAATTGACAGAGGATTGTTTGGGATTTTGAATTTACTATCTGACAACACCAAAAAAGCAAAAGCTCCTCTACTTCAACATAGAGGTAAATGGGATTTGACAGGAAGCTCAGGAATTTGCTGAATTGCCTGGTTATTTGAACAGAGTTCAAAAATTTGACTTCCCAGCTCCCTCAGAGTTTAACAAAGTTTACTTCGACCAGGGAAAAGCACAGATCTCTCTGCTCTGGATTGTTTATTTGTGGGTAAAACCCTCAAGACAGAAAAAACTGTGCAAAACCACAGCTGGATAACAGCACCCCACACCTGGATGACAGGTAACCCAGCCAATAGTTGGATTATGAAAAAACAAACCATCTTGCACTAAATACTCAATACTTTGACACTTTAACAAATATTAGTTAATTGTGTTTCTGAATACAGACTCCTAATTAAACACAGCAGCCTCATATTGCACACATTTAACTAATACTGTCTCATTATTTTGGTTGTGATTTTTCTCCTGTTTCAAGATTGTTGGAAAATTATTTCTCTCGTACATCCCTTAATATCAAATTTGTTAACTAATGTTATGACAAAAGATGATGATTTTTCCGTTTTCAAACAAAAAGAGACATGATCATGGACTTAATTAGTCTGCAATGATTTAATTAAGACTCACAGAACAACAATGTACCTAATTAGAAGCATAATAACTATACCAATGTACCTCTCCATCTTTGAAAGTACTATTAGTCATTGCAGTGGTATGTTTGGTAATTTAAGATCATCCTTAGTTTCGTTTTCTAATTAGTTAAGTGCAGTCATTGCCATGTTCAGGTAACTGCTTTATTAACTAACTTAATTAAACATCCTGTAAAACTGACAGCAGAGTTATTCTTCTTAATGCATTGCTGACAAAAACATTAACTAATTACATAGTGCTCACAAGAGGGCTTACTTACCTCACAAAGCTTAATCCACCAGTACTTTGAAGAGCTTGGAAAACTCTAGGTCTACAATGTCTTTCTTCATGAAAAAAAATTCACTTAAAAAAGAAACTTGGTTTTGATTTTGATGAAAAGCTCTCCAGTTAGAGAAACTCAGGAAACCTGAGCCACAGACATCCTGAGGATGCTTGGACCTGCTGTTCTGAGCTAGGATCCATGTCCTGTTTCACTCATTTTTACCCATAATATCAGCTACTGAGCATTTCTAGAGATGTCCAGGAATAACACCACACTGCAATAGTGGTCCTCAGAAATATGCCAAGGTGCCTATATTTCTGCCAGGCCAACAGCATTTCCTCTGCTGCCCTACAAATGATCTCTTATAGTCGAGGTGGACAGGCACAGCAGTTACCAGAATCACCAGCACTATAATTAACATAAGCAAAATGCTTTTTTTCCAAATTAAATCTCTGTAGAAAGCACGAGAACAAAGAGCATAACAGTTGAAGATTATTGAACAGTGCAAACCAGCAAGATAACGCTTTTGCTATTTTGTGTTATAGCCTGTATGAATAAAAGATTTTTATTATCTGGTCTTAGCAATAACTAAGACACCACTTAAAAGAACAACAATTAAAAATGCACTTTATGCTACTTTCCTGGAGTTGAATCCTTAAAGATTTCTTGAAATTTTCATAAAGAGAGAACATATCAAAGACCTCTATATTCCACAAGCCCAGTTGAGCATCATTCCAGATCAGGTTCTGCAGTCTTAATTTTGGTTTAAGATCTAAAACTAAAACTTTGAAGGGGTAGAAACTAAAAATGCCAAGCAATGATATAAGGAATATTCAAGACCATTTTATAAAGAAATATCAGCCCACATGCAAGTTGAAATGGAAAGGAATATGCTCCTTTCTTAAAGGACAGTACTTTGATGAAATACTTTGATGTTGTTATAGCCCCATTAATAGTCTGCCTTATCTCAAGATATGGATGCCTCCAGTTCTGCGTAAGAATCCAAGAACCATATTAGGTCAGCCCTGCGACCCCTCAGCCTATTATCCTGCCAAGCTGTAGACCCTTAAAAGAAAGAAAGCTACAAAGGAGTAAAAGACAGAGCAAATTAGAAACAGAACAAACCAATCCAAACCAGGGACTCTGTGCTAGAGGCCTACCACCCTGCAGTCGATCCAGTTTCCATGGATTTATATAAATCCCATTTATATCTTTGTCCTGCCCAATACTGTGCTGCAGTGAATTTCACAACTTTATTTCGAGCTGAAAAAATACAAAATGCTTTCTTTGTTTTGAGACTACTGACATAATTCCATTAGATCTTGCTTCATTAAGTATGTTTCTTTTCAAATATTAGTCATGATTTCCTACAAAATCATGCTGAAGTCTTCTAGTTAATCCTGTGCTTCCTTGCAGTTTGTGACAGCCATTACTGCCCTTCTCCAAGCACTTCCTAATTCACCCACTCAGCTTTGAGACAAAGTGGTAATACTGAAGGCAATGAGAAATCCAGGCATTTAGAGAAATATAATTATTCTCAATTCTCTTTTTAACACTTTATTTGCGTTTTTTGCCCAGCAGTGATCATTATGATGTCTTCAGAGAAACAGCCAGACTTCTTCTAAGATCCAGTGGCTAAAAAAGAACCTGTGATAAGTGGATTTGGTTATTTTCTCTTAATGTGAATTACTACGCATGTGTTGATGCACAAGTCTCATCTGCGTTTTATCAGCCAGTCATACTTTTACAGTGTCATCTCCTTTGTGTTCATTTTTACCTCAGCTAAGATTTCAAAGTATGGAAAGAGCAATTCTCAGTACAAATGTTACTAATGGTGTTGAGTGGTAGCCCCCAGTCATCATCAAAACGCTTTGATGGTGCTCTACCAGGCCATGAGCTACGAGCTCAAATCCTGCTCCTGCCTAACCCCCTTCTGTGCTGGCAGGAAAAGGCAAAAATCTAACTGAGCAAAGCAGGACCAAAATGCTGGTGAGGAGACACTTTCCCCCTCAATGCCGTGGCTACTCTCCATCTTTTGTTTACAAGAATCCTTTCATTTGCCCAGCAGATCATTACCTGTTCACAAAGCAGCGGATGCAGAGCCAGATATGAATCCACACATACAAATGCAAAGCAGTGTGGTGTTTGCCCACGCTCCACATCCACCTTTTTGCATTTTCACAGGCAATACTGGAACAGGACAGTGCTGCAGTGCCAGGAACAATACTTGGCAACAGCACTGCATATGTAAGAAAATTGCCAAAGAAAAGCTTTGATTTTAGTGACTTAGGAGCAAGAAAGAAGGATCACATTATCTGGTGGAAACCAATAGTGAGTTTGAGGGAAGCAGCTGTATTTTGTTCAGAAGCCCATGATCATCAATGACCATAAAAATGTTATTTGTTAGGACATTAAAACATACCATTTAGTTTTAACGCTATGCATTAAGTATTTTCACTTCATTTACCAAAGTTTGTCTTTTGGGATTAAAAAAAAATCAATGAAGCAGAGTTTTTAGAAGGAATTGTAGACAGCAGTGTTCTATAGGTTACTGTAATAATGCAATTGCAGATTTACAATGCAGTGTAAACCAGCAAAGAATAATAGCACTGCTATAAGAATCTCCTTGGTATTGTGTAAAGGCTGAGCAGACATGTGTCCTCTCACCAGGACTGGATGTTATGGAAGGATGAACAATCAGTACAACATCAGAGGAGCCGTCAGTCAAATAAAAAATTTAGAAAAATCAACTACAAATACACAATGTGACAAGAAATCACATCTGTGGAACAGCACTCAGAAAGCAACCAAACCCTACTTTCCCCAAGCAGTGGTAGGGAATGTGGACAAAAATTGTAGAAAAGAAGTGACTGTACCCAAGAGACCAACAAGATGCTCCAATTTTTAATTGCTAGGGCAGTTAAATTCATAATAAATGAAGATGAGACAAAGTTGCTTCAGAATAAACCTTCTAAAAGTTTGCTTTAAAAAAAATAATACCAGTCAAATAGAGGCAGCTTCTATGTCTTAATAGCCCAGAATGTCAGCAACAGGAATTGTTTGCTATCTTCATTATAGCTGTCAGGCTTATATCATAGACACAATAGTCTGATGAATTTACGATATTGGCAAAATTTCTCATGAAAACCACTTGGATCTTACGGCAAGAAATACAGAAGGTCAAGAAAAGACTCAGAGCTAACAGAGGTGCAGGTTAAGATGCAAAGAAATGAGTTCAATAGGCTGATAGAATATGCAAACAAAAACATTTATCCTACATACTCTCAAGAGTTCAGATAGAAAAAGCTGCTTTCAAAATAAGTCCTAAATATTCTAATCCTAAATACCAGTGTTAAATTACTGCATTACATACTTCTAGAGAGTATTAAAGAGTAGCTTGTTTAACAGACAATTTGGAGGCCTTTTTCTGCAGTCTGTGTGTGCAAGGATGAGAGAGTTACTGCTGATTTGCTCCTTTGGCCATGTAAATCCTTCAGCCAAAACAGAAGAGAGGCTTAAATGAATTAGCTATGGCAGCATTTTAATATTTGTGTCCCTTAATTGATGAAGAATTCAAGCTGCACAACTGAGAAGATAACATAGCTGCAATATCATCACCACTGTCACATCACACCAGAGAACTTTTTCCTCCCAATCTATTTATTTTCCAGGATTTTAAGGAGGGGGGTTATTTTTAGCTTTTAAAGGGTAGTTGTCAAACCTCACCTTGTGTGCAGAAAGAGAAGAAAACCTTAGGGGTATTCCCTAAACACAACTTCCAGTGCCTGAAGTGCTGTTTATGGAACATGTATCTGACACGTGGAAGGCTTTATTTGATAATGGGAGACCTGGGCTGCTGAACAACTGTGAAGTCAGTTCATTTTATTGAGTCAGGCCCTAAGGTGACCATATTTTCAAAATAACAATTAGCAAATTTATGCCCACAGGGTTATGGGGATTTTTTTTAATGGTACTATATATGCTGCATCTGGCACACAAGCCTATTAAAACTGTGGTTTAAATGAATTGTTATGTGTTACCCATGCAGCCTTGGAGGGAAAAAACACCCAAACAAACCAACCCCAAAATCTATCACAGAAGAATGATACCAAGTTATTTGACCATTTGGAGACCTAATCTTAAAACCAAGAACTATCCCAAAATCCTCTTGAACAAGCCAATCTGATCAAATGAATTTTCTCTGTTGCATCATCAATATTGAAAGTGTTCTCCCTCATTAGCAAGAACAAGTTATTTAGAGAAACAATGAATCATGAAAGTCATAAGATTCTGATTTGTCATTCTGATCTGCTCTTTGTCAAATATATAAAAATCTATGTTTCTCAGCATCTTTTACACAAAAATATTCCAAAACTAAAGGAGGCTGTAATTTAATACTGCCTATTAATGAAAGCTATCTCATCTTCACACTACATCCTGGATGACCACTGCTGACAGGATTTCAGGTCACAAGAACGACTTACCTTGGTAGTATATGTATGCCCATCAGATCCACAGACAGCACTGGCATGTGTCAGGGGGCAAGGCTTGCATTTTACCACGTTAGCTGGGCCACTCCAGTGCTTCTGGGCCAAGCTCCCCTTCTTTTGTCGAAGGCTGTAAAGTAACAGACACCAAGGTTTTTTTTCTGAACATGCGTGTATAAAACAGAAGCTTCTCTGAGCGACGCAAAGCTGGATTTTTCAGCACAGTATTAATTTAAAGCATGTAAATTAAATATAACTCCTAACAATGCTTCTGTAATATGTCACTTTACAGCAGGCAATCTAAAAAGTCATAAATTGGTAGGCAGTCTTAGATTTACAATACTTGGCAGCTTCATTTTGATTTATAACTACAAATAATTTCACTGGAACAGAGCACTTTGTGGGACAACACATTTGTGGTGAAGCAGGTGAGTAACGTTACATCAGGGTGTGCTTAGGGATATTTTCACCAGGCCTTCTTCAAGTTGCCAAGTTACTGTTAAGGCAGGTACAATATAAAACTAAACCTTCTGAAAAACACTGCAATTTATATAATCCTTATAAAAATGTACAAAATCACCAAACAACTGCCACTGAGCGTGCCATAGCCCTCTCTCCGTGCCAGCTACCAAACAGCTGTTATTCTTAGACTGATCATGGTCCCCTTAGGAATGCTATAAAGTGACAGAGAGAGCATCTCCAAATCTGCAACTGCATTTGTACCATGGGAGTGACTGCAGTTGTCCTCGAGTCATGGACTACTCAATTATTGCATTAAAAATGTCTATGAAAAGACATCTGCTCAAAAACTTATCGCAAAACACGTGCAATTGATTGTGATTAACAGCTCATTTTCCTGTCATAATGAACTACTTGACTGATACAACATTAAATAATTATCACCAGTCTACTGTTGTAAGCTGATTAAAAGTTTGCTTTAGAAACCACAAGTCAATGTTACAACGCAGATTCATTTCAGCCACGTGTACTTGTCTTTCACTTGAAAGCATTCACAGGGAAGGCAAGGCATCGCATCAGCTTTGCTGGAGACTGTTAAGAAAAACAACTGCCATCTGTTCTTATACCACAGTAAAAAAAGATATAACAGTTCAGCCAGAAATACATTTCAATGTGCTGCTGAATGACTTTATCACAGTTTTAGAAAAATATATACAGATATATTTTAAAGCAATTTCACTACAGCTTGCAATTTGCTACACAATACTGACTTTGATGTAATGACACATTCAGCTGCTAAAATAATAAAAATTCTATTCTTTCATCTCAGTTCTAGTTTTCTTCAAGTCTAACCTTTGTCACAGTGATGAACCGTACTATTAAGAAGCTTTGTCCACAGAAGGAATCCAATCATGATATAATAAACTATGAAAACAGAAGCCTAGTATTAAAGACTAAATTCCCTTGTTATTTTGAAGAGGTTTTCTAAATGCATGCAGCTTCCTTTCTTTCAGATGCATTCTGCCTTGCAGAGTTAACATTATAGCAGATGCTAAACACTGCAGAGGGGAGGGTGCTTGGCTCTGAGCCCCCAAATACACCTCTGAAAAGGTGTTGGGGTTGTAGAACTATTTGTTTAAGTCCAACTTCTCTGCAAGCCCTCTTGCTTTCAACAATGCTTTGTTACTAAAATGTAATGATTATCATATTTTCTGCAACTGTTTCAACTACAGGCATTTCTTTGGTTCTTCTGCTTGACAAGATTTCCTCCTTCACATTCCTTACAGCCCTGCATTTCTAGAAACACATCAAAAATATATTTGGCTATAGATACTGATGAGCAGAGACTGGAGAGTAATGTGAAAGGCATTGTGGTTCTCCTTTGGAGACTACAGGAGGAAGCACCATGGTACAAAGCAGACTTTTTACCTTTCACACACTTTGATATCCACAATCTCAAAAGACAGACCCCTGTCTATATGTAAAACTGTTAAAACCAACACTTTAGGATTATAGAAAAACAGCTAAGAAATACCAAACTTAAAGTGTATGATTTAGTGTCATTGTCATCGTCATCAAAGCCATCAGCCACAAAGCACACAGAATGGAGATGAACTCTTGAACTAATGAGCACCTCATCAAAATTAAATGTAGATTCAAGTTCTTAGCCAGACTGATGCCTAACAAACCACAGGATCTTGACACTTAGTGGCAAGTATAAAATATACTGTACAACATCTGTGGACTAAATTACATTCATGATTTTACAGTATAATCTTACTAGAAAAGTCTCCTCTGGACAGGGCTGCTTGTCCCTCTCTACACAGCCTTACAGCCCCCCTACTCTTGATTTCCTTACTCCCACTTTAATTCCTTCAAAATTCATTTTGCAAAGCTAGTTTCTAATCTAAGATTCTTCTGGAGCGAACAACATTTTCCACTCTCCTACCATTTAAAAAAAAAAAAAGAGAGAAAAGTAATTTAATTTTGTCCATGTCAAGTCATTTCTGCAGCTCATTGAGCCTGGTGGCCCCTTCCATCACTTTACTGAGATTAAAAAGAACATGCACAGCCTTAGGCTTAAGCTCTGTTCTCACTGCAGCTGCCTTGAAGCCAACCTTAAGCCATGTGTGTAAAAGCAGAACCTCCCCCTTAGCAAGGAACTGTAATGGTTTCACCTGAGCTTGATTTGCAGTGTTTCACTCACAGACACCTACAGAAACATTATTCTCTTCCCACCCCCACGTTCATCCTCAGGATCTTCTTTTGATATTAAGATTAAATTTATTCTCTACGAGTGATATTTAATAACAAATGAATTCACAATGGAGTACATCTCAAAGCATTTTATTCTTTCAAAAAGAAAAAAAGTTCTCAATTTTAGTAGCACTTCATGTAATGGGCAAGAAACCTGCAGCAATCCCAGCTTCTGCAGGTGGGATTTAATTGGCAGCACAGTACAGCAACCAGTTTGGCTGCAGGACACAATTTGCTTTTCAAAAGCACATCTATTCTTTTCAAGCTATGGTTTTGTCAGAAACAACAGCACAAAACGTGGCTGTATTTGAAGAAAGTCAAAAATAAATTCTGTCAGCTTGGCCAAGTAAGCAATAGCTGAAATTTTTAACTGGATACCCAGATTCCACGCTTCTGCCAAAAATATAGGCAGGCAACTATTTCCTAGAAAGAACACCTATTTCTTCCCCAAAAGTAAACATGTTATCTTTCCAGTATTATATTTTGAGTGGCTGGATAAGGCTTTTGGACGCTTTTCAATACTATAACCCCTAACAACACATCAAACATCCAAACAAACAAATTAAAATCTACACAAGAATATTGGCTGCCATAAGCAGACAGCCTGCAAATCCCTTCTCAATGGAAGTGCACATTCAGATGCTCTAGGAACATGTTTTGCTATGCTAATCATCTTGTTTTAGAATAAACATGTCAGGAGCAAGGCAGGCCAAAGCAAATTACATCTTTTTTTTTTTTTTTTCCTGACAACTTAACCAACTTTAATCCTGCTTTAAGACTCAGAGCTGAAAGGAACTCTGCAGAGAGAACAAACCAGAAACTCCCCACTGGGGTGAAAGTCTGCTACATTTATAAGGACAAGTGGGCCAAGTACTTTCAATATTCCAGAAGCTAACAAACATTAATGTCTTGCTCAAGTATTAAGACTTACAGGCAAACCCTGCCTGCTTTTGCTTTTCAGGCTGGTGAAGCGATGCACCAGAGTGTAAGATTTAAGGAGTAGTTAAGTTTTACAGAATTCAGGCTCTTAACATTTTAATGCATAAAGAAATTTTACCAGTTTTAAACATTCACACTTCAATGCAGGGAGAGCCTACACTTACTCAGCTCATTATACAGATACACTACTCACCACATACTGCAAAAATACGGGGAGATTACATCTGCTTTGCTCGTGTGGGATCAGGGGGAACACACCGAGGTTTCCAGAAGCCATCAGCCAGATAGTAGGACCATGTGTGGTGGCTCTGGCTACTGCACATCCTGCCCCAGAGCCACCCACACTCCAGTACAGAGCTTCCACCCACAAAGTTTTGGCTGTGAAAAAGTGAGCCAGGAAACTCTTTAAGAAGTTGGCCCCACCCAAGATTTTAAGGCTTACAGGTGTGCCTGGGGAAGGCAGAAGCTGATCCCCAAGGAGCACTGCCGAGCACAGCTGGCACCCCTTCCCCAGCTGGCAGCCCCAGGGATGCCAGCCAGGAGCCTCTTCCCACCTGTCTGGTGATGCAGGAATGGGAGCACAGCTTCTGGGCACGGAGACAGCCTGCTGGGGGGCTCCAACTCTGCCCGTGTTTCATCTAAACCAAATGCCTCAAGCAAAGTGTTTACATTTTTTCAAAAAGCCTTAATTCCTGACCAACTCTCTGAGTAAATGACACAGCTTGTGCTAAAGAGGGATCTCTGCATCTTTGCTTATAACAACTCTACCCAGCATGGCACAGAAGAGCACACATGGCAATAAACTCTGGAAAAGCCAGAGGCCAAAATTTTTGTCTGCACAAAAATGATGTTTTGTTTATCTATATGTACAGTTTGTTTATTTTAGATTTAATTTTACATAGGGCCTAGGACTATGAATAATTTCTTTTTTTTTGCCTTGAAAACTCTTGGAAAAATTAAAAATGTTTAAAATATTTTAAAGCAGAGTTTTTAAATCAGAAAAAAATTATCTTTTAGGGTGAAACCTGGAAGGATCACCAAAAAGCACCACAACCACATTACAAGAAGTGAGAGTGGATATGAAATGGATAACCTTAGTTTCACTCAATATTTACTTCAAAACAATTGCACAACATTCATTTTCTTACCATTTACTGAACTGATAGATTTTAGATAATTTTAATTTACTTATAGAGAAGACAAGGATCTCTTTACCCCAGTTCTGCAGCTGAGATGAAGTTTCTAGGTAAATCTGTGGTGAATATAGTACGATATGATTAGGTGGTCTAAGCAGAAATGAAATTAAAAATGAGACCTTGTAAATTTGATACAGAATTTGCAAATTGAGAGTATCAATGCTCAATTTTGAGACAACAGCTTATCAGAAAACATGGGCATATTATATTTTAATAAGCAGTATAATTTTGCTACAGAAGATAATGACCATAGCATAAAACCAACTGAGAAATTATAATATAATCTAAGATTGCAAATTATGACAACTTTTTCATCCCAATTGATATTTGTCTTATCACTGCCAGCTAGAAACAGCAAAAATATCAACATATTACATAAGCAAGACCAACTTGAGCATTTATGTAGTTACATTTGATTATCCAAGTGTAAAATCAGTTGGAGCTCTACATGAACTTTGATATTAGTAAATATATAAAATCCACTAGAATTCAGAGTTTTCATCCAGAAGAAAATTTACAGCATTAAGATTATGTTACTCCTTGTTGGAGTAGTTATTCCCGAATGCACATACAGCAAATTAGCAGATTAAGCATTGATGGTTTTAGTGCAATTACAAATCAGGTTCCTTTGAATACAAGTTAGCAATGGTATTTTGAAAGCCCTGCCAAAGTTTTAGGAGAGAGGAGACAGTAAGTAGAAGTTCCTCCTTAGGAGTTTAGAACATATTTAGTAATTTTATTGGACAAGTAAATGACACTTCTTCACCCAAGAGTTGTTGTTAGATGAATTTTCAAAGGTTTGCAGTAAATAAAAGAAGAAAGTTGCTCAGAAAAAACCCCAACAAACACGTTACACAATTTCTTCTAACAAAAAGCATCAGGTAAACAAAATAGAGAGATTGGTACTGTCTCTTCTTGTTATTGAAGTCACTATTTCAGTGATGTTACACAAGCACAGAATTTGGTTCAACACATTGCAAATTATTTGCATCACTCACCTCTCTGCGTTTCTGCTGCCGAAAATAAACAACTACTTACACTGGGTCCTGTCTGAATAGTATTGAGCTGGTCAGGAAGTTTTTTGATAAAACAGGCCTTAACTACAAAATACTTACTTGACAAACCCAAATAATTTCATGGAGATAAATTGATGCTCCTGAACTTTTAACAATGTTGCTGCTGGAGGACTACAGGGTGCTGTGCCAGGTAATTTCAGGCTGCAACTGACCTTCAGGTCCCAAAGACAGGGCTTTGCGGATGCCTGGACACATCAAGTGCTACAGGGAAAGAAACTCTCGTTCTGGTTTCCTCTGCTCTTAAGGCAGAAGTTTGAAAGCCCTCGAGAGCTCTGGCCCTAGTTGGGCTGATTGCACGGAAGACCATCTCTCACCAGTGTTCTTTTCCAGAGACCTCTTCCATGCAGCAAGGGCGATCTCACCACCCTCAGGGGTAGTAGGTTCCCTGGAAGCCAGGCTGGACTTGCACACCTACACACGGGCCCAGCTACTGCAAGGATTCTCTATATAACCTTGTCTTCCGGTGACTCTGAGTTGTGTGCATCGATTTTAAATTACAGCTCACATGAAGACAATCCTCAAGATTAGGATTAACTTCACCATCTTTCTTCCTTTCTAGACCTCACATCAATCCAAAGAGCCATATGTCACATAGAGCTGCTTTTCAATCAAGCCCTACTGAAATAAAATTAAAAGGTTCAGTTGACCAAAGCAGGTACCAAGTATTTGTGCCTCCTGAAAAACTGGAAGGAGCCCTGACAGAGCAAACTGAAATGGTTTCCTTAAGCTGGAACAATTTGCTGTGGAAGGAGTTTAAAACGTACTGTCTGAACCTTCTCTATGCCTTGTGCACAGTTTGTTCTTGTCTCCCTGAAGGAAGCTTATCACACTAAAGATAAACCCAGCAGTGCCTGGCTGTTTCTATCTTTTCTTTGCATAAGCTGTTTTTCTTGTTCTTGAGGAAAAGAATGACAAAGCTGAAATTTGCCAGTAAAAATCACAACGCTCTCTTCTCTCTTTGTATAATTTTTGTATTCTGTTTATTAGAGCGAGGAGCTTGGCCTCATTTCTACAACATTTCATGTTTTTCACAAGAGCTGTATATACCTTGAGCCACTACCAGTCAAGCTATGTGAAGAAAACAATCTACACATATTACCTTGACAAAAAAGGGATATTAAGCTTTTGAATTAGACGCAGACTCCTTATTTAATGCAAACACTGTAAAATGTGAACAGATACATGATTAGAGTAATTTTTGTACCTGGAATTTACACCCTCACATACAAAGAATAATGACATGCAGAGCTGCCTTGCATTTTAGCATCATCCCATTGGACTTAGATACTACAACTCTCTTTGATTTCACTATTCAAAGAAATAATTTCAGCTATCTGATTGTACTAAGGCTGTTGATTACTTTCTTTTGCCGCCTTCATATCTGCTCCCTGACAGATCTGGTTTAAAAGAGCCATAAGAAATAAAAAGTCTCTGTGCACTGTACTTTGATAGATGTGCAAAGATTCTTACTGGGGCATGGTGGGGACTGGGGACCTTTCTCAAAGAGTGAGGCTTGTTCAAGACTTTCTTCCAGCAAATGGATACTCTACTGGCTCATTGTTCTTTCAAGCCATGAGATTACATTGGGAATTAAATCTGTCCATTGCTGCAGAGGACCAGGAGCCACAGGACTCTTCTCAGAGAGCAGGTTGTACTCTGAAGATACAGAGATGGAGGTGAAAAATTTAGGACAGAGTGAAAAGAAAAACCCTGACTGTTGAGGTAAAAGTGTATCTATCAGGTGTCATTCCAATGAAAAGAGAAGTAGGTATTTCCAAGGGAAGAGGAAGAGTCAAAGAGGAGTCAAGCCTCTTATTTCTTACCAACAGTACAAAAATAAGCATGAGGGAAACAATGTCCCAGGAGAGAATTGTTAGCTACATACATAGAAAGCTGGAATTTTTTATATAGCAATATGTTTTCCAAGAAAAAATCCTGACACATCTTGCAGGGAAAATGCTCTGAAGATTCTTGCATGGATTCTACCATGTCCATCAAGCAACCAGCTCTTGAAAGAGAAGAAAGGGTCTTGGGACCCAGGGTGCTCAAGGTTATTTGTTCAGCAAGATGAAGGAATCTTTATATTTTTTTATTTTCTTAGGAGTTTTCAAGGAACAGAGAATGCGGAAAAGCTGGCATAGATTCCCAGGACCTATAGAGCCAAAAAAACTGTAATCTGTTGATTTGATACAACAGCTGCAAGTAATTTTTGAGATCCAGCAACACTGAGCCAAAGAACCTCCCTGAATACCTCCACTTGAACAAGGCTGCTCAAAAAAAGCAAGGTCTGCATCTAAACAGCTACAATATGGCATTTAAATATGGATATTGTTAAAATGCCAAGATAACTAGTTCTGTACAACATCAGAATCTCTCAGTACAAGTAGTCTATTGAGATTTTAGTACTTGGCCTTACTTACTCTTGGACTAAAAATGGTAAGATTCATTATTAAGGTCATTAGAGAAGCACATGGATTTCTGCCTTTAGGCACTTTAATGTATAAAAATGGTGTTTGAAAGGTCCCCTTGCATTCTTAGCTAACAGATTATTGCACTTACAAACAATTTTGTTTTAAATCTGAATTCTTAATGATTTGCAACTTTTAGACCTAATACATATGCTCCACAGCTGCACAGAGATGAAAACTGGCAAGGTACACAAAGGAAAAGAACCAAACCAAAAAATCCACACAAACATACAATCCTGATGTTTTTAAAAGTCATTATGCTCTCCTGAATAAATAACACAGCTTCTAAACTCTGCCTGTTCTCATGAATTTTCATAAGAGAATTACTTTTCCTTTCATCATTATTTTTATACTAACACAAAAAGGAATCTCAGACACCAAACTATGCAAAAATAAAATGAAATGCCTTGAATTTCAAAGGAGCAGGGGAGATAGCAGGAAGTTCATAATTAAATCTGAAATCTTTTCTACCACTCCTCAGTTTGTAGTAATCTTCAGCAGCCACTTCTGTACCCTGGATTTTGCATGCTGTGTGAGATGCTGTAGCTTGGCACAGAGTGCTTAAAGGTGAAGTCTGCAGCAAATTTAATACTTTTGTTGTCATTGGCTTTCTTTCCTTCCTCCTATGACAGCCTATGTGTTTTTTCCTTGCTACCAGAAAAGACTACTTTTTAAGAGGATGAAGGTACCACTTCTCTGCCCGGGATCTGATTATTTTGATATTAAAATACTGTATCGATCAGGTCTGCCTCCTCCTGCTGGAGAAACTTGCCAAGATCTCTGAGTAAGCTGAATTGCTGATGGCATGTGACATAAATCTGAGCTGTCACATTTCGTTGGGAAAGAAAGCTGATCCTCACTCACTATGCCCCGCGTCATGCAATTAGACAGCTTCAGAATTGTTTCACCATATCTGGCAGTGCAGCCATTTTCCACCATTTCCCTGATACAGCTCATATTTCCAGTTACTATATTGAGCCCTGTGTGGCTGCAAACAGAAAGGTGCAAGTTACTTAGTAAGGCTAAAAATCACAGCAGATTTTCTTGGCAGCACTTCATAACACCAGAAAGTTTCAACATGACTGATGAATCTCCCAGAAGCTGCAGATAGAAAAACTGTACTTCTTTGTCCTGCTCTGCTCTGCACTGCTGTGGCCCCTCCTCAAGCAGTTTTGGGTGCCACAGTATAAAAAGGACATCAGACTACTGTCCAGAGGAGGCCACAAGGCTGGGGAAGGGTCTGGAGGGGAAGTCATGTGAGGAACAGCTGAAGTCCCTTGGTCTGTTCAGCCTGGAGAAGAGACTGAGAGGGCATCTCAGAGCTGTTCACTGAGAGGGGAAACAGGGGCTGAGCTCTTCTCTCTTGTGATCTATGATAGGACTCGCAATGGCAGGAAGATGTGCCAGGGGAGGGTTGGGTTGGACATTAGGAAGAGGTTCTTCCCCCAGCGGGTGGTGGAGCCCTGGAACAGCTCCCCAGGGAAGCAGCCACAGCACCCACTCTGCCAGCATTCCAGAAGCATTTGGACACTGCCCTCAGTCACACGGTTGGGAGTGTCCTGTGTAGGGACTCAATGATCCTTTTGGGTCCCTTCCAACTTGGGTATTCCTATGATTCTATGATTTTAAAATGGTCCTCATCCTCAGCCAACACAGGTCTCTGTCAAGTTTAACCCCCTCAAAATCCCCATGTCTTATGTCTCTGCAGACATTCAGCTGCTTGGCAGAAGGAAACTGTTGGGACAAACCAGTGGCTGAAATAGGTGCAGACCCACACTGGGGTCTTCATCAGCTCTATGTCTTTCAGTAAAGCTTATAACCTGGCCTTATTTATTCCAGCAATGGCAGCAGTTTAGCCACATGCAACACATTCCTTACTTCTACAGTCCAAAAATTGTGAGTTTGTTTTTTTTTCTGAAGCAGAAACATTCAGAAATCTTATTGTCACTTTGCAACTGCAGGGGAACAATCAATGACACCCCCTGCCCTGCACCAACCAACCATCCTTAGACAGCTCAGCTGTGTTCTGCTTCATTATGTTGATTTTGTGTTTCCTAAGGCGAATAACACGCAATGCTTACAAAAATTGACATATTGCTGGTAGGGATGAGAAAGTAAATGCATTTTAAAATATATACTAATAATTCTTGCCCTTAAGGCACTAAACCAAATGTTTCTTTTTAAAAATGACTGCACAGTACTTCTGTTGTGTGAATACTTGCTACCACAGCACAAACAATCAGTTACAAGCTGTGCTAGCAAAATATTTGCCCCTTCTGACACATTTTATTATGAGAGAGGCTTATTAAATTCTCAAGAAGGTTAGAGCAGATTAAGCTGTTGAGGATTTTTACAATTAGCATCCATTACCTAAGAATTCATATATGATTTCCAAATAGAATTGGCTTGTCAAACAACAGACAATTAAAAAGCAAAAAAATCAATCCCAAAGCCACCTCCAGAACATAGCCAAAAGCCACTTTTTAAGTTTGGTTTGGAAAAATAATCAGAATGCAGTTTCCTATGTCAGAATACAATGAATGTTAGAGAAATTCATGCTAACCAAACCAGTTATAAATATTATAAGGAGCTGGGTAATTTTAAAATCCCATCCTTTTTAGCATCTAAATAGGCTAATGCTCCTATTGCTTATTCAGCACTGCTGATTTACAGAGCTCAGTACTATGAATGTCTAAACATTCTGCTGAATTTCTCAACGTATTCAGTGCATTCTATCTGGTTATTTGATGCTAGAGGTGGAGCTCATAATATCTATACTATTCCTAGCTTCTCAAATGGGGCCATCAAGAACATTACCCATCTTATATCAGGCTCTGTCTTAATGAAAGCTGAGTAGAGCTTCGGGAAGGCCCCAAACTGACAGACAGAATTTACATAATCACATTAATTTATGGTACTGAGTCCACACGATCCAGTCTAGAGACAGCACGTGGTGAAACACACCTTTAGGTAAAATTTGAAGATGAATGCAATCGACATTTTTGCAGGAACTGCAAGATATACATTTCATGGGTTACTTCCACTTAGTTATTAAAATTTCACTTTGCTGTGACCTTAAGTCATGCTATCTAGCAACTGTGCATTACAAGCTATCCATCCTTCCCACACTCTTCACATATGTAGCTCCAAAGGCTCCTCTATCCATAGAGGCTGAAGGTGACATTAAAATGCAACGCAGCTACACGTTCACAATTTTGAAAATGTCATCATTTCATAGCAGCTTCCTCAAAAGCATATTTTACCATGTGAGAAAGTGACACTCAACCAGGGCCATATTTATATAGATAGCATAACATCACTCGGGGTTTTTACAGATTTGTAAAAAATTAGATTTCAATAATTTGCTGCTAAATTATTGAACAGTAATCAGTTTAGTGCAGATAATGTTGTTGGCTTAATATGTGCCACAACTTTCAATCACTCCTTCACACCTCCATTTCACTTCAAGCATACATTTCCTTTGTTTATCTTGCTGTGATCAACTATGCATTTGTGTCCTCATCACTCTGTTTTGTCTGTCTTCATCATTTGTGACTTTGCTTATGAGGGATTAATGGATTAAGCAAGTGTCAACAATTCTTTATCTCCATCAGCTCATCTGGTTTAATCCTGAATTGACCATCTCACTCGGAAGAAATGACCACTCTTTTGACCATGTTATTTTGTGTACTGATCTCTATTCCTGTGAGCTTCCAGAAACCTTTCTCAACAGCTTGTCCTTCAATTCCCGTCTCTCTACTGTCCTCCTACTCACTATTGATCCCATGTAGATTATTATTACTATTATTATTATTATTACTATTATTTTTTTGTTCTACCATTTTTCTGTGGTGGAAATTCAGGGACTGCATTATTTTTTTCACTACAAATTAATCTATTCTTTTTTCCCTAATGTTCTTGTATTTCTTCATAAAACACTTTCCTTCTTTCAAAACCTACTGTCTGTGGTCTACCTTCTGCCTAAGCGGCATCTCTGACTCTCTTCTCCAGCCCTATTTTCTCAAGATCTGGTTGGATTGTTTAAGAAGAATTTCATAAAGTTGTGAAAAATTTGCAGTGATCTCTTACTCACTGTTGTATTTAACCATTTTGTCTCCAGTCCCTCAGTCTGACTGCTCTGCTCCAATGTCATCCCAGTTAATCTCTTTTTCATCTCACTTTCCCCTCCTACCTCTGAAACTTCCTTCTGTTTCATTCAAATTCAAAAATGAGATTCACTGTGGAGGCAGTTATTTCTTCATCCACTCTTAACTATTCTTTCCATCTTTGCAAGAAAGTGTCATATTATATTGTCTCTAGATGGTTTCTTGCTGTCAGTTTGGTGCTTTACCTGTAATAGTCTAGTCTTCTTATCTTTCTACACTTGTATCTTTGGAAGTCTGAGAAATTTTATAGATGTTCTTTCTGGTTTATCCTTCCATCTTTTTGTACTATTACTGTAATTTCTTCTCAGGAACATCTTGTCTACTTTAGAAGCTTGCTATGTCAAAAGCAAGCAATCAATATTTCCTCTCACGTCAGCTTCCTTATTTTTCAGTCACTATTTCTCCATCATCTCATTTATTATCTGTACTTGCTCTTTAACTATATCCTTCCAATCCCAGATGCAACCCATAGCACATTATCTTTCTGCTTTCCACTATATCCCAGAGGAAAATACCATTAATTTAGCCATGTCCTGCTTGTTCTTCCTAAAATCCTTTCACATTACCTGAGAAATCATTCTTGCATTTTTCTTCTTTACAACCTATTCCTCCTTTATTTTCAGTCTGTATACTGTTTAGGATACAAAATACACTTCTACCTAGACCATCAGAATTCTGGGTCATTAGTAAACAATGCTTTTGATGAGGAAAGGAGGTATTTGCAAAGGTAAAATAAAGAATGTTTGTTAATTCCCAGACCTAGAAAGTAATTTACATGCTTGGGGATACTTTCTGCACGAGCCCATTTCCTTGCATATAAAGGAAGCCAAAGGCTGGTCTAATCTCACTGTGATGGTTGCAGTATAGCAGCAGTAAGGCTGCTTTATGTATCAACAACTATATTTGGATTCATGCTCTAATGATCCTCATTTCTTTTCTACCTTTTAAAATTTAGCAGAGAGCCTTATAAACAGATGAACTGAAGTAATCAGACCACTATCAGGAACACTGAAACTTCAGCTTGTTTTTTCTGACCAGTAATCTAGAGAATTTATCTCATCTTGATCCTAAGATGTCAGTGACAGAGCTCTTCTCTACTCAGCAGTGAAGACGAGAGGGTTTACATTTCAGCATTCAACATGTTGCTGGTGTGCTGTCAAGGGCTGGGTGAAACTTGTTATGAAATGAATAGCTCTCATTGTGTTCCATCAAAAAATGGAATATGAGTTTCTGGAAAGACTATGAACCTCAATTATAGGCAGCTGGCTCAAAATGAAGCAAAAATTTCTGAACTAACAAAGGAACTAATTAAAAAAACTCTCAGACTTCTGAGCTCTTCCTTTCCTAAGCTAAAGTATTGTTGCAAATGAAAAATTTATACACAGATAAAACACAGAAGCTAAATAAATTAACTATGGATGAGGTGCTAAGTAGGAATGACCGCAGCATAATTGAATTTGGCAGTCTTGGGCTTCAGGTAAACTGGATTAGCTAAGACTAAATCTGTCAAAGGACTTGAAAGAGATTTAAAGCCAGATGGCTGACCAGAATAATGGCACACAGCATTACAATGTACAGCAATGAAGAATGGACAGACTAATTCATACAACAAAACTACAAAACGTCCTTTCTGTTCAACACAGACCATCAGTTTAAATGTCAATAAGTACAAAGAAAGAATTTCTAAAGAAAAGGAAAGAAAAAAACAGAGGAAAGATAAACTCCCTGTACTTCTACCTGCTGAGTTGTCTTCTGAGCAAGTCGAGACTGGGTGCTAGATGAGAGAAGCAAGCTTGATTCTTTATTAGTATTTTCAACTCTTAACTAACCCTGTTCTTTTGACTTCTTAACTCATTAAACAAATGAACAAAAAAACCTACATTGCGCTTTACTGCTAAGGTTAATTAGTCTTCCACAGTTGATGATCACTGATTGTAACAACCAATAATTAGAATGGTTTGTTTTGTTTCATGAAAGACGATGGGTTGCGTGGTGATCAAAGCCAGGAGCTAGCTAAAACAGCAAAGCAAAACTCCCAACAGTCACTCCTCATACATATAAAATAACTTTTTTCTAGATACTAACATAATAAAACTGTGACAGAGCCCACAAAGCTAATAATAAGCAGACACTAATGGTTCTTACTAAACTATATGTGTCTGGACATTTTTCAAGAGCAAAGCCATACTCTGACTCTTGAGAAAACAACGAAAGAAAACTGTCTTATTTTCTCTAGGTACAAGTGATAATTCAATACTCAAGTCATTTTGGGGTAACTATATACGACAGACTCTCTTCACAACCTTAACGTAAGTAAAATTATCATACCATGAAGACAGGAGATGGTGATTACATCAGATTTTACTGACTTCTCAAAGGTGGTACCCTGGAATTTTATTTACCCTTCTGTTAACGATAGCAGTACAGCTTCAGTAGAGCTTGGGTCCCAGCTGAATGCCATAAACATCAGGCTACTGAGTGAATTGTGCATAATTAATGAAATATTCATTGGGTCAGACATAGATAGATACCAATTTGACAGCCCAGTGGCTAGGGCACTCACCTAGGCTGAGACCCAATCCCTTCTCCAATTAACACTGAGAGAAAGGAATAAACACTACAGAGCTTGAGGGAAAGCCATAAAGATAAGGCAGTAGTCGCTTATCAGAAGACCCAGAAAGCCATTCTACCTGAGCCACAAGGCTTCAACCTGTCTTTACATCCTACATTTAAGGTCTTTTCACCACTCCACTCACATTTCTGAGGTGAAAGACTTTCTTGTCAAGAACTATTCTTCACACTCCTAGGAAATGTTTTGTTGAATTGACAGGAAAACCATTGTGTTAGAAAACCCCAGAACATGTCTACTCAATACTTAAAGCTGAAAGCTTGTTTTTATTTTAAGCTCATTCCTGTTTCCACTTTCTGAAAATGTTCCAGTGTGGGAAAAAAAAAACCATCACAGCAGGGATCTGAGTACAAACCGAGACTGCGAAGACTATACAGGTAATTTTACAAAGTTAAGAGCTAATTCAAGAACATTAAAATCCCCCAGGTTTTAGTACTGTACCTATTTGGAATATTTGATTTCCTAAAGGTGACAGTTTTACACTGGCTGCAATACAATTTTCTTTCTTTTTTTTTAAATTTTCTTTTTTCCTATGATGTACAGAGCTTTAAAAAGGCTGTACTTTGGTGGCTCATGTCCATAAATAATGTCATTTGTGGTTCATTGGTTGAAGTAATCTGATATAAAATGACTAAATTAAAAATCTGTAGGTTGAGCTCTTGATGAGTTCTGGCAGAGCACAAAGCAGGCAAACATAAACTTATTAATAAAAAAAGAATGACAGATATTGAAATATTAAAGAAGCAGGAAGTAACAGATTAAAAGTTAATTCTGATAACATAACTTGGACCAAATAAGAAAATGATTGATGCAAGAAACTTCTTTTTATTGTTTCATATGCTATTTCTTTCAAAAGAGTGCCTTCAGATGGAACTGCCCGACTGCAAAAGGGATAAAGCACCTAAACCCATCTTTTTCAACTTCTTATATTTGCTGTCATTCGTGCCTTTGTTGCTCATTTAGTTTGGAGCTGGCAAATCTATGTGGAAACAGTCTTCACAGTGTAAGTTTTGTGCAACCTTTAACTCAAAAATGAAAGCCAAGATACTTGCTGATGAATTCCTCGGGGTGGTTTTGGATACAGCTTCATCTTTTTTCCTAGTGAAGTTTTGTGCCTGAAATGATGAAGGATGTCGAACAAGATATAAAATTCAGCAGAACTCTGCAGAAAACCGCTTTAGAGGGGCCAAAGTTTCCCACCCAACGGAGCCAGACACACAGGATAGAAAGCTCTGAATTATGCAAGGCAAGAGATGAAAAAGAAGAGTCTGGTCCAACTCATTAGAATTTTACTCTATTGTTATCGGTGCCTTCACTGATATTGAAAGGCATTAGAAGCAATAACTGGAAAACCTCTGAAGTGTAATGGTGAAATACAGAACTGATTTACAAGCAGTAAAGATCAACCTTTGTTGAGTCTGCATCATATTGAAGCCGCAACTGTAAAAAGCAGCAAACTGATCAGCACCAAAAAAATGCAGTATTTTTAAGGCCTAATTTGCAAATTTCACGCAAAATATACTGTTTGTAATATTCACTGCAACTGGATTATATAATGCCATTTATCAAAAGATAGATTTTAAAATGCTGCACATTTAATACTTTTTCCAATATAATGGGATGCTGGAAATTGAAGAAAAGCTTTAATAAAATTCCTTCACTGTTAACATCAGTTCCAATCTTACAAAAGCATGCCTTTTATTAGCACTAAAAAGACTTCCACTGAACACACACATGTCCTGGGGCTTCTACAGCAAAAACCAGCAATAAATTTAGAATCTCCAGTAAACAGATTATTGTATAAATAGAGAATAATTTTCAGAGCATTGGAGGTCATTTGTTACCATTAAATAATAATTTCTAACTGACTCGATTACTCAACAGATTTATTATAAGGTAAGGTTAAACAGAAAAAACACAGACACATGTTAAGTATTACTAAAAATTTGTTTCCAGCAGCTCTATGGTTAAGACTTTTAGCATATAGAAAATACAAAGAGCGTGAACTGGGAAATAGATCCTTAATTTACTCGGCTATGGTAAACCCAGAAAGACTGCAGATTCCATGTCCTGTGAGGATTAATGTAGTCATAGAGAAAGTGAACCATCAGCTCAAGGCAATAACACATGCACGTGACCTCCAACATCAATAGTCAAATGTGGAGAACTCTCTATATGGAACTGTCCTCTTGGGCCCCAAATGTTAATAACTTACCTGTTTGCATTTTAAAAATAGTCATAATGGTGATGTGTTGAACAAGCATTGCAAATCCAAGAATTACCAACCTACTCTTTAAGTGAGGCTTCTAACAAGACCAGGATAAAGAGGCAGTGAGTCCCAATTTTATTCATATTTTCATTACTCATTTGTTGGCAAATCTCTTGACATTTGCCAAGCAGATGACATTTATACCAATTACTGTTTTCATTTCTTGCTCATTTCAGAGAAGCCTTCCAAACAACAAAAAAGCCATTGTTCCTCCTGTTGTAAACAGCTCACAATCCAAGCCAGAAACAGGAAAATGCTGTGGAGGAGGTGGCTGAACTTTTAACTCAGCCTTCTTCCAGATATCTCAAGGGAAACAGGAGCTCTTGGATGCTAACTTAGCTTAGGATGCTAGCTCTTGACAAGCTGATAAGAGCTATATCAAGAGGTTTATACATGACCAATTCTCCACTCAATAAAAGAACTAACTGAGACAGTAAAACTGTTAAAGAAGAAACACTGTGTTGCTCTTATTTTATCTTTCATATATTTAAGCTTTCCTGCTGGCTTGTGTTCCCTACAATCTGCTGCACAAACCTATCAAAGAATCATAGGATCATTTAGCTTGGAAAAGATCTTTAAGATCATCGAGTCCAACCACAATATCCACAAATTCACTTTCAGACATGTATTTCTCACCATTACACATTTAAGTTTCATATTAGTCAGATCTCAGAGCTCTAAACACTGAAATTTATATAGAGTTTATATGTAATGCTCACCTAGTTATGGCTTGTATTTATTTCAACCTCCCTCTTCCCCTTCCTTTTTTTATCATGGTAATAAAAAATGTTTTGTTCAGAGAAAGCCAATTTTGGCTACTGTGTATTTCTAGTGAGGACAAAACAAATGTAGAATGCTATATACATACTCCTGAAAAAGCAAGTTGTGCATATATCTACCCAATTCTGGACTTTATATCAATCTAGAGATGTACAGAACATCAAAGCCAGAACTGTTCTCCAGAAAGCTCAATTGAAAGCCCACCTGGAATATTGATATCTGAATTACAGATATTCTACTGGGGCTCACAAAGGACAACTACAGGTTTAAAGCAGGCATGGATAGAACAGGTACTTAAAATAGAGGAATAATTTAAGAAATAAAGATTAAAATCTTAATAAGCAATGACTCAGAGGGGATATAGTGCCTAAAGATATGTGAAGAGTTTAAATAGCAAGAAGACAAAGTGACTTCATTTCTTTCCTGATCTCAGCAACCAAGCCCAATATCCTATGCTACAAAGAAAACCTGAGAAAATCAAGAGGAATCTTTTGAAGAGAGCTTTCTATAACATTTGCAAATGTCTGGCAAAACCATTGAACTCTCTATTTCCATATAAATATTGAGGAACCATTTAGGAAAACTCCAGAAGTTTTAGCTGGATTTGAATAAATTTAGGCTAGATATTAACAGGTTTCTAACTAGAAGGGTTGGGATACTATGGATTCTTCAAAATAAAGAGAGCAATAAACGTTATTATCTTTAAGACAGAACTTGTTAGGTTAATGAATAAGTTTATATGATACTGTTGCAGAAAGATTGGAATTAATGACCCAAGAAGTCACTTCTGGTTCATTTTTACATACTGCTAAAAGGGTCCAAACAGAAATATTAAGAGCAGGAATATTACAGAGTGGTATTGAACTCATCCAATAATAGACTTTAAATGTATTTATAAATATTAACTAAAGCATAGAAGGTAAGAGGTTATTTCTTTATCTACTCAATATAATAAGTTTCTGATGACAGCAGAGGTAGCCAGAGATATTTGAGGTGGTTCTCAGTGAGTGCTTTGATACTGGTCTAAAAGGACTTATGCAGCAGAATGTCTCAATAACCACTGTGTGTCCTTTTGTGCTTGCAGCATCCTCACAGTAAAGTAGAGCACAGCAAGATGGGAGCTGCAGAATAAAAGACCTTAGCAGTGAGACATTCACCCCAGCAGCCAGGTGCTTGGCGACTGTGAATATAATACAGTAAATCCCCTGTTGATTGCAAGAGCAGGTTCACCTATTGCTATTGCCAAAGCAGGCAGAGATGAGTACTACACACTGTAAAATCCATTCTAAAAGAGCTGTGCACTATCATATATTTAAAAAATTACTCATGTCCAATAGGAGAGAGTCACCTTGCACTACTCTAATGAGCTCTAAAGCTGATGAAGCATGACTAGCAATGAGTTACCGGCACTGGGGAGAGAGCGGCTAATTGGCCTCGGGATGCAGAATGTTTCACATCTAAACTATTGGTGATAACCCCCTTGTCAGCTGTTGTGCACTTTTCATGGGAGACAACCTCTCCTCTCCCTGACCATATCTGCACATAGCTACATTTTCGTGTGAAAGTTTGAAAATGCATGGAAATGACAAACTGCACAGGGCAAAACAGCGGTAATGTTTTGGTCATTCAACACTTCTTGTCAGGAACCATATTTGAATTCAGCTTTAAAGATGACTGCACACTTCAAGGCAAGGGAAGTAGAGCTCTCTACTTGAAGGTTTTCCTTCTACATGTTGGGTGATGTTCAGGTGTGATTTACCTCTGAGTTTTGAAATACGCCAAAGTCAATAACCTATCTAGAGCTTGGGAAAGCCATAAAACAGCCAATAAGGACAGTGAGAAATACTATAGCTAGCTTCCTCCAGAAAATAATAAACTGGAGGACTTTTGTGCAGAATCTCTTGGCAGTAAGTAGGTCACTGTCATGACTCAGAACACACCTATCTCGTATCATCCTGACTGATGATAGTTCCTCCACAGACCCTCCCTATGTTCTCTTCAGTTAAAAGGAATTGACCTTTAGGTCAATTTAGGCAGAGTTGAAACTGAGAAATAGACCACTTGGAGAATGAGACCTGCAGTTTGCAGATTATCAGTAGAGTAACATCTGCTTTTAAAACCACTGAGTGTTGTTCCAATATTTAAGCATCCTTCAACTGAATCCTGGGCTGCTAAAGATGGACACAGTATTGGAGAAAAAGCTGCTGACCTCTGAGAGTTCATGCTTTGATAATCTCATAATCAAAAAATATATATAAAAAAATAACTGTAATGGGGAATACAGGACAGACTGATACTTTTCTCTCTTAATAATCAGGGGTCCTTTAAGCACTTGTAGACTGCTGCCACATCATACCATGTGCTCTCTGTCCTATCAGAAGGTGACTTAGACCATGGAAGAAAAACAAACATTCCCATTTTCCACGTGTCTGTTCCTTGTCTACTGCAAGATCCAAAACTTTTGCACTGTACCAAAGCCATGCCTTTGTTGTCAGGCAATCCCGAGAGAAATTTATTCTAAAAGCTTTCCAATTTTCTCTAAGGTCTTGTATGCATCTCTTGCACGCCACTTGCACATCACGTTATGTGCTGTACTTGGCTATGACCTCACAGGCCCCTCTCTCTTTTATTTTCCTGGATTCTCATTTATTTTTCTGGACAAACAGCATAAGCTACAGTTAAACTGTGCAATGTACCATGAGTGATTAGATATTAGAAATAATAATAGTCTTTACAGAGTACTGCACTATAGTTTACAAATTACAAAAAAAAAAGCCATTTATTCCATCCTGTTCATGTCTAGAACTTTCATTCATAGAGGATTAAAATAATTCTCCAAGGTACTCTTGGGAATAATAAGCATAAATTTTGGCAATTTCCCCTGTACAATATATTTCTTTGAAAAAACCCTATTGCAATCTGTTGGGGTTTTTTTGAATGTGTTTTTAATCAAATATTTCAACGTTCTTTCTTCTGAATGAAAAAGACATGAAAGTAGATTAGAGAGATCAATGCTCAACATCAGAGGTGGACAAAATGTTTTGCAGGGAAATATTCTATTTTTTTTTTAGGGAAAATCAGATTTAGTGACTCCAAATATTGTTGTATTGTTAGCTGAAAAACAAACAAACAAACAAAACCCCAACAAATTTGAAATGGCTTTTTTTTTTTTTCCTAAAACAACAGTCAAAAAATTTTATTTTGCTCTGAACTGGGCAGTTTCCTTCCCTTAATTCTAAAAATGCTAATCAACAAAAAAATTCACACGGTGCAAATCTGCAGTAAAAATTAACTCATAGGTGTGAACTGAATCTCAGAACTTACAAAAAAACCTCAGGGAATGTGAAAAATAATTTTGTTATTTATGTTTTCTACCTCCAGTGCATATATTAACAATTTAATCTTCATAATGATTTTATTATAGAGCTTTATTATCCTAAATTATTGAATGGAGTCCCACATCTCACCATTAAAGTTACGGAGCCCTCTTACTATTCTAGGAAGGCCTCAGTGTCCCAACACACACTTTTTGGCATCTAGCCTACAAGGTGGATAAACAAACTGTGCTCTACTGCTGCACCACTGAAAATAACGGCATTTTTTCCTCAGCTAAAATGAAACAATAATTGAAAGAACAGTATTTTTAGAGCAGTTTTTTTCCAAATTTTCAGCATAGTTTTGCCTGTCTCGCATCTGCCAGCTTAAAAAAACACCAACACTTCGGTACAATGAAGGAGAATTCACCTGGGTAGGGAATCACATTGTTTCCCTTTTTGTTTTAGTACAAACTGAAAGAAATTTGGGAAATTGCAGAGAAGTAAGGAATAGTGACACGTTTGCTAGAAAAACTAGTTGGATCGACTCCATGGAGAAAGATGAAAGATATTGAATAAACTACAGTGTGGCCTTGTCCTGGTATTGTCTGGATTCTCCCATCTTGTTTCTTGTGGTAGTCCTTTCCAGAAAATACTTACAGGTAAACCAAATAAAATTACACTGAAAAATATACCAACAGGAAGATGAACACTCTTATTTTGTAAAGTTCCCTTTGAGATATGCTTTTTCCCCTGAATTGTACTTCATATAGAAATGAACAACAAAAAATTTCTGAATCAGCATGAAAATGAACAAGAGAATAGAACAAAAAACTATAAATACAGCAAGGATAATTGGGGAACAAACTGATGTTATTAGTGGATCTAAAGATAATTAATCATCTCCCAGCTTTGGTTCTGTTACAAAACCTCATACTGACTGCTCACATAGTCAGGCTTTGAGATAAACATTACCACATAAATCACACAGAATTCAACATCATGAGCTTAGGAATAAGCCCTCCATCAGATTGGTCAGGGCACTGAAAATGTGGGAGTGAGGTTTTCAGCACAGGACGATGTCACCCCCAAAGGAGGGCTTGGGGTTGTGCCAGCCCTCGTTAGCATTTAGCAGCACTGGCAGAGCATGAAAGCAAGCAAGAGAAAACACAGATGTGCATGAGTCTACAAGGAGAGCAAAACAACAGGGTTAGGGTTTATAGGCCCTATATTTACTGCATTTTAAAAGGTAACTTGATATAACACACAGGCTTATGTCTACAACTTTTCAATAAATCCCTAAAAGCACATTTGCCGGGGTCAAAGAATTTTCTGTAATGCTCCCAAGCAGTTCTTAAAGCAGGTGGGTCACTAACATTCTTGCAATTATTTATTTCCTTCATTCATGAACTCCCTTTTGGACACAATTTGAAGCGCACGAATAGGTACAAAAATGCTCCATTTCACATATGGGGACATCTTATTGGACTTGTTTCAAATGGGGCCCTCCCTAACCAGAAATGGTGTGTAAACCACAGGATTTGTAAAGCAAGAGGGGGAGGGTTTTCTGCTCATTGTGAGTTAAGCCCAGTCGCCAACATTGCCGTGTTGGTCAGACCAAGCCTTTGATGTGTAATTTAGAAGAACAGATGTTTTATCTGGGAACTTGTCCAGATCTTAAAAAATAAAAAACCTGTGAAGAACTCAGTAGTGGCCTCTCTGTCAGCAGCAGCAGCCTCAAAAGTATTGAATAAATAGTGAGTACATTCCTGGATTTCTAAGTCCTAGTAGAGAAGCAGAGACATTGCTTGATTACCTTTGTGAGTGACACACACTGCAGTGATGAACTAATTGGTGATTGCCAGTTAAATGGACTGAATAAAGCTGTAAACCTTGGATATCCTAATATGCCCATTATTTATTCATCAATCTTCTGTCCTCATTCTGTTCTTTTCAGCAAGACCCAAGAGCAACATCTTCCCTTCCCACCAGCTGCACCAGCAACACCAGCAGAGACAAATGGCACGAAGTTCTAACAGGACTGCAAACGTATGAGGAATCTTTGGGATATATTAACAACTGCATTTCATGCAAAACTGAACTCATAAAGACTCTTCCTCATCATGCCCATATTGAAAGGGGTTTCAACCCACACAAAGGATTCATAAGGCTCTATCATTAGTCCAAGGACTATTAAGTATGCCTACAAATTTATCCTTTACACACTCTTCAGTTGCTGCTTATTCTTGCCTCTTCTCTTAACGGCCTGTCCAATTTGTAATGTAAACACCTTAGAGGATGTGCTGACCAAATGCTATTATCTGTCTGGAATACCTCTCAGACACCTTCCCCCTTATCTTCAAGAGCCAGGACTGCTCACCAGGTGACTTTGGAGGTGAGGGAAGGAGGAGGCTGCACAGGAGATGCCTGGCAGTCCCTGGGGCACTGACTTCTAGGGCAATCCACAATCAAACCTACTGGCACTGTGAGCTGCTCTCCCACAGACCCACCCCACGTGCCCTTCCAGCAGGACCAGGGGATCCCACAGCCAGCAGGTCTACTGTGGGTAGGATCAAGGCCACAGTGAAGTAGTTGTTAGTGCAGTGTGTGGAATATTTTGACTTAAGTAGAGTTGTTCTTCCGTAGAATTGGTTTACTAACTAACTAACTAACTAACTAACTAACTAACTAACTAACTTCAGTTAAGTGATATCTAAGTGGCAATATTTGTGAAAGTTAGACAGACACAGACTGTTCTTCTTATAGTATGTTTTTTTTTTAAATAGTGCTGTACCCAGACAATATTTCTTCACTTATCTAAAGAACTCAAGGCCGGACAGAGAACTAGCTTCAAAGCTCTAATGAGCAGAGACTTGGCTCTTGTGAAGTGCATAATAAAATTAAGATTAGTCCTTGGAAAGCAGTAGAATACACGAGATTGCTGGGAGAATTTATACATATGCATGTAAGTTGGAGATATATTCTGTAACCAGCTCTTGTGTTGTTGTGCATGATTGATGGAAATCATTCCCTCATGCATCCAGCACTGAAATGAAGGATGCTGCTGTCTAAAACTTCAGAGCGAGTGTTAAAGAGTTTATTTGCTGGCATTATTGGTATCAAAATAGGTGACAGCCGTGCTGCCAGACAGGAGAGTCTTACTCTAAAGGCATGAGGCTTGCTCTGCCTGAAAGCCTGCAGCACGAGTTAACCCTGGCTGAGCCGGGGTCTCAGTAAATGTAAAACAACAAGTTTTCATTTAACTCAATTTTATACACTGTTATTGTATTCCTGCAGCGGTTTAAAAAGTATGCATTCCAGCCCAAAGGAAATGAAACAGCAATGGCATCGGGCTGTCACTGGTGATTTTCAAAGTTAGCTACACTATGCCTGGAAAAATACAGTTTCCCTGTCCTGCAACCCTTCAGCAGACCAGTCAATCGGGGATGCAAATCGGTGTAGCTCTGTCTGGCAGCCTCAGCCATAACACAAGATGTTGCATCTCCTGATTACTTTCTGCTGAGCCTACATGCTTTGTAAAGCCACTACAGCAAGCTGATAACGATGCATGAAATGGAAAATCCTCTGAGCACACCTAAAAGCACTCTGCAATCACACGGGTGCTGTGTTAGTCAACGGTGCCCACACTAATGTCTGCAGGCTTTCACTGGTTTTAAATAGGTGCCACTCCACCTCCTGTAACACATTTACTCCTGATTAACACAGCCTTAAATATGACTGGGGTCAAGATGTACAGCAGCATTCAGGTCAGGGGCAGAAAAAAAGAACACGATGTTGTGGGACCAAAGGTGAAAATCTTTAGTGCTGTCGCTCCACTGATCCAGATCAGCAGAGAATTTGGCCTGATTATGCTCCTCACTGTTATGTGTACCCTCTGAGACAAGCATAGCCAGGTATTTGGAGAATTAAACCACCCTGGGGACATATGTGCCACTATCACACATCAGCAGCAGTTCTTTCAGCATTAAAAACCTTGCTGGAAATTGTTTGGAGAATATCCAAAGTAAGTTTTCAACACTTTTCTATTTAGCTCTGTGGTCAGCGTGCTACTCAAAGGTTAGCTGAAATAACTGCAGGCATGGCAGGAATCATGGAGATCACAAGAAATGCTGTCTGGTTCCTGTAAAGAAAGGGATATTCAGCTCCTTCTCTATATCATTACTCTGTACCATTTTGACCACTTTTGGGACATTAAATACTGGAAATGGCTCAGAATGCATTTGGCTCAATATCTATGTCTATGTATCAAGTGCTTCAGATCTATCCTAACTAGAAAATGTAAGCTAAATAATGCCAAAAAAGTCATTAAAATGTAAGCACTGCATAGAAACACTCCTAACATCCTTCCAGGGTTCATTCCATACTGAAAATCAAAGATTAAACATACTGCCTCAAGCACATTATACTATTAACTTTGTGTGAGATATTAAAGACAATTCTTCTTTTACTGGATTAGCTTCCTCAGCCACACAGCACTGAGATAAGATGAGATGTAGCACTGGCACATGGGAATCAGATCAACCTGAATTTAGTTTGGCATTTAGGGACCTGAGTTATCACAGGAAAATTTTTACCTTCCTACTAAATAGGTAAAGAAATTGGAGACTTGTCCCCATATTTATCACTCAAATGTAATGAAAGCAAGACAATATACGTTTCTTAAAGTACAGACCAACCATTCAGAGTTGTCCATTACAGCAGTACAGGTTTTATTTAACATCTGTTGGCAAGTGGAGGGGCTTATTTCTTTAGCTTTATTCTGGGTCTTGACTCAGAGAGACGCTGGAGATACTCAAGACCAGTTTTCTTCCTGGCTCTACTTGTTCTGCTTCCAAAAAAGGGCAAATTTAGTTTGTTTTCTCTGAATTTATTTATACATTTCTTCATTCTTGATTATTCATAGATTATTTCAACCCATGCTCAGCAGGCTTTTCTTTGTTTATTCATATCTTCTCTCAGTGAAGTTCTGTGGTCTAATTTGAACATGTTGGCCAAAGCTTTTAACATATTAGCTATTTCATTTACTCTTAATTGAGTCATTCAGCAATCACATCTGGAGCTTTCTGTAATTACGTGACTCCCCAGGGAGATGCTCTACAAAGTTCCACCAATATTTTTCAGTTCATACCAAATTTAAGCAGAGGTTTGATAGATTTTTTTTTTAAAAAATCTTTATTAATCTCTTTTTAATTGCCTCTAATTCACTCACAGGAACTGTGCATGTCTCTGACACAATGTTTCAATTTAATATTCCAGGTTTTCAGATTTTAAAATAAGCATAGTCACACTTCTCTGGGAGGAGAAAATCACTCCCAGAGCCAGGAGAGCCTTCTGCACTCCACACTACACGGAGCACCATGTTCCAATTCATCTTTTTGAAACAGTCTCATTTATAAATAACAGAAGATTTCTTTTCGGTTTGGAAAACGATGCAAATTAAACTTTAAAGGAATGTTTTTAAATTACGTTTTTCAATGTTCATTTTGGAGTTTTCTCCATTTCACTTCTCCTCATCATACTGGATGTCTGTGAAGACACAAAAACCTCAAACAAGAAGTAGTTTCCTTACCTGTGTACCAGCTGCTTGCGGCTTACACAAATAGCAGTTTCATAGTCATGAGTGACACACACTTTATGTGGGCTGCACTTCACCTTCAAACACGGGTCTTTGGATGGATCAAGGGCTATAAAAAACCAAACATATTAAAAAGAAAGTGAGAATAGTGTACAAAGTTAGCTCTTAGCTGACAGATGACAAATAAATAGAACGAACACCCCCACAGCCAAGCGAACACAGACTTTGCCTCTTTAGAGTATTTGCTGTTTATTTTAGATTGCATGTCTAAGTAGAAAGATAGATGGAAATCTTGAAGACTGATTATTAAACAGTGATCTGAGTCTAACTTGGCATTCACATTAATATTAGACATGATATTTTGGGAGGAAGTTCTGGTATAATAATAGACATAATTTTGTTTGTTTTATAGAAAAGTTATGGTGGAATAAAATACTCTCATAAGTAACAAACATACTAGTAGTTTAGAAGCTATTTTAATAACCCACTTTGCAGAGTGTTAATAAATTTAGTTTCACAGATACAGTACAGCTAGGATATTATTTTGTGGGAATTATTTTTAATTTTCAGGGACAAGCATATTCAGTACTTAAAATGCTTGCACAGAAGAGGAATAATAACAATAAAATAATCCTGGGCTTTCACACAAGTTTTATCACCAGCAGTGCTGTTGGAAGTGGGATTAGAGAGCATTATGAATTGCTGTCTCAGAGCAAATATGCCCAGACTGTTGTCCCTGCTGATGCTGCTCCTTCACAAAGGCAATAAGATGCTGGTGCATCAG
Organism: Dromococcyx pavoninus; assembly: GCA_033558185.1. Classification (NCBI taxonomy): domain Eukaryota; kingdom Metazoa; phylum Chordata; class Aves; order Cuculiformes; family Neomorphidae; genus Dromococcyx; species Dromococcyx pavoninus. The sequence goes on along the minus strand of JAUMJL010000064.1, from coordinate 1,425,444 downwards.
GCACTGGAGAAGCCTCCTGGTTCCTACAGAAACTCCTCAGAGGCAGACAGAATTTGTTGTCCTGCCAGTGTGCAAACCTGCCTTTTTCTGCCAAGTTTCTAAAGACTGCTTCCTTAAATGAGTGTTGATTTGGTAATCTTTGAAATAAAAGTGCTATGCTGGATGGATACCGCTCCAATTAGAGAACTGCTCCCACCTGGGAAAATCTCTTACGAATACTTCTCTACAATCACGTCCCGTTTGAAAGGCTATCTATCTAAATTCATTCTCTTACAAAAGGATGCTCCTAAAGATCAGCAGTAAGACTCATCTGCCAAGAGGAATTAGAAATACTCAAAAACTGGTCATGTGAATACTTCAGAAAAAGGGAAGTCACAGCCAAACAGAGAAATTTCACCTTTGTTTAGAAATGATTTTTACATAAGCATTTTTTTACATAAGCATTTTTTAAAACATTACTTTGCCATAGATTTGCCTTTTTCTCCCTCTTTAGTGTGTCCTCAAATCCCATTTTATCTCTCCCCTTCTTCCCCACATAATGGGACACTCTTGTAAATGGGCAACTTTTGGGTTTCATTTTTGGGACTGCATAAAGCTCTTCTTGCCCATTATGTTCACGGAGTTTCCCACTTCCACTGAATGATCAAAGAAACCTTCAAAGGATACTGTTCCAAGTACAAGAAGTTTCATTTTTCTGTGTAGCAAATGTCTTTAAATGACAGCAAATGTACTTTCAACAAGCAGAGAATTTTCCTGCAGTGCTGAAGTGCTGCAGCTGTTGTGTTGGTTTAACAGCCACAGCCACAAGCTCCCACCACATTAACACCCATTACACATTTGTGATGGGCAATTGAGCTTCACTAGTACATATGTATTTAGTGGAATGCCTTTGGTGCAAGACAGGGGGAAATGGTAAAAACAAAACAAAACTGTTAAAATCGTTTTCTTTTAAAGCCATTCAAACTGATAGAAAAGGTGAAGTGAGCAGGGAAGGAGAAAAGACCATCTGTTTCCTGCACCATAAACAACAAGCCATCAACATCCAATGAGTTGCCATTAGGAAAATATAGAGGCAGTGTTGGAGAGGCCAGGGTCTGTCCCATTGAATAGACCGAAGACTGACAAGGCACTTCAGGGGTGTTTTCCTGCTGCCTTTTGTGTCTTTTCTAAACCAGACTAACTGGCACATGAGAAGTAGCCCACCCTCTGCTCTTTACATTCTCAGAACTTAGTGGAGGAGACAGGCATTCTTAATCCTCTTACTTTGCTCTCACAGGAGACCCGAATTAAACACTGAGGCAGATATTCGACTGGGATTGAAATACCTGTCTGTCTACCCAGCTATTCTTAACTGCAAATCAGAGTCAGCTATCCTCCTTCTGCAAAGCCTTTAATAAGGAAGCACCACTTGGAGCGTGAAGGGTTACCAGATTACAGGTTCACTGGGCTGATGTAATTCAAAGGTCATATCCACGCAAAAGAATCCAACGAGCAGAACTTTTGCTTGCTCGCAGCCGGCCTTGCTCTTTTACTGGAGCACGTGCACATTGTCTGCTATTGCTGGTGACACATCCTTGATGCAAAATGCTGCATCAGCAGAAATCATTGTTCAAACTGGCTAGGAGCCCAGGGCTAATAGCTACCAGCATTGCTGGGCTGCTTGGAGAGCACTCTCCAGGCCTGTGCTCATGGTTTTGTATAGGTCAAAGCCTGCCTAAGTGGGGACGTAGGTTTAGCCTTGAAAGTCAATGCTAGTTTGTCATGAAAAAGAGAAGCAAGATTTAGTTCCCCATGGTTTATGTGACATCACACACAGCTTCAACACTTAAGCACTGGAGAACAAGGTTTACGAGGAGCAGCTGTGGCAACTGGGGTTGTTTAGTTTAGAGAACAGGAGGCTGAGGGGAGACCTTATACCTGTCTACAAGTGCCTGAAAGGAGGTTGTAGCAAGGTGAATGTTGGCGTGTTCTCTCAAGTGACAGGACAAGAGGAAATGGCCTCAAGTTGTGCCAAGGCATATTCAGACTGGACAGTCGGAAAAATTTCTTCACTGAAAGGGTTCTCAGTCACTGGAATGGCTGCCTAGGGAGGTGGTTGAGTAACCATCCCTGGAGGTATTTAAAAGACAGGTAGGTGAGTTTCTCAGGGATGTGGTTTAGTAGTGGACAGGTATGGTTGGACTCGATTATCTCAAAGGTCACTTCCAACCAGATGATTCTATGATTTTTTTGTAGTAAAATTCACCCCCTTGAGAAACTCCTTGGGTCTTCCAATGCAATAAGAATACATGCACTTTTGAAGCATGTCTGTTCTGAAACAGTGTCACACAATACATTATCGTTAAAAGAAACACAACTTTGAAATTCTTTGCAATTAAAAAATTGTCTATTGAAAAAGAAAGATATTGTTGAATGGTCCTCAGTTTGAAGCACAGGAATGGGAAGAGATGTGGTTGGAAATCCCAGCCAGTATTTCTTTTAGGTCAAGCCTCAACTTCTCTCTACCTCAATGTCTTGCTTCTACTATGTGAAAAGAATAATCCTGCTGGTAATAATAAAGTTTTTCCCCACTTGTGTGTTGTTGGATTTATTCCATTCATGCTAGAAATGCTCATGAAGATGCTTAAATGGAACACACTGTAGAAGCATCATTTATTATTCATTACAAACAGCCCCTACATACAGCGCAACACAGGAGAAAGAAGTTCATTAAATACAAGCAAAATTGTGGGCTTTGTCAGAAGACAGCAAAAACCTCCACAATCTGGATTATTATTTCTTGAAATTTTTTTTCCACTTATGCAGAATACATGATCCCTATGAACATAAAAGGTCAAAATAGAGGTTTATGTCTGCAAAGTTCCTTAACACGCTAAATAAGTTTGGAAGGTTGTTCTACTGCTAAGCCCTAAGGAGAGCTCATAATAAGAAACAATTTCTGAAATATGCTAATCAAAGATCATGCTTTGTTAATCAGATTTCTACATGACTAGGAGCAGATGCTAATCATCCGCAGAAGAAAAGACCCTTGGGAATAAGATGAAACAAAACAACCACACTTGTCATCACAGTTCTTTTTGTCCTAAAGCAACGGGTATGAAAGCTTTGAAAATGAAGAGCCAAAAGTACAAATAAAAGTGGAAAGAGGAGTGAGAAAGAAATCAAAATTTTTCATTATAAAGATGTTATTTCATCAGCTTAAAAGGAAAACTACAGCCATCCCAGCCATCCCTCTTCTATGTTAAAGAGTCTGCACGTAGGTACTCAGGACCATGCACAGTAATAGCAAAAATACCTTAAGCCTGGCTGTAATATACGAATATTTTTCCACTTTTTCTTTAGACTGACACCGAAGGTGAAGTCAGTTCATCTGACTGGACAGTGTCTGAGGACTGGCCACAACATTTCTGAGCAAAATTTTACTCTATAGTTGAGCTGATTACACTGCAAAGGGGAAAGGCTTTCATCTGTATACAGTGACCCAAACTGATGCCAGGCCCATTTATAAAAATAGAGGTGCAGAATTGGAATTGCTGTCATTAAGAAACAAAGGACTTGCTTTCCTGTTTTCAGTGTCTAGCTTTTATTATGCACAGCAACCTAAGTTCCCTATTACAACTATAAATCTTCTCCAGTTACCTCATAGAGATACCAGAATAATTGGTAAACAAACACCAGGGATTGCATCAGACCATTAACAACCTCCTAACAGTGTGCTGACATCTCTTTCCAATACCAAAAGGACTGCAAACACCAAATGCATCTCAAATCCCTTTCCCTTCCAGCTCCACAGAGCAGACCACACACACTTTCTCCTCCCTGTACCATTCACCAGAGGCTTTGAGTTTGCAACAAAAATAAATCAGCATTGGACAAAGACCTAACTACAGCGTTTGAGATACATTTCTATTACATTTCATGTTTTTATATATTACCACTATAAAAGAAGACTTATGACTTGGAGGAAACTCCTTGTTTCAGACAATGGCAGTACAGGGAGAAGTTGCTCTATAAGACTGTAGCTCTAAATGCCGCAGCTGTGGGTCACTGTGTTAATCACAACAGAGTGAATTTATTTTTCACACATTTGACTTTAAAAGGGTGATAATAAATAAATACTCTCAATGTCTTGCAGCAATGGATGTGTAATCCTGCAGAAACTGTACTAGTTCACAGCAAGATTTATGAGCTTGATTTTGTTTTTATGACCATTTGTTTGAGGAAGGAGAGTAATTTCAAACTCATAGCTGTTTGGTGGAGCTGAAACAAACTACACAATCAAAAAGAAATGGCATTATGTAAATATTGGGGTTTTTTGTTTTCAAAATTGCCTGACAATAAGTACTATGATCACTCAATGACAAAAATACTTCTGCATAATGAAATGTCAAGAGCAGTTGCTTTTATGCAATCCCCTTGGAACTGTTCTGACTATGAGAAAAGAAGAACATCTGTTGAGAAAGGTATGATGAACTGGAAAATGGGACCTGCTGTCTTCAATGCAGAGATCCCGGTGCGTATTTTAAGACAAAATAGTTTGATAATAAAACTAAGCCTCTCAATTAAATGATGCATTATATTACAGGTGTGCATTTCAATATTGTTATGTATTACTTGTTTCCACAAGGAAGTACCAGAAGGAAAGTCAGCAGTTAAAGGCACAGGAGGGAGAAAGCTGTGAACACAGGCTGGTCAGAGCAGGCAGGGGCCTCATCTGGCCCCCTCCCCAGCCAGCATGAAGCTCAAATAGTATCTCATGTCAAACTTCAGATCTAAGAGGCAACGTTTCAAATCAGTATCTTTTCTCCACTTGCAGCATGGCTGCAGCCAAAGAGAAAGTGTGATCAAAACAGTCAGGTAGCGACTTGGAGGAATTTCAACGTATACTTCCATGAACACCAACGTACAGCAAACGTAAGAAGCCATGCAGGTAACAAGTATTAATAAAAACCTCTACAAAACTTGCCCTTGATTTTTGCTAGGAAAAGCGCATGTTTTCAAGACACAGTGGTTAAAATCAGTTCTGCTTTTAATGCTTCAATTGTTTCAGGTAAACCACAGGCTTCCCTCCGGAATTAGAGTTTCTACTCAGCTTTAAATTAGATGATGAATTTATGCTTATTTTCCTTAACGTGAACAGGACCATACTTATAGACTTTAAGAGCACTTGTGGCTTTGCTTCTCTGTGAAAACACAATGGTTTTTAATGCTCCAGTTTGCACTCCAGCCAACTCATGTGCTGAAGTTAAGACTGACAGTGAGGCTCAATCCAAGTGCAATGAGACTACCCACTGCCCTTGTATGAAGAAGACAGCCAAGTAAGCTTTCCACCCCAGATGGACTTCCAGGATTTTATAGCCATTCAGAAGATTTCTTCCTATACCCTTTCCCCAGATTTTCTTATTTTGCAGGTTGGTAAGTGACCACATGGAGTGGGTAGGACTATGTTGGTTATTGAAGCTGAATGTAACATTTCTCCTCAGAGGTGCTACTGTTAATAATTCTGTGTTTAAAAAATGTTATTGAATAACAGATGACAACCCTTCCCCCACACCAATTGCAGAAAATTACCAATGGTTTTTATTCTGCTTCTGCAAATCTTGGCATAAATCATTCTGCTTCATTAGGGAGAAAATTGGTGTTAGCCCTCCCCCAAGTCTAGGGAAGAACATGTCTTCGATTAACAAGCTCAGTTATTTAAGTCTCTTTCTCACATGCTCTCTCTCTCTCTCTGTAATTACTCAGAGCAATTTGCATACAGAAATCAACTCAGCTGAAAATTCATTACTGTAGGCTTGAATGTTTCAAACATGTATGTGAATTATTTTCAGTAAATGGAATTTCTCAAGGCAGTTAAACAGTAACACCTCAAACTATCAATACTTATTCCATCGCTGTGCAGTATTTTTGTATAGTTTAGCTTTGGAGCACACAAACATCTGAGTGGCTGAAGATGCTTTACTGCATGGAAACATCTATTTTAATTTTTACAAGCACTTTCAAATATCATTGCTTATAGCTGACATATAATTGCTTTTGACATTGCTGAGGGCCCTCCAAAACAAAAGATGCTTCAAAGGACTCTACAGATTTCCTTTCCAAAGCAAGGGATAAAACACCAAGTATTTAAATTAATTTCCTTGACAAATATACAGAAATCTCACGCAGTGAAGGGAAAAAAACAGGACTATGAGTTAGAAAATGTGCTTCTGTTTGTGGATGAGATGATCAGTCACAACCTTCAATGTAGGTATTGGGCTACCAATTAGTAAAGAGAACACAGCTGATTTTTTAAAGAGTCATAAAAGAGAAGCTTCTGGTTTGATTTCTGACAATAAATTGTTATAATTTATATCTCAATATACTGCCAAAGTATCTCAAATACTTCTCTACACTGGAAAAAAAGAAGCTGTCAAATTCAGCTCCATACTTGCTTTGGTTTTCAGCTAGCAGCAGGTGCACTTCTCACAAACAACTCTCCTGCCTGCAAGGAAAGGGTTCAACCACAATGCAAGTACAGAGCACTCACATTGGTTCAATAAAGTATGATCTGGCATCCGTGCCATGGTGCTGCTCTAAATTCCAGGCACTTCCACTATGGGATAATTCGTGCTTGCATGTGTCATACCCGAGAGTGTCTTTCTGCATATTGTGATAAGCTGAAGGCAAAACAGACCTAACACGGCCCCCCCAGACAGAAGGACATTGGTCAGATGTTTCATTCAATTATTAATTCCAGGGAGCAGTGAGGGTACAAAAATAACCCCATTCTCTGGGACTCACAGGGCTTTGGCAAATGTTTAATGACAGCACCACGACAGCTCCTGTCTCAGAGTCCCCAAAACCCCTGGGATGATTCAGCTTCAAGCTCCCTGGGATGGAAGCAGAGAGCTTCAAAAGACTGCTGTAATCTTTAGATAGTGGAACACGAGAAGCTGAAGAAACCTCTGCCTTGCAGGGGGGACGCAGTCCTGCACTGTCTGTCTTAACAGATCCTGAGCACAGGAGCAGAGCCAAACCCATGACTGTTCCCTTTGGTCAACCTCAGCTCTCCGCTTGCTTTTCAAAGGTAACCTGAAACAACGCAGTGCAGCATCTCCCCCCAGGCACCCTGATGCTCACTCCAGACCACCTCCACCCTGCCAGCTTCTCCCGGCTCTGCCACAGCAGCTGTGGCTCTTTCTTCTGGACACCTATTACCGATTCCACCTCCCTTGCCCCTCGGGTGCCTCCAAGCCCAGCCATACCTCTTCTGGAATGAAATGTGCTTCCTCTGACTTCCAAACTCAATTTCCTAGCAAACAAACGTGAGAAAAAGCGAGAGAAGGCATTTGGATCTCCACTCTGGTAGAACTGACTAACTGATAACATCTTCCGAAATGACTGTAAGTCAAGATCTGATTTTTATGAGAAGCCAAGGCTGCATTTCCCATATCTGTGATTGAAATTGGCTCCAGTGATACCAACTGATTTCCTTCAATCTCCAGATTCTAGTACCAAAACAGAACTTTGTTTTTCTCTCTAAAAGCCAGTAAGATTTTATTCTCATTGCTGCTGGGGAGATACTCAAAATATAAACTACAAAGATTTAAAAAAAACATCAAAAGACTCCCAATCATTTTATATATATATATAAAGGAAAGTATATTTAAGATAACTTTGAGATTTCCAAATGCTTGGACTTGATAATCCTCTGGCAATTTTAAAATGACAAATATAATATTTTCTGTGAACTGGCCTAGACAATTTCAGCTTTCTGCTACATTGGAACAAATTATCATTCATTTACTGGGCTTTCATTTAATACAAATCATTTTACTCCAAAGCTAATGAAAACAAAACAGGATATACCTTCTTCAGAAAATAATATTTTAAATTATTCATGCATAATTAAAGATACACTTTTCCCATTTCAAATGAATACAAATGTTTATTTTGATTTGCTTGGAGAGAAGTTGCATCATATGTCATTAAACACTTCTGTAATACTTCTGAGGCTGTTATAATTTATACTTTAACTGAAGCAATAATATAATGGGAAAATAATTACCATGATTTAATACATATAGCTAGCTTGTGAGAAACTGAACCCTCTTCCAACTTTGATTAAGAACTACAATGAAGTGATATTCTGAACTATGAGTAGAAAAAAAATTCAAACAAATATAAGAGGACACAGAACTCTATTTTTCACAGAAAAAACCTCTTACCAATCAAATTTTATCACCCTTCATTGGATATTTTTTGTCATTAAATCTGATTTGAAAATGTGAACAACATATTTTTTTTGCTGCTTGTATTTTGGGGGGTAACACAGATGCAAAAGAGCATCCCTGTTACTAATGATCCCACCAGCAAGTAGTAAAAAATGAAGACCCAACCACCATTTTTACGAATCAGTATTTCAGTGTGCATAATTACAATTCTTCTAACACAGCATTGTAGGGAGCCAGGCAAGCAATACAAATTCTGGATATGAATTCTCTGAAAGGCTGATGAGTTTGCTCTATTTGTCGACAGACTAAATGTCAATGTTGTTACAGTCACAGCAATTCCCAGCCAGGCACCCTGCAGATCTCTACATACTCGTATTTAAATGTTAAACCAGGCAAGACATTCAGTCCTGGAAATGGGAAAATCTCTACTTCTTCCAATAAGTTCCTTTGATTATCGCTAGGATAAATTAAACAGCATTCAGTCCCCAATCATTATCAGCTCTAAAATATAAGTGCTCATTTTATGCTTAATTAATGAGGTACAATATGGATAGCATAGGATTCATAGAATTACACAAGCTGGAAGGGACCCCAAAGTGCCATTGAGCCCAACTCCTGTCCCTAAACAGGACACTCCCAACATTCCCACCGTGTGATCGAGGGCAGTGTCCAAATGCTTCTTTGGAACAGCCATGGAAGAACTGCCAACTTCCCACTTGTTCTTAGCATCTTAGTGCATGGGCAGAGTCTGTCCTGGTCAATGGGGCAGGAAGGAAAGGACATCATTAACATTTTCTTCTTCTATCATTGCCTTTTTCGTGACTTTGGGTAAACATGTTGGTCATTCTATGCCTCTCTCTCTTTTTCAGCACTTAAAACAGGGATAACACTCTCTAGCTGTTTAGAAATCACCCTGGGACTCTCGGAAGGCATCACAAAACACAACCAAAGGGCCCTTGTGAATAACTTCTAATGTAATGGTTTCAAACCAGCTAAATTCTGCAGAACTAAGAGCCGTTTCATGTTCATTTATTGGAATCTGATTGTCTCCATGGAAACATGGGCAAAACACTATTTTCTACATCAACAGAGGAAGATTTGTTTCCATATTACATTAGTTTTAGTGTGCACTGAGCAAAACAAACACAAAAATAAAAGCCTTCTCAAAGACTGATTTCATTATGGAAAGATAATGGTTTCAGTCCTGTTACGTGGAAGCAGTCCCTGTCAACCTGATACCACAGCGGAAAACTTCGCAAGATAGGCAGCATTCCGCAGAGTTCCTCTGGATTAGGGATGAAATAGGAAATCAGATTTGTAAATTTACAGGTAAGGAATTTTTTATCAGAAGAAGCCATTAGAATTATAAAGTTAGAGGGATTTTAGCTGTGAGACGTGACCATACAAAACCCCTACAGAATCAGTGCTGCTGCTACTATGCCTAGAAATCCATACATCACATCAAAAGTGTAAATTGGCTGAGGGCTGACTAGCCAAATAGATTGTAGTTTAATGTAATTTTCATTGCTTTTGAGAGGAATTACTTAAGGAGTTAAAGATGAAGCTCCTTTATGGATAACCAATTAGTCATAAAATTTCGGAAAGAGGTTTAAATGGGAAATAAATGGAAGGACAAACACCTGTCCTGGCTGGTTTAAAGCATAATACATATATATTCAGCAGAGAGGATTCCTTCTTTTAGCATGATTTTAAGATAAATAACTGCTGTGAAAATCAGTGAGGATCTAATACCATTTTTCACTCCACACTGAAAGAGAGGATCTCTAATGTGAAACAAATAAATATGATAATTCATAAACTACAATATCATTTTGTAAAAATTAACACCACTCTGGTGGAATTGACCAGCAATTGTTGGAATTATGTCAAAGGTGGAAATTTTGAGACTGGGAGTTTCCAAACAGTAGGAGATTTGTGACATTTTCAGCACAGAATGAAATGAAAGGGTAAAACAAGTGGCTGATCTCAAAAGTGGAAAAAGCAGATTGCCAAATGGGCTGGAAGACAGAAAGTGGTTGCAAGGAAGAGCATTAACATCGCGATTTAGAAGTGTCTACTGGTATGATAGCAATGAAAATATGAAGTTAAAGGACATGCCCAGCTCTGCAGAACAATACATACAGAAGGAAAAAAACCACAACAACATTGGGTTCTTTCTACAGGGTTTTTTCTTGCTACACTTTAGTTGCTACATGAGTGTGGAAGCTGATGATCAGATTTTAAATCAGGCAGCCTACACTTCCTCTCTTGGTTTTGAGACCTCAAAACTAAATTTTAAAAACAAAAGAGCACCTCTACAGAGCTGTTGCTAAGTCAACACACTTTGCAGTTGGCTTTTTATAGTTTTCTGCCAAATGCATATCAGGCTAAAATTTTAGTCTCATTAATGCATTCTAGGATATCTTGATATGTCTTTTGATAAATGATTGATCATAACTTTTAAATGCACAAAACCAACATTTAGGAGGCTTTAAATGGATTCACAGTTTAATTTAAATGTTTTGTGTTTCTCAAAAAAAATACATTAATGAAGATATCTGACCAAGGAGAAATGCTATTTCTTTTGCCGTTACTGAACTAAAATAATTCTGAAAAAAGATCCTTGATGAAGACTTAAAGTTTGAACAGTTCCTTGTGGATACTTGGGTAACTGTCTGGAATAACTAAAATGTTGTTTTGTCCTTTTCCCACAGAGAAAGAGTCAAGGATGCCTCAGGCAATACAACGGCAAATTCTGTAACTTTGCACTCAGCCCGGTAGCTAAAATCCACTTCTACAACAGAGGAACAACTGTTCATAAGAGAATTTCTTGGTTTCTGGAACACCTGGGAAGGAAACGCCTTAAAAAAGAGTAAACTTCCTGAGTTAGGAAGTAACACTGAAAGATTCAAAGTTGCTGATGTACATGTTACTTTTTATCAGAACAATGATAAAACATAGAGTTCTAATAAAAAGGAACCATGTCTATCAGTAAAGGTGAATAATTCAAACCCAAAGTAACAATGGAATTGGAAACTATGTTTTACTCCCTTTCAGGGAATATATGTTCTACTTCCAGAGTCCACTTGTCTGATCTATCTCTAGACACATCCGGAGGTGCTGCCCCAAATTCGAGGCAAAAATAATATGAAGAACAAGAAGTAGCCTTATGGTGGTTTGGGGATAGTAGATGTGAAATAAAAAAGACACTAGCAGGAACTGCTACTATAATTCTAAATGAATTAACTTCATTCAGTTTTCATCTGAAAAGTTGCAGATGTTACCTGTAACTGCTGTCCCCTTCTGGACCTCCTGGTTCCCAGTGAATACGGAAAACTCAGAAGGATAAGCAGTGGATCTCAGATTGGAGGGAATACCAAATAATGCCAGATGCTTTTCCAATTTCAAGCAAGATCCTTGTTGAAAAACAACAGTCAGAAGACAGAAATAGTGTAACTGTAACCTTAGTATTAAGGAGAAAAAAGCATTTCCATTTATATAAGTGTGCTGGGATGTTAAGGGAACAGCAATTGTATTTTAGCATGATTTATCCATCCCATTGCTTCTTCTGCACAATATATTTCTATTTGCTTTTAATCAGTAAATTGACATTTTTAATAAGTGCGCATCACTACAAAGAGGTCTTCTCCACTGCAAGAAGAAGGTGGAGCAAGCTGTCCAGTACGATGGACTGACAATGAGGGAGTATCTGTTCCTTTCTGATTCCTCCTCCCTGCCCTGTGGGGTTTGCAATACCCCCCTGTGTTACCTGGGCTGACATTGAACTGGAAAATGAATTTAGCTTGATTTTACCATAGTCAAACATTAAAATCTGTTCAGAGAAAATGTGTTTGTCTGACTTAATGAATGAATTTGCATTTATAATTTGGGCAAGATCATTTTTCCAACTGATTTCACAGCACTCACAAAGACAGAGTCACTGCCAGAAAACCTAACTCAAAATTTTCATCCACTCTAAGTCACATCAGAGCGAAGACTGTAGACAACCTGAATATGCTAAATGTGCAAGAGAGAAAAAAGTAACCAAGAGTTTCACATTCTTAGCTTTGATCCTTTTTCAATACTTTAGATCTAAAAGTAACTTTATTTACTGAGATACAGAGGTGGGCAACAGCTGTACAAACTAGTCAAGCTAAGCTGCAGCTAAGTTATAGCCCTATTTGCTGTATCACAAGTCTTGGAAAGAAACACTGTCACATTAGCTTCTACTGTTGCCACTGGAGCCCTTTCAGCATTCAGTACCATAAGATCACCAACAACAGAGTAAAAATGTAATTCTGCCCAGAATGCTTGAGTGCAGTTACGTTATACATCACAATCTGGAGGCAGGGAGTCAGCATTTCAGTTCAGAGTATTTAATTCAGCTACTTTCATAATTGTCCCCTGCTCTTTCATACACAATATATATACATAAAAAGATGAAGACATTAAAAAAAACTTAACTAAAATAAATATCAGTATTTTAATGTATTATTCCGTGGGCACATGTGGTATAAATGAGCTATAAGGATATATCACAAGAACTCAGATTAAACTACAGCAACAGCCTTTGTACTAATGTGCAAGACCTAATGAGGGAATTCCTTTCTCTCTTTCTCACACAGTATCAATTTCACGCCCTGTAGGTTTTTAAATGGCTCACAAATCTTCATGATTTGGTTTTTTTCTCTAAAGGAAGACTACCACATCAGTAATAGACAGTAACGGTCAAGATATTTATTAGGTATAACAGGCTCCTGTTATGGGACATGGCCAATAGAAAATGTTCAGCCTTCACTACTGTCTCTCAGAACTTGCTGGAGGTGGATGGTGGTACACTGATATTAAAATATAGAAAGATTTTTTTTGGAACAGTGGCTGTCAAAGTGCCAGTGTCACTGTTTCAGAAGAAAGATCCTTCCTCCCTCCTTTCAGTGGATTGTCTCAGTGCCTCCTCCTTCAAGTTTTCTATCAAGCTAATTAATTTAGCAGTCTCTTGGGCTGCAGGATGATTTGAAACTCAGCATGTTCTGCTACTCGTGATTTGTTAGTGTGTCTAAATTTCACACCATTTAACTAGTTTTCAGGGGGATTTCAGGATCATTTGGTTTTATAACAAAAGAGGACAAAGCCAAAAGGCCGTGGCTAGAAGGGCTTTATTGACCCTTGTTATTTATTTGCAGCCTGAGAAAGCAAACAAATCAAGGGGAAGCTCGGCGGGCTCATGACCACAAATACTGTGTGTTTTTACTGGCAGTGGACTGTCATGTTTTCTAGTGAAATGAAATGATCATATGGGCTTTTTTTCTGTCAGTAACCTCAAATAAGTTTTAAAACATGCTTAAAATCCCACAGTGTCACAGCTGGAGCGCTGATCCTGTAAAATGCTGTTTATCTACGGCTTCATCCGATGGCATTTACTGGCAGCCTCTAAAAATGCCATAGAAACATCTAGATCTATGACAACTCATAACCTCTATGGGAAGGACTAAGTGCCTGTACCAGAGAATGTGCAAATTTTAAAATAGACATGTTTTTACAGATACTTATATTTTAATGAAAAACACTAGCTATTACCATAGACCAGTGGAAGTTTTGGTTTCTTTGGGATCAGGATTTCAGTTTCTGCTTTTAAACGGGTTTTGTTAAACGATTTATAAGATAGGATCAATGGGAAGGTAAAGAAACTCAAGGCTTATCTGAGCAGCAGCTTTGATCACTTGGAGGATTAAAATACTTCCGCTCTACCACTGACATATTTGAGGAAAAAATGCACAAACAAGAAGAAACAAATGGAAATAAATCAACAGTAGACATAAATATTCTTGTCACAAAGGTAAAGACGATATCTTGGCAATATTACTGCTCACTGCTCATACTAAATTTCAGAAAAGAAAATGGCAGCCAACCATTAGGGACAGTTTGGAACAATGACCCTATCTCTGCACGCTGTTATGGTTCCAGTATCTCTGTCACTCATGCCTGATAGGGCTATCAGAAAGAGGAGATGGAATAGCTAGAATATGTCATTCTTACCCATTACAGCTGTTCTCATGTAATGAATAATTCTCACCTACATTATTTGCTTGAACTGCTGAATGCTGGGACTCACAGACAGTTAATTAGCTAGGAAAGAATAGTGGGTTTGTTGCATGCTTCACTTGTCAGTTTTTCCAAATTAATGTAAAGATGGCAATGTGTGCTCATACAGAACTTACACACAAGCAACACAGGAAGAAGAAATCTTAAAAGCATCACATGATTACTAACATCTAGATAGTGCATGTAGCTTCAAAATGATGTTTCAATTTGTTCAGTGCTACAGTCATACACATGGATTTGCCACATAATGTCTACCATTACACTGCCTGAAATGATCCAACATCTTTCTGCAGCTGAAATCAGAGACAGAGAAATCCACAACTGATTACACTGTCTTTTAGGATAGAAGCTTTTGTCCTCCCTTAGAAGATCAACTGGAAGCTGTTTTATTAGACTAGATGACACATTTAATTAGAGTTACGTTATCCATCAACATTTAAAAGCTTTGAGACCCCTTTTACTGTTTCTTCACAATTAAGCGTGCCTGTTGTCAACTGTCCTAGGCCATAACTTAAGAATATGCAAATGCAGAGCACAGGCTCAGATTTAGAAGGAACAGACAGAAAGTCCTTAGGGGACTATTACTGCCCATTAATGACATCTCAAGCAGTGCCCACACTCCCATATCTAGTTGTTTCCTCCCCAGCACTATGAGTTTTCCAAATCTAAGGTAAAAAAAATATATATATATGTCATTTTATTAGAAAGGCACGAGTGCAGACAGTACTGTATTTTGGTAACATTTGAAAGAAGTATTCAAGATATAATTTGCACATCACAGAAAGTGGGGGAATAGGGCATTAAGCCATCTGTCTTCTGACTGAAACCAATACAGCCTTTAATGATATGCTGGAGGTCTGGCTTAAGTGGGCTGGCAAGGAAAGGAAACAAATGAGGAACAGTTAATGAAGCAGAATGTGAGTGAGCATCAATGAGTGTGATAGTGTGTGATAACTCTGAAATAAAGATATGTGCTCTTCTTGTAGGAACTATAGACTGTTGAGGCAACTCTTATGCAGAGAACATCCCCAAAAGAATACTTAATGTTATGTGAAGAACACAAGGCTCTGTGTATTGGTAACTGTGCATCTTTTGTTAAAAAAAAAAAACAACTTAGAAAACGCCAATCAGCTGATGCTCTTAGAAATGCATGTGAGAGAGAGAAGTACTAAGAGACAGAAGTACCAGATATTATTCTTGAGTGTTGTGTCTTCCGTGGGCCCACTGACCCCACTGGTACCTCTAGCACATACATGACTTGAGAGCTTGCAAATGCAACTGAAGTACTGCTGCATTTCAGCATGTCAGTACGTCTGGGTACTTTAATCACAGGTTGTCTGCTTGCTGACCTAAAATAATCCTTATCTTCCCCACTAAACTTTCGCCCAGCTCTCATTGCTAATTCATCTTGCAGCCAGCATTCAACTTATCTCTAGGCTACATCCCCGTCTTTGAGGAAAGACTTGTTCATCTCACTTCAAATGACTCAGAGGATTCAATATCCAATTAATTTTCTGAAAATCTAGTTGTTCCATAATTTGGCAGTTGGAGTGAGTATGTGTTAAAATTACTTACCAACAGGATCTTCTTCTGCTGTAACTTGACAGCTTATTTTATCAGCACTGCCTTGAAATATTGACCTGGGAAACTACGCTGATGTTTAATTGGTGGGGGGAGGCAGGGGGAACGTGTGTGATGGGGATGGAATTTCATTAATTAGCCACCTACCAGATATTCTGCCAAGAGGGAAAAGTAAAACCGATATTCCATTTTCTAGATGAGTCTACATATAGCACAAAGGCAAGAATTAGCACCTATGGCCCAATATGATCTTAACGCTCAAAAACCAATTATGGTATAACTAAATACCTCAATCCAGTGAAATCTGTAATTGACAGTACCTCTTACCAGTCACTTTGAAATCAAAAGCCTCATCCATCCACTACCCTGATGAAAAGAAGCGTCCGTTGTCCTTGCTGATCCCTGACAACTGAACGAATCCTTTTGCACTGTATGAGACCACAAGCAGCACATCATCCTTTGCGCTGTTTTAGAAGAGGGCTGGCAAGTTTTACCTATAAATAGTAGACTAAAATGGATTAATCAAGTATCTGAAGATCAAGCGGACCTACCCAGAGATTTCTAGTGAGGTCAAGTGACAAAATCTTGAACACTCAGAAGAATCAGAATTTTACTTTGGTACCACATGTGTAAAACAGCACTGACAATGCCTTTCTTCTTAGCCTTGAATTTATTATTATGAAAGCTGATGAAATATATCAAAACCAACTGAATGCACCACTGAAAATCCATGTGATTCGGATCAACTTGTCTAGAAAATTAGGAGGGAATGCAAGGAATAAGCTGTATTTACTGATGGGGTATCTATTACAGTATGCATAGAAGAGACAGTGATAAAATCGAAGGGAGAGATGATGATGTCGGCCAGAAGGCAGAACTCCAATAAGAGGATGTGGTCACACCATACCTTAGGAAAGGAGCATGGGCTTGGTGAGGCATTACCAAACTGGATTTGCAAAGTGGGCATGAAAACCAGAAGGCATGGTATCATAACATAGATTTTAGCTGTGGCAGGTACAGCTGGGTTGCTAATTTGAGAGCCCTTGAATTCATTATGTTCTCACCTATAGTCTGGTCAATGAATACACATTTTATCATCTTGATGTACAGCATAAAGAATGATCTCCCTCATTAATACAAATTGAACTTTCAGTTCCAAGCAACTCAGATTGTAAGAGGCTGTAAGAATGTGTGGCTAACCCTGCCTGATTACTAAGAGTATAGCCACAATTAACATTCTTGTGGTTAGTTTTCTAATTTTATATGGTTTTTTAGCCCTCCATAATGTATGAGTTCTATGCATGAAAATAAAGTACTGGACAGCAATTGCAAGGTACCAGAACCTGGTATTCAAGGTTCTAAATTTGATGATACACTTGTAATTATAGTGATGCCACACTTCATTAATAGGTAATAAATACCAAGGAGAGTAATCTAAGTAATGATGAACACATGCTGAATTTACTGCAAAATGGGACCAGTTTACTGTGTGTGCAATTCAAGCTGTTACTCAGGGTCGATGGCTGAACAGCGGCTTCAGGAAATCTGTTGTATGGAAAGGTATTACACACAGCTT
Organism: Dromococcyx pavoninus; assembly: GCA_033558185.1. Classification (NCBI taxonomy): domain Eukaryota; kingdom Metazoa; phylum Chordata; class Aves; order Cuculiformes; family Neomorphidae; genus Dromococcyx; species Dromococcyx pavoninus. The sequence goes on along the minus strand of JAUMJL010000064.1, from coordinate 1,407,969 downwards.
TTCTGTGCAGGGGCTACTAATGGTGATGGGAACTGCCATTTCAATACCATGCTTTCAAACTGAAACATTTATTCTAATAGCTGAGGCAATTTGAAGTGTTTGGTGTTCATTTCATGTAAGGGAGTGCAACCTCTTGATACATTCTGTTCCACTTTTCCTTACAGCCTATATAATTCAAAGGGACAATATACAAAAGTGTAAGATTCTCCTTTGAGGGACTCAAACAAGATGAAAAAAAAAAACATTTATGTCACCTAAACCTGACTCACTCACATTTCCATTTAAGTTTTTAAAAAAAATCTAAAATTCTCCAGTGTTTGACAACTACCAGTTGGGAAATTATGTTGATGTAGAAATGTCAAGATATAAACATACCAGGTGGGAAACCATCTCATTTAACATTAGATTCCCACACTGTAGGCATCTATAACCTGACTGCTGCTCTGACGTGTTTTGTGACAGCAATCTGAATATGAGATGGATTGCACCCCAGAGTATCTGTTGGCCTGTACCAATGAGAAGCAGAATATTGACAATCAGATCCACAGTAATTTAGACACCTAAATGTAGATAGATGAATCTCTGCTGCTGAGATGATGAACCCTACTGACAATGCAATATCCCATAGGGGAAAAAAAGAGCCAGATTTGGCTGACTCCTATATTACTGACTCCTATATTACTGAGGTAATGCTGTTAAAAATACTTAATTGTTAGCATCACTATCATTTCATATGGCTAAATTTTAAAGTGGTTTCCTTAGATGGAAGGAAAGTTATGTTGTTTTCAATTACTCATCAAAAAAGTTCCAAAAGCACTTACTCATACTTTGAATTAAGTCAGCAAATATATTAACAGATACCATAATTACTTATCAAACAAGCAGTCTGCTCAGCCCTGTGCCTGTCCCTGCTTATCTTCTGTCTGGGAAGGTTTAAAAGCCTGGTAAGGAGTATTCTGGATTCCCTGTTTAGACTATATAAGTTACAGTGATTTTCTCAACCTGAGCTTTTATACTTCAGTTATCTATCAGAGCTGGTAGCTTATTCTGATAGATCCAGCCTAACATTGTCAGCACCTTAGGAAGATTTTAAATTTCTTTAGCAATCCTTCAAGAACCTTATAAAATTGCAGTAGCTGCACTTTAGCCTGTGGAAAAATGAATGCAAGAGGTTTATCAGTCTTAGGTGAGGAAAAATGAAAGGCAGAGCTAGACAGACAATTCTAGTATCTCTGGCTGCCAGTTCTATGGCATTTCACTGCCGTGTGCCTTTCTCTCATCATGAATTGGCCATACTGCATGCTGCACTATATTCACAAAAGTTGAAAGCTTCTGGACACAACTGCCCATGAGAAAGACCTCAGTCACCAGGACAGTGGCCTCTGCTGACTATTCGAAGGACTGGTGCTGACAGGATTAAAGAGAGGATTATCTTATTTGTGCTATAGACAAGAAAAATCCCTTTATATTCACAGAAACGTGAATACAGCCCTGAATATGACACAGTAAATCTTAGAGGAGATGCAGGCTACACTCCTCATCTCAGAGCTCCCTGCTGATGTGCTGCAGAGATGCACTGTGAAGCAATTTCGAAGCATATTACGTCTTGCACTGCCAGCCAAGCGATGAAGAGAGTGGTGCTGCCAGACTGCACTGGGGCTTGGGAGGAAAGAAAAGCAAGACCTGAAAGTATCCTGAAACTGCAAAGTTTGGTGGGGTTGGGGAGAATTTCCCATCCATATGTCGAACTTAATAAAGGAGACAGCTCACTTATACCCACACTACATTCTCTACAAGAAACAAGAAAAACAACCAGCATCAACAAGTGAAAGAATTTGAATTAATAGTCAAATTAGAATTCAGGTAGCATTAAAAAATCATAGCAAGGTTTGAACACGATTAGCTTAACAGATATCAGCTACAGGAAGCAACAGAAAGTGAATTGTGTTGTTGAAGCCATAAAATGACAATTTATGCTCTTGGAAGTACTGTGAGTGCTCATGCATTTCATATTTGGGGTGATCATTGCACTTTCCAAACAGAAGTTGCAAACTTGGGAAAAAAATCTTTTCCAGATATCAATCTAAAATCAAATTTCAAACTTCTTTCTCCCTCTGTCATGAAATGTTGATTTTTCGGGGGGGAAACTCTTCAAACTGTGCTAGACAGAGTCCTACACCTTGCAACAACTATTCTTGAAGTCAGAATTAGATCAGAAGATTTTAAGACTGGCAGAAGCATCCCCATATTCCCATGTCTAGTGGCAGGCTTTATCTCCAAGAACACCTCCACAAAATGAAAGATCATGATCTGTTGGTTATTTCAATTTTAAATAGAAAAAAAAACCCCTTATAATGCTCTGAATGCTGACAGTATAAACATTCATTCTCTCTCCTGTTGTATTTTTATTTCTGCACTTGTTTCACATACAAAAAAAATTTAATAGAATGAACTGTTCCTTTGGGAAAAAAAGTGGTCTAAGTGAAATGCAAAATTATTTTAGTTGGTTGTACTAATAGCATCAAAAATGTGTTTATTGCTGAAGGTGATCTGTGTCCTTCCAAATTCTTCTGATATTTACGAAAATACTCAAAAGGGCTGTGTTTTTCCCTTTGTGGAGGAAATCTTTCATGCGAGAGTGTAAAAGCAGAGTCTGTATTCCCACTGAGTAGGTTAAAGAGCTTGTCGAGTACAGTGTTAAAGCAGGGGCACCTCAAGGAACAGAACATACACAAAAGGCAGATGGAGGCAATTCAAAGGCCACTTGAAAATTCCCAAAGCAGCGAGGGGCACATATGTATTTATTTCCCTAGGCATAGGCTAGAAGAGAATTGCAACAGGGCTACCTGATGTGCCCATGGAAAATATCAACCAGCACGAGGAACACCAGGGTTTTGCTATGGAGAGCTTTGTGGCCAACCCAAGTGACAAGGATTCTGGGAGATGCTCAGTTCTTTTGGATCTTGTGCTGCCTCAACTCCTTTGCCAAAACTTCCCACGCATTTACAGAGAAGGAAGCAATACTGCTTGCCATAAAGGAGTTTCACATTCTCTGTGTGAAGTTCCCTGCTGGTTTATTTGGCTTCTCAGGCACTGTTCTTCCACCTCATTCCCTGCACTGCTGTACAGTTCCATTACATCTCCGCAGCAATCTATAACAACTGACTCTGAAGTGAGGCTATTAAGAAAAGACAAAAGCATCTTGCTTCACAACTCTCTACAAATGAAAAACATATTCCTAATTTCTTATTGGTATTTCATTTATTTTAGGCTTATGAAAAGCTCTTATTCTCTAATCATACAAACGGATAATACATTTCTGTTTCCATTAAGCTTCTGATGTCAAAATTTTTCTTCAATATTGAGGTAACGGAATTATTATTTTCTCATATCTTCCACTGAGGCTATCTGGTCTTTATTGGTAAATAAACAGAACAATAAGTGAAGAGATAATAATAGTTAGTACAGAGAAAGAGTCTAACTATGAGGTTGTCTCCCTAAGTATTCTGGATTCTACCAAAGTAAACCTTGGGAGGCTGTAACTGAAAACCATTACACCCTTGACAGGCTTTACACTGATAAAAAAGGCATGATAATTAATCACTTGCCTTATTAGAAAGATATGATTCTTCACAATGATGAAAAATGACTACAAGAGCTGATAACCTCTTGACTCCTCAGGAAGGCAGCTTTGTGAATATAAGGGACAAAAACTGCGAGTTATGCCAGCACCAGAATACAGATGAACTGCAAGGGAAATGCAAGGGCAGTGCTGGCATCAGTGAGGAAATTATTCAGATACAATGTACTCCAAAAACACCTTCTACTGAGCTGAAAGAACACACCAATAGCATAGGTGATTAGCTGGAAGGAAAATCTGGAATAGAAAACTAAGGCAACGCTTCCCTAATTTTCTCTTTCCAACATCATCATGGTTTTTGTTTCTTAAACAATGGACCCACAGGGCTGGCTTCTGGACTATTATCTGCTTAATTAGTGGTATCTTTGGTTTCAAGATACACCACAGTTTCCTCCTCATCACCTTGTACCTTATCTTCATGAACCAGGTTATGCAAAAAGGACCTCAGAAAGAAATGAGATATCTGAAAATAACCTGTCGCCTTGAAACTCTCTGTAGAGTAAAAACATCTCCAGCAACATTTAAAAACAAAAAAACCACAAATGGAGAGCATTTTGCTACCTCACATGAGAACAACAGGATTTGGCTGTGACCTGGTGATACCTCTTCTGGTGGGCTGTGACTGGTATGGAAATCCAGGGTTTGTTAAATACTAAATAATTACTTAAAAGTGATTCTTCCCTTCTCTTAATGAAACCATAGTTAAGAAGAAAGAGGCTGAAGAGACAAGGGCGCAGAATTCATTTGGGGGATGCAAAGGCAGCACATATGTTCAAATTTCTGTTGAATCTCCATACCATTCCCAGCACATCACAAAGCCTACAGCCTCCCAGAAGTCTTAAAACAGGCTCAAATCAGAACTGCAATGAAGCTCAGCACCTAAACACCTGTAATACTACCCTTAAAAATACCTCTTTTGAATCTTTCAGATTAATGAGAACCCCCACCATTTAAATGATTGCTTAGGTTGGAATGAATCTGATTTTTATGACCTGAGACTTTCAGAAAACAAGGCACTGCAATTCAGCAATGACCTTGCTAACTGTCTCACAGACCATACAGGAAGACTAGAATCAACTTCTGGCTCTGAGAATGCATCTTCTCAGTGTCCTCCTTTCTCACCTGGGGAACAAACACAACAGGAATACGCCTGGGATGTTAACAACAGCAAACTACTTCAGTTCACATTTTCTGCTGACTATGACTCATTAGCCTTGTCTACCCACCCATGCTTTATCTCCTCATAATTTCTTACTAATTATCTTCTACATCAAAGCTTTTGGGTGGTTGTAATACTGTAAAATCCTCTAATGAAGTACTATAGTCCAAATTACATTTTCTGTAACAGCAGGTTCTCTGATGGATAAAATATGCCAGCAAAAATGCCCCACTGGAGCTTGCTGTGATGCTCAGGACCCTGGCAATAATGACCCTGAAATTTTTAAGCACCCAACTGTTGTAATTTCCTGTAAGAGAGTGCAAAGCATGCAAGTGTGAAGGGTGGTGGACAGTACCTGCCACAAATTCAAGTGTTAAGCTCTGATTCAGGGAAATACATGAATGGGAAACTCAACTGAAAAGCTGTCTCTTAGATCCTCTTTTCAATTCTGTACTCAAAAGCTTTCGTGTCTTTGTCAAGACATTGCTACAACAAACATGAAGAAATCATGAAAGCAATGGCTCATCAAAGCTGCTTATTCTCCGTAGCCTTTAGTATCTGTCTTAGTAACCTCAAACAGACCTGAAATATGTGGGCAAGTTGCCACCTCTCCTGCTATTGAGGCTATTCCACTGCCAGCAGTGCACCACCTGCCCAAACATGAGATCCCTGCTGTCTGACAGCTCGAAGAGCCAGTCAAGCACAGGAAAAGGCAAAGATGACATAAAAGAAGCATCTCTGTCGCCACTGAAAGAAAAAAAGGGGCCTTATTTGCTGTTTCCTCAGTTGAGGAACGTGAGAAGCAAACACTGAGCCTTCTCAGCGTGATAGGGCACTGTCAACGCACCAGATTTTTGCATTACCCTGTATATTGGCTTTCATGAGAAATGTTTCAGATTAAGGCTGGCTTTGATATTTCTTGTTCTTAAGGCAAAAGCACAGGTAAATTTTATTGGTACAGCAAGTGGAATTTTGTCCTGGGCTGTTAGAACAAGCTTTCTCGTAGCAAAGAATTCTTAGACCACTTACAGTCCCATGTGCTCTTCTTTAAATAAGGCGTTTGTGCACACAAACACAAGCTCCACTATTAAGAAAACAGTAATTCTTTGCTCAGTTTCTTGGAATTCAAAACTTTGGCTGCTGTATGGAAATCAAAAGGCAGAGGTACAAAATGAGTACTTTTTTTTTTTCATGTTGACCCATCCTGAACAGAACTGCAGAACGTTGGCCACAGGAAACTCATGAAGCCAATAACTTAACGAGGCCCAAAGGATTGGACATTTGTGCAGACAGCAAAAATACCTAGAGCTATCATAATTAATCACACAAAGGATTTCAAAGATTAAATATTTCAGGCTTAAGTCTATATCTGTGACAGATCAGGAGAAGACCACATGGGAAGATCTATGTAGCTGTGATGGATGATTGTGACAGTAGCTGCGCACAGTTTGCTGTCTGGTTCACTTGCTCTCTCCACACACAGTGCCTACTGGCACCCCAAGCCAGTGCTTTGGCTACAGTAAGTTGTGTTTTCTCTCTAGCATTCCTGCTGGCCCTCCTGTCTGAAGCTGTAGGGAATTTCTCTGTTCTGAGGGTGGCTTTGAGGTGACCTTCAAAGGACAACATTATATATGTAGCAAATTCCTGTCTATTTGCTCATTGCACAATTTTAACACACTTTTTCATTGCCTCAAGCCACTTTGAGAAAGAAGACTTTGGACTAGTTTATGTCATTTAGAAAAGAAATTCCTATTTTCCTGCGTTGGTTTTTCCAGCCAAATGTGATACACCTCTGCTGACTTAAAAACTAAATAAGCTGTGTCAGGTGGCTTACTTATTCAAAGGGTGAAACTGAGCCTTGCAGAGACAGTAAAACAATACAAAAATAACAAGTATCACACGTCTGGGTCTATAATTACTTATAAGAACAATTGGAGACCTCAGTAAGAGGTCAACAGTCCAGTCAGGCATCAAACATATATGAAATGGGAAAAGAATGCCCACCTCTTGCAATTTTCAGGTAAGACCAAGCAGCTACTGCCTCCCACCTGGGCTTAAAACTGAGTTATTACTACAGATGTGCCAGTGCACCAGTATCTCTTTATGTTTCTCTGTCACAACTGTGAGTCTTTCCATTCCCATAAGCCAGTCATCCAACAAGTGAAAACCCAAGACGTGTGCTTTGGTTATTTGCAGCCATATGTGCGCTGCAGTCAATCCATCTGTAGCCTGTTCTGCATGCCAGTTATTTTTAAGAGACTGGACTGGAAGTGGGGCCCATTAGATATCCACAGTTAATTAATAACATTCTCTTTGCCTTTTATCTTCTCTGCCTTTCATCAGTGCTGTTAGGCTACAACAGATGCTGATGTACCTTTAGACATAAGCAGTGTTACAGTGGCTTAAATATAATCCCCAAATAGTTATAAAACATACTGACGTGTGTGTGTGTGTGTGTGTGTGTGTGTGTGTGGAGGGGGGTTTCACCTATTCAATGAAGTTAACATTGGTAGGCAGAGAATTTAAACAAAAGAGCTTCTTTTGATATGCAGATTGGCAGATCAAGGAAACTTAATCACTTAACTAAATCTCTTTGAAAAGCACTGCAGCATACATATGCTCATTAGAGAGAGTACAACATTGCTACTTATCTGGCCCCTGAGTAATATTTGGAAAAGGAATAAATACAGTTAATACGAACAGTTTGATGACTTGAATGCCTGGACAAGGCATTTGATGTATTTTAAACATGAACAAGATATGCCTTAACTTTAATTTGTCTAGACACAACTGAAACTTGACAACCTGAGCAACTACTACAGATCATGGTTGAAAACAGCTTATTGTATTACTTGTTTGCCCTTAGTGTTTTACAAGCTGTATCTGACATTGCTCAAGTGAAAAAAGAAGTAATGTGTGAAGTACCCTAGTCATGCTAAAAATCAGACATAATTATAAGACAAATGCTTTTGTTAGTGAAGTATTTGAGATAAACTAGATCTCAATAACATAAATTAGCAAGAAGTCTGCTAATCAGTAAATCACACCAAACTCCAAACTCCAAAACAAATTACCCCCCCCCCCAGGTTGCCAAGATCTCAAAAAAAAATTAGTTAAAAATGGCAAAGAAAATATGATTGCAACCCCTGGTAGAAACAGGGAGCACTCTTCTAACTCTTCTCTTGCAAAGCATTTGCTAAATAAAGCCACCATCTACTCAACAGAAAATGAAAAAACTACTTGGGAGCTTTAAACAAAGTCCCCAATACCCGGCAAAACTCACATGCAAATACAGAGCCTGTGTAGGCTTTTGGCAACTAAATGAGTTCCCACAGCTGCAAATGATGTATGATAACATAAACCTATTATTATTGGGTAGCTGCCTGGTTCACTCTTCGGAGTCTTATCAGGCTGTTGACTGCAAACTCTCTCCCCTCTTAACTCCCACTCCGCTTTAGAGAGATGAAGGAGAGAGCTCAAAAGTTTTTGCAACTGATGTGTCTGGCTGGAATTTCATTTCACCAACCTTTACTGCAATAGAAGAGCAAACAGGATGTGTTCCACACACTCCTGAAACACGGGAAGGAATGAAAAATGAGTCGAGAAGAATTAGAAATTCTCATTAGAAATGAGTTGATGCTTCAGCCTCCATTTGGATATACACGTGAGACAAGATTGTCTAACCAGAATCTGAAAATGCCCGTTGCTGTCTCTCCCAAGCTGCTTACACGCCTTGTGCACAGATTATATCAGAGGCTCAGGATGAAGGTTTGTTTTTGTAAAGCAACAGTACATCTCAAAGTTCTTCCTTGATGTTAACTTCAGTACAAAGGAGTAAAAGGACCTACTATTAAAACATTGAAATTAAGTAATGGTCTTACAACCCTAAACTATTTCATCACTGTCATCACCACTTGACCTCTTGCTTCCCTACAGCACAGCGATGACTCTTCATCCACCATACGTGGCAAGTACCGTCAATTTACTGGATGCATGATTAAATCTCTTCCCAAATTGGTTAATTGGTAAGAGAAACAATGACAGTAATTCTGCAGTTTGAAAGCTTTATAAAGGCCCAAAGCTGTCAACAACCATGTAGGCAGGAAGCAGGGTTAAATTTCTTGACACACAGCTAGTGCAGCTTCATCAACTACCAGTGAGAAATTCAGCAATAAACTGGCGCCCAAGATGATATTTCTTTGTTCACTTCTGAAACTTAAGAAATGTAAAGATTTAAAGCACTGAGAAATTTCAAACCAAAATAACTGTAAATACATGCTTTTATACACTCTCACATGTACAGCACACGATAAACCTCCTCTTCTGGTGACGCACTCTATCTTTGCCTTTCTGAGGCAGAGTGAATTACATACTTATTCCACTCCAAAATCATTTTGTCTATTCATGCTCCACATTTCTAGGTAAAGGTCTCTTGTGTGATTTGACAAACCAGCTGTAGAAGGGTGTGATGTTTGACAGTACTACACTACCCAAGTATCTACAGCAAAGGGCAAAGCTTTCCCCTATTGAAAGGTCATGAAATGATGGTCTCAATTACTTTAATTGATTCAGTCTCCCTTTTTAATTCATGAAATGGGAGTAGGTGGACTAATGCCATTTCAGGAACTAGAGGAAAAGATACCTACAGCAAAGGAATGCTATATTAATTGGCACTTGCAGAAACAGAGGCAGTGCTTGAAACCTATTCTGTAACGCCAGCCGACACCAGGGTTTGATCACGCTGGTGAATATTAAAAGCCTCTGCTATATGCTTTGACTGAGAGTAGCAACAAAAGAGCTCTAAGGACTCTTGTGAAGGGAGCAGAGGAGGGCTAAACAAGTCTCAACTCTTACCAGTGTCAGTGGGAGTTAAGGGCACTTTGCATCCCCAAGGAGATCACATTGCAGAACTAAAGCCTATAAAAATGTATTAATTATTATAACTTACAATATTGGCTTAGCTGCTACGACTGCAGCTATAGCCCTTTAACCTATGCACACTCCTGCAAATGGCAATGCCTAAAAGCCTGGAAATGACACCTTGACTGCTTACAGAGGGGAGTTCAAGGATCCATTCCAACATATCATCTCCAAGCTCTTCTGTCTCTATATCTACTGTAGCACTGTATTGTATTATGGCATGACTGTCATATCAAACTCACTTAGCTACAATCTATTTCACAAATAACCAAGGGCTGTGGCTTATGTTGGTCATAATTTTTTAAAAAAACCTCACGGAATTTTATCAATGTCTTGGTGGCAGCTATTCCTGACTGTAGTTGTGCAAGCAGATGTCTGGAGAGTGGTTTATTACAAACTTGGAGTGAATGACAACCAACCTTTCTTTTTTACAGAGATTCCTGGGTGTACAGAAAACATGACTCTGTGCCAGCAAGGCAATGACAGCTGCCCAACCCGGACAGAAAGAACATGAAACAAATCATTCAGCTTACACCCAGCAAGAGCTGCCCCTCCATTCGTGCAGAGAACCCCACAGCAGGGGAGCAGGTGCTCTGTGAGGGCAGGACAGCATGGGAGGGCTTTGCCTGGGACACAACTGGGCACCTTCTCCTGCACAGGCAAAATCTGGCTCTGCATTAACAGAACCTGTGAAGAGGAAGATGCTATCTTCCAAACCTGATGGCTGTTCATGCTGAAACACAGCAATAATTCACCATTATCTAGGAAATTACGGGGTTCAATGCCACACAAGTACTACTCGGATAAAAGAGAGAAGGTGGGAGGCAAAGAGGAGGAGCACAAGATAGAAGACGTAAGGAAAGGTCTTACTAAGAGAAGTTATCATAACAGTGCAGAAAAGGATGTAATTGGGTTTTGGCTTATGGAATTCCATGCCCTCACAATGTTTACACAATGCCCTGGGGCTCAACTGATTTGTCTCTGGAGATTACCCATATATTAAACAGCTATTTGTGGTATATTCCTAATTAACATAACATTCTTCAGAGCAGGCCATTCTTCTTCCAGTTCAAACACAGCCTTCAGTCCTGCCAAGAGGTTCTATACACACTTAATACATGTAAACTGTCCCAACTGAAACAATGACCAATTATACCAGTATTTAAATCACAGCAGAGGTTTTTTTTTAAATATAGTCTAAAAATATGCCAGGTCTTGCATTTTTTTATTTATGCACAACTTCCACTGATCTCAAAACGTCATGTTAGGGCCCACTGCAAACCATACACTTACACCAGGGATGCGTGTGGTCATGAAAATACTGCAAAACTACCCCCCCAAAGGATCTTGCCAACACAGCTGTTTAAGCAGCAAATGTAAATTCTGCTCATGTTCTGCAGAGAATGAAAGAAAATACAAATGGTAACTAGAAAAAAAAGACACTTGAACAGGAGGAGGTACAATAAGTAAAATCACAATGTCCTTCACCCAGCTCCCAAATTTATGCCTATTTTCTTGATTTGTTTACTGACAATGCACACAGTATAGAATAGCAATAAAATTCGAGTGGCACTAACAGGATAAAAATGCAGTGGAGAGTAGCTTAAAAATCCTTTACAAACTGAAAGACTATTCCATAAAAAAAAAAGACATCTTCAATTTGTTTTCTACATATAGCGGTTTTGGGGGGATTGTTTTGGTTTGTTTTTTTCCTTCTTCAAAACAGCAAAAATCTGTTGTGGAAAATTTGGTAAGGGAAGGAGGCACTGGACTGTGTCCCCTGAAACCAGGGTTTTAGCCTGAGGAAGCTATAGATACAGTAACTGAACCTCATTTCTGCAAAGATGATATTACTATTCTTGTCCAATTCAAAAAATACTTCATGAAAAAGTGTGACAGACTGTGAAGGACTCATATTACCGTGACAGACACCATAAAATCATCATATTTTAATAATCTGAAAGAATTCATAGCCAAAATTTGAGTTGTGGTAGGTTTATCTCTGTTAGGTGGAGATCTGCCTTTGGTGAAAGCCTTATTTCTCTGAGCACAATTTCTCTGAGAGCTACAAAAAAACTACACCAAAATGGCTTTGGAATTAAAACTAATTTTAAAGTATCAATGGGGAGTTTCATTTCTTTGAAATAGGAATGTTCTGCAGAAACAAGATTTCATCAATATTCAACGCAAATGTGTTTCAATGTACAATAAAATTAATTCACTTACAAAGAAATTGATTACAAAAATTGTATTTCATCTAATTCTATTTTACACTGTTCCATAATATACTGTTTATAGCATAATAAAAACAAATGAAGGGCTATCAAAACAACTAATGTTTTCTAAGTACATATATTCTATGGGAGTTTTTATTTTTCTTCCTATTGATTCATGTTGGGTTTTTTAGAAACACCACAAGTAACAGAGTTCTATGTCCTTTGAAATTTGACTTGCACTCCAAGTTACGATCACATAGGAGAGTCACAAAAAAATCTGTAAAAGACAGGCATTGATTTGTGTTTGATAGGATAAATTAAGTTTGTTCTCCAGAAAGAAGGAAACCATTACATGTCTCGAGAAGGCAGCTGCCTTACAAATGATCACACACTTTCCTCTCCATCAGCATCCTAATTCCCTGAAGATAACTTCATTTTACCACTAACGCAGTGGAAGTCCACAATTGAAATCTACCTCTGAGAAGTATGCGTTGCTTTCAGTTGTTTTTATTGTTCTTTTTTTGTTTCATGCTAATTCCTTGTTAGATGAATCATGATATGGATGAACTGGTATCTCCAAAATCACCAGCACCCACGTGCTGTAAACTTCTGTATGAATTCATCTCCCTTCATCCTCTACTGATGGTATGCTGCTTTGCAAACACCCAGTGAAACAAATGAATTCTCCTGTAGAAGTGAATGGTATGTTCTGCACCCAATAGAACAACACAGAATACATTTAAAACAGAAAATTGATTTGTATGAGCTGCTTGAGAAGTCATATTGTTATGTGGTCATGGCTGGACAGCACTGAATGGGTAGATAAATACGTAAAATGGAACTATACAGGGTTGTCACCAAATGCATATATTTTTAAAATCTATATTCAGTGTCCTGAGCACCTCAACATCATTTGAATACTCCTCTGGAACAAGCACAAACATTTCTTTTCTCTTTTCAGGAGCACAGAACAACATCATAAACCCAAACACACAGGGCACAAGCCCTCGGAGATTCTGCTGCTTCATATTGGTCTCATGGGGCTCTCCTTTATTCCAGACAGTTTCCCAGCTCCTGCAACACCTGCTCTCCTCCCTCTTGTTTAATTTTTCATCTCTGGAAGAAGCGAGCGCACTGTGACACCACTTCCACTTGGCACTGCAACTCATATTCTCTAAATCAAATCTCTTTCCATTAGATTCTAAGATAACTTAAAATACCATAGGAGGATAAAGAGGAGAGAGCAGAATGCCAGACCTGATGAAGAAATTATCAGTAATTCAAAGATTTCATGAAGCTGAATACCTGAAGATCTCTAACTCTTTCTCTGCTGAGCTTCCTTGCTTTGTAGATGTGGCTGCGTTCAGAGACAAATATCTGAGCTGCACAACTTTATGAATTTTGTAGCTGAAACAAATGCCAGAGATCACAGTGACTTGACAGAGTTTGGTGGGGAAAAAAGGTTCTACCCATTCTGTGTGACTTTTGGAATAAGCATTTATCATCTAAACATTATTTTTGAACTATCTTTTGTTAAGATAAGTGAAGTTGACACGTTTTAATGTTTGGAGTTGTTCACGTAGTTGTACCAAAATTTAAGAACGTTTTTTCTTAAAGCATGCAAAAATCGCACAGCCGATTTCTTTGCTCAGGAATACTTCCAAATTAATTTATTTTAATAGTCATTCAGAACTTTCAGACACTGTAACCACCCAGGAAAAAGGATAGAAAAGAAAAAGTCTGATTCCAAGTTAAAGGCTGACACAATTCACCAAAACATTTCAGCTGAATTTATTTAATATTTTATTTCATTATGCAGGGCACTTTCACAGCAAATTCAAACTTGACTTACCTTTTACATTTTTTTTTACATGTTTCAAATGCCCTGGTTTATGCTCTTCTTACCCTCCTGTGGCAAAGTTACACTCCCTAGTGAATTCTCTTTCTCCCTCAGGCTACTCTATTTATTTCTTTCTGTGGTGCAGCTGACATTTCCTCTAGCAGACAAAAAAGACAAAAATGTTTTCCTAGGTGCTGTTTTTCTTGCTATAAATTTCAGAAAAACATTTTAGTAAAACACAGAAGGAACTAACTGGCTGTGAGATCTTACACTGATGTCACTGTCTCCTACACAATAAAAGAAATAACTATGGAAATTCCTTTTCACTTTTATATATTACATTAACTTGGCTGTTTTTCAACCCCAAAATAAAAAATAATTCAGAAAAGGATTGAATCTACTGTAAAGTAAAGCAAATAAGAGGGAGCTGTTGTGCCTTCTTCATCAGTTCAGGGATGGGTGCCCTGATTGTCTCAAAAGACATCAGTGCTTTAGAGGTTTGTGGACACAAACTCCACGGCAACTCATCAAAGCTCTCCTCAAAGCATGAGGAAAACTTTTGTAGAACAATGATAAATGCCATTTATTCATCAAACATTAAAGGGGACGCAGATATGTGACTTGAGTCAGAAATTTTTTAGTACCTTTACAAAGAATTCCAAGATATACAAGACTATGTAGTGGAATTAACTTTATGAATCTTACTGAAAAGAACTTGTTCACCCTCAACTAATTCCATAAACCAAGGGCTTTTTTAATCAAAGCTGCTACTGTAACCAGTCATACAGACCACTATATAGTTCTTTTTCAAAAGCAGCCAATTAATCCACTAAACCTGTGAGTAGCTATCACTAATTTAATTATTTCAGAATAAATTCAAACACACAGTGCAACCAGTGATTTTGTTTCTCCCCAAATGATAATATGGTTCCAGGTTTCTGTTTGTTGGTTGGTTTTGATCATTACTTAACTACTCCATATACAATACATAACTTTATTAGTATTACATAATAAGGTTGGCACATGGTGGGAAAAAATGTTTCAAATAAGCAAATGGAACAGCTCATTTTAAAAATGTCAAAACAAAACATTCTGACTTTGTTCAGCTTTTCCTGTGTACAAGATGGAAACCCCAACAACTTCAAAACATGACTGTCAATTTGTTTCTGTCACTTCTTCAACGAAAACCCTTTTCCCTCACTGTCAAATAAGACTCTTGTCAAACTGGCTTCTTTGGCAAATCTCAAAATATTGGGAATCTCACTGGACTTGGATCTGTTACAATTGCTAACATGGGACTGCTTTTTTTTCCCCACCCTCTGGGGTTTTCATGCATTGCAGTCAGGCCTTAAATCATCATGTAACTCTTTTGTCAGCTTGTCACTTATGGGTACGAAGGGCAGTTCTGCTTGACAAGTGTGTTATAGGTGTTCAAAATTTAATGAACAAGACAACAAAATAGGAACAAATAGAATACTAATAATTTCATGGAAGCTAATAATGTTAATGAATATTTGCTACTAAAAATTGAAACATCACTAACATTCTCGTAAATGCACCCAAAAGAAAAGATGTTTGCTGTGAAGTCAGACATACTTATCTGCATTATATAACATTAATGAGGTCCCCTGCTGTTTCTGAATTAACTTCAAGTACTCTTGCTGTAATATTTGTTTATAAAAAATGTAACATTACAGTATCTCAATTTCCTTTTATGGGGATTTTAACACTTCCCTTGTTAATACACTTAGCTTTATTGAAAAATGACCCAGACAGCTGTATCAGGATTTTATCCAAAACTTGCTGTCAACTTCAAATTTTGTAATTTGAAACTAATCTGTGTCAAAATTTGATGCTGATAGCTATGTAATGTTATGTATTGTTACGCCCCCAAACCTCAGTGATTGATTGTGGCAGTGTAAAGCCCCAGCTAGATTAAATGACTGAAAGGAGGACCAGAAAGTGTAATTCATTGAGATACAGTTGGAATCTGTATGAAGGAAGGAGAAGTAAGGGCTTACCATGACCTAGTAACCGAGCTTACACTTCAGGAGTAGTTTATAGTTTTGAACTACAGCAGAACACATTAAAACCCTTCTAACTGCTATACAGAAGACATAAATAATCCCATTTTAAAAATGAAGAAAGTGCACCACAAAGAAATGCCTTGGTAAGTACCAGACAGCTCTTGAATGAATCATTCAACACCAGACAAATAATCCTCAAGGCTAACTTTTTCAAAAGCCTGGCACAAGTAGGTTTAGGCTGGATTGCAACAGGTTTCCTGATATCAGGAGATTTCAGAAGAGTTACGTGCTTTTGTTGTGACTGCAAGCATTTTGGGTGAGGGAGGAGCAGGGAAGATGAGAAAAAGGAAGGGTGCACGAAAGGGCAATGCATTTCCCAGTGCCACAGGTCTGCAGCCCACTTTCCTACCACCTCATACACATCAGGACTGCACGTGCTTAAACCCAATGTCTGTAGCCCAAAAAGCAGAGCTGGGTAGATAGTCCTCCCTTAATCTATGTTTTCAGGAAGACTTCTGACACCTCGAAGCTTGTGATGCCCTACACAAATCACTTAGAAGGTATAAACTGTGACAGAAATTTCTGCATTCCACATACCGAGGACACCTCATTTTAAATCAGAACACAAGCGCCTATGAAAACAACATTCAAAACCTTTTCCAAACGTTCCTATTTAGGCACAGATCTATTGAAAAAGAGATTGCAAAAGCCTCACAGATTAAAATGATTGTATTGGAACATGCTGGAGACAAGAAAGGCGAAAAAAAAGTAATAAATCATACTTGTTTGATTTATCATGGTTTTCACAGACTGACTGGCCACCAGCAGCCACCTCCTACCTAAGGACCAAGGAACAGAATTGGAGAGTTCGTTTATAAATGAATGAATATTCACTAATTGTAAACCATCCAAACTTTCTAGACAAGTGATTTCATCAAAAAACTCATCTACTGATCTGAGGATGTTGATTTAGGAGTCTTATACATATTCAGTACCTGGATGTTTCTTAATCAACTAATCAAAACACTTGACTAATTGGATGCTGATTGCTATCTGCAGCAGGGTGAAAGGCAGCTCTCCCAGATCTGGTTGGTGTTATTCCAAGAACTGATCATAGTTAGTTTTTATAGCCAACTTATTCTTATCTCCAAAAAATATCACTACATTCTACTTGTTACCTAAGTTTGAAGAGAAGCTGACTGTTGCTATCACATTTCCTTCTAGTTGTCTCAGCAATATTTAATAAACTTCACACTCGTCTATGCACATTTAGAAGTCATGAGAGAAATTACACTTTGGGCTCTAACTAGAACGTTTTGCTGAAAGCCTTGAAGGATCACCAGGTGAAATAAAAGCTTTGGGATGTGATAATGCAATCCGTTTTCAGGAAAAACTGCTACTGATGTCAGGCTAAGCTTTCTGTTTAAGGAGTATTTGAAATAAAGAGAAAAAAAACAGGTCCTATTCTGTGTCAGACTCTTGCAACAAGAGGGGTTTTCTTAACTCTAAGATTTTTCTTGGTTGTTTTCTCAAACATTGATTTTAATTTTATTTTTTCCTATTCTAGCATAAATACTTTCTAAACAGTGTTTGAAAAGTGAATGACAAAAATGTTTTTCATTTTAACACATAAGATATCTGAAAACATTTGAATTAACATCAATATTTTGGATAAAGCTTTTATGCCAACACTGAGATTCAATAAAAAACTCCAATTTCAACACACGAAAAAAAAACATTTCATTTGCTTCTGAGGAATCATCTTTATTGCTACATTCTCATAATTATTCAATCACAGCAGCAGGCTGGGGGAATAACATTGGAGAGAAATATCTGGAGATGCTTAAAGATATGGACTACTGATGGGTTTAAAAATTCAGAAAAAGTTATGTAAATATTCTGCAGCTAATGCTGAAATTGAGGGGTGAAATGGGAGGCTGATACCTGTTGCTTTTCAATTCTGTTCTCCTAGGAGTATTCCTGTCTTATTCTAGAAGGCAGTTACAGGCTGCTGTCACTTGGCTGCAAATGAGCTTCCTCGTGGACTTGCTTTTATTGTTCTGGTTAAATTTAAGATCCATAAAGATGATTGACTGGTCTCACAGCCCTGGAAATTGAGGTTATTTGTGGATACAGAAAACTGAACTTATAAATTTAAAGAGAGGAAACTTAAGATTTCTTGACATTGCTATCACTCAACCTCCCTAATCTAAAGGGCAATATGGTATCCATATCCATCCAAACACAAGTCCAGAGACTTCTAAAAGTCAGAAGCAAAGAACAGAATTTTTCTAATAAGACTGTTCATCCACTGAAACCAGCATGTTTTTATTCTTTGAACAAATGGGTTACGTTTTCAGAGGGGGTACATGTGGAAAAAGTATCATTAATCATCACAACAGAAGGTTTATACTTGTGCTCAAGTCAAACTGCAACATCTGCTGTCACACAAACCAGAATCTAGAGAGAAGAGAGAAGACTCTTCCCATAGATCTAGACAATAATTTTAACATAAATGCTACCATTCAAAGTTTCAGAATTAAAATAAAACAAAACAAGATCTATATTATAAAAGCAGTGCACTTGTCTATTACATCTTGCTATGAAGAACTAGGGTATCACACAATCACTTTGGTACAGCAATAAATGTACTAAATAGTGAAATTTTGAGTTTGCAAGAAATTAGCCTGAAGGAAAAAGGAAAAATATTAATTCCTTCAATGAGATGATTACAATCTAGAGAACTTTCTTCCAAGCAAGACATATACACTGTGAGGTCTAGTCACAAACTCCTAGCTGTGACTGAACCTGCAGAGCTGGCAGCATAATTTGCTGTTACCCTGGGATTGTGGTTTTACTATCATATAAAACTTCAAGGACAGCTTTTTTTATTTTTCCTTTACTTTATTGTAAGAGCCAGAACTTGTTCTCAGTTACTCCAGTGTAAATTGAAAGCAAAGCCTTGAAACTCTGTGGCATTATTGTGGGTTTACAGTTTTATAACTGAGAGCAAAAATGTGCCCCTAAATATTCTAGGTTATTGTGGAATGGTTTTATGGGAAAGAAAGATATTACCTTAAGGATAAAATAGGGAAATTAATCAAAAAGGATTAAAGTCAGAAAAATCTGACACTTCTAATCACTTAAACAGTAAAAGAATGAAATCAACTTGTCTCACCATAGCTATATTACATTAATCCATTTATTTATTTTCTTCCCCAGGAGGAAGAGGTGTGCAGTAATTGCAGAACTAGCCAGATCCCAAGACTATATTGCTGTATAAGAAAAACAATCCATTGAGAATTTCCCAAAGCTTTTTAGAACAAACCTTATTGCTAGACAAAAATTGTTCTTTGCAATACACTGACGTCTGCTTTCTGTATGTGACACACATCTAGTGATATGAAAGGATATTCTGGTAAGCACGTGGCTGTTTCTCAGTCTTTCTGCAAGGATGGCCAACAGTAGCATCAACAGCAATGTGTGATGATGGGAAGAAGCAGAATGAACACTGTGGGACCTCACAGAGTATAAGAGAAAGACCAGAGAAGGAGTACAGCCTGAGTTGAACACAATGGATTAACTGGTTATCATGGCTGTTAGTGGCAGTAGGCAGTGACAAGTCAGAAAGACTCCCAACAACGCCACTCTTCTGCTCCCAGCAAACCTACAGCTCCCTAGTGGAAGATACCGTGTCCCTGCTCGTAGCTGGAGGGTTGGAACTGGATGACCTTTAAGGTCCCTTCCAACCCAACCCATTCTATGACAACGCTACAGCAGCAAGCCAACTGCTGAGCAAAGCAGTGCCACAACAGACCCAGAGGCCAAACACTGAGATTAAAGCAAATTTACCAGATTTTTCAAACACCTTTTTTACCATGCCAGCAAAAAACAAGAATGCAGTCTGTCAGGAACTAGTCATGTATTTCACAATGATTTATATAACATTCACACCAACCAACAGCTGAACCACTGACCTCAGTACTTATGGCTTTTTAGGTGTGGAAGAAAAAAAAAAAAGAGCTGAAAGAACATGTTTTATAAAAAGAGAGCAAGGGCACAAATGTTCAGTAGTTAAAAATCTGTTTGTATGCGTTGTCAGATCAATGGACTTTATCACTGGTAGACATGGCTCCAAAAAGTGTTCTATTGACATCTTAACCCTAGGAATGCATGGCATAAAAGCCATTGTTATCAGAGCATATTAAAAAAGAATACACACTTCAGCAAAAGTATTTTTTTTAAATCCAGGTTTTTTTCATGGTTCATTTTTTTAAGATGATGCTACCAAAACCCTCAAAGATTTGGGAGAAAAAAATCTAAGCAGTGTAAGTTGAGACAGAGTGTTCTGAAATATAAGAAAACATCTTCTCTTTTGGATTTACTCAGACTGATAGAGGCATTCTAAATTTACTTAATAGAAGTGGTAAATGAAGAGTGTTACCACAGGCAAGGAATATAACACTATTTTCATGACAATTTGTTCAGCCCAGTATCAACAGACTCTTCATTCCTACCTGGTGAAAAACATTACAGAGTTCTGGGTTTGACTGAACTTGACTAAACATATATTACTTCATATAAAATAGCTTTAAAGAACTTTTAAGTTAACTTTTTATGTTTAAGTTAGTTAAAGGAGATGCAAAAATAAATTATTTGAGAGACCAGCATAACCACGGAAGTGACAAAATATAAATAGAACCTGAATTTCCATTAATCAATGTATTTGCCAGCTTGTCTTTACTACTAGAGAACAGCTAAACTATAATAGCACCGATTTTCAACTGTCTTTTGATTTCAGACCACTAAAAATCTATCTGTGTTCCCTTTTCGACCTTTAAATTAGCCCATAAAGTCCATAGGGGAGTTTGTGGACTACCCAGTTGAAAAGCCACTGCCTTACAGAAATACATCCTTCAGGTAGATCAGGACAGAAAAAACACATTCTGTAGGGACTAAAAATACAAAAACACTAATTGCAGAATGCAAACCTAAATGTTAAATCCTTGATTTACTGCTAACACATTACGATTTCTGATTTCATGTTACTGAAATGTTTGACTTTCATCTATTCTTCCCTGTAATTTGGCTGCAAAATTTCCATGGGAAAAATTGATTTGATACACATTTTTCATTTCAGAACTTGCATCTGTAGTATCATCAGACTAAATATATTATTACCTATAGCAACACAATTCTCATGTTTCTTTTCTCCCCATTCATGATGCATTTGGAGAAACAAAACTAGTTTATATGAGTGTGCAGTAGAGAAAAAATAAAGGTTTCATTTTCCATTTTTCCCAGAGTGAGACAAGATACAAACTGATTAAGCACAAATATTTCATACATTAAATTTTCCTAGGATGTCAATAAAAAAATAAGTCCAAGGACCTGTCAGAGCTGTTAAAATTCTTTGAAGCTAAGTATTTTGAATTTGTTCATACAAACAGACACACAATTTTGTCCTCTCTCTAGTCTATGCTGAGAAAACACTTTCCTACACTTAGCATTCACCATATTCCTACATATTACCTGTTGCATAAGGATATTAACATATTACATAATATGTTACTGGGGAGCTCTCTATCACAACACACCTTCTGTCATATTAATATTAATATTAAGCATGAATATCATAATCAGCTTACTTATTCAGCATTTTATAATACTCCCTTAAAGTCTTACTGTCATAAAATGGGCACTAATGTCCTGATTCTGAGAAAGGTTCTCATTTGATTAAGCTTGTCACTCTTATTTCAGACTACTTTCAAGCCCTGACATTACACAAAGCCTTCTGTATTACCTGCAGGCAGTTTACTGCAATAATCTGTGAAACTCTTCCTTCTGATGGTAAGAGAGTGGGTTATTGTTGTCACTGTAGTGGTGGCAGTTGGAGAGTCTGGTGTCTTTGCCATATCTTTGTGTCCTACTAATTAAAACTCACTAGAGTGTCTGCTTCAGTAAATAATTTTTGTTTCTGTTTCTGGTCACTGAATGTATCAGCAGTTTTATGAAAAACTGGATGACAAGGATATAAAAAGGATTTAGTTGCCCACATAGCTTGCAGCTTTCTTCCAAGTAACTGATTTGTCTAAAGGAAGTATTTTGATGCTGACAGGAATTCTGGATTGTAGTTTGCAGGACAATTTGACCTTCCTGACTGTACTAACTCCTCATGTGCCTGGCCTTTACTAAAGGTTTACACTGTCTGTATGAAAATTTGAAATCCACTGCCTATCCATACCTATAAAATTCTTTATCAGTTCTACCTAGACTTCTGCATCCTATTTTTCAGTTGCATCATTGACATTTGTCCACCTGCTAGACTGATCCCAAATGGCATTCTCCAGCATCTGGTAAACTAAATTGCTAACGTTCTTCTCTCTAAATTGGAGACATAGATTTGATGGGTGGACTGTTTTGTGGACAAGGAATCGGTTGGATGGTCACATCCAGAGGGTAACGGTCAACGACCGATGGAGATCAGTGACGAGTGGTGTTGATGATGTCCCTGCTCGCTGCACAGAAGCTGGACTAAATGGCCTTTAAGAGTCCTTTCCCACCCAAACTATTCTATGATTCTCCCTTCAGTTTTCCCATATGTGAATCTAATTTCTTTTGCTGCCTTTACAGCATGAGCTCCTATACTGGTTATTTTCCATTATCATCTTATTTTCTACATTACCTACAAGTATTCTATTGCCTTTTATCTACTAATTGTACATTTCTATTTTTACATTAGTTTTGTTTCAAGTCTACTATCTATTTTCATTAATTCCCTAACTTAATGAATTATCTCCATTTACTCCTTTTAGTCTTTGTGTTCAGTATAAGCCTCTAAAGTGTTTTCTAAGTGTCTAGGGATCTTGACAGACTTAGGACGGATTCTCTGAATGCTCATTTGATCTCCTTCTCTGTTCTTACAAATAATCTATCAGGAATTAAGTCACCTTTTAAGATTTTATAATTGCACGAGCCAATCATTTGGTACATCTTAGCTAAATAGCCCTTTAATGTTTATCCAGGTCCTTGATTGCACAGGTTGAGTATTTTTCTTGTGACGCTTCTGTAGTTTGCAAATATTCCTAGAGTGCTCCTAGAGCTGTGTGTGGATTCCTTTGTTTGCTGCTAACTAATTGCTGGCACCCTGTGTAATAGTATGCCTGCTCATCTTTTGATTGCCTTTTCATTCAGCACCCACTGTGATCTGAAGAATATTCACAGTAAACAAATCCCATTTCGTGTCCATCTGCTCCAAGACTGGAGTTTGGTATTTTCCATTAATAGTGTTTGACCTGTTTTGTTTGCTTATCTGTACCTGTAGGAGTAGACTCCCTTGTAACAGTATGTTCTCTCCTCAGCATGAGAAGAAGGAAGGATCAAACCCATGCAACGTGTAGCCTTTGTCTTTTCTCCCCATAGAGAACTCCTCAACTTTACCACGCATGCTATTCCCTCTTGATTACTACCTAACGTAATTCCCCCTGTTGACAGAAGTAAATTGCTGCTAGAGGAAACCCCTTTCCAACCTCCAGTAAGTTTCCTGTGGCCCACAGAACCAAGATATTATGCCATGTTTTTAAACACCATCTGCTGGTTCTTCATCTGTTAATTAACTATTTACTCCTTGCAGCTCTCCCATAACACTGTGAAGAAACATTTCTCCGAATGTGGGCTTTGTGGATACTGACAGAACATACACCACATCCAAAAAAAAAGTCCATAGGCTTCATCTGTCATTGTCACAAAAGCAGCCAAATACAAACCATCTGGCAATGCCACTTCAATCCAATCTCTTTTCATTTTGCCTGTCGTTAATTTGTTAGACCAAAACCATACAGTTATAGAAAAAACTTAGTTCATTTCTGAAGTAAAATCGGAGAAGGAGATAACTAAGTCTTCCAAAAATCTGAGGAAGCTACTAATGCATATTTATAACTTTGCCTCTAAAAATGTCGCAGCCTAACATGAGACTGACAGATTTTACTGGATTTGTCGATTGCTCATCTCTCTGGATATAACAAAGGAAAATTTTGACTTCAGGAGATAAAGGCTGTCAGGCAAGTCGATTGCATTAACTGGAGATCAATGTTAGAAATATCAAAATTATTACAAAGGCACATGGAACCTTCCAGAGAGAATCAGAGCAATCCATTCCCAGTCAAAAATTCAGAAATATTCTAGGCAGGCTGAAGTATTATTTGCATTGGATTTGGTACAATTTGTAACAAGCACTACCAGGTGTTACTGATTAAGTCCACATATATAAGCTGAGCAGATCATTAGAAGTACAGACAGTGGTTCGGATTTCATTAAAGCAGATGTTCAGTGTTGTACCAGCAACAGAACAATCCAGTTAAAAGAGGAAATTGTAGCTAATTCCAAAGTTAAAATTTTGGTTGGTTTACATTAACTATCTTCAGGGAGAATTTCTTGCTCCTATTTGCTCCTTAGGTTCCTGGCTGTTTATCTCCACGTGGAGCTATGCAAGGTTCTGAAGTTCACACACAAAAGCACTGCCAGGGTCTTGACTTTTGGCAGGTGATTTAATTTTACTCAATTTCTTTTTTAAAAATCCCACCCATAATCCCTCCTCCACGTTCCACTACATCTGAGGGCTGCTTGCTACAGTCTGACTAAAAATGCTTCTTGTTAGTTGACCATTGTCTTTTCCCCTTTAAATTCTGTGCAATTTTCTTCAAATGGATTCACTTATTGAAAAATTGAATTTGGCAAAGACAATGACTTAGCCCTGACAAAATAAAAGCATCAAATCTGGATAATAATCATAATTATTTTAATAACTCTGTACTACGGGAACATTTTTGGAAGTACGTTTACTCATTTCCAAAATTCATCTCCAGGAGTCTGGAAGTCAGGAGGCAGAGCTTTAAAAGTTTATATAGATGTGAAGATCCATATGCAATATGTAAAAGAATCATCATAATAACCTATTTAAACTCTTATCTGTAACAGAGTTGCTTCCCAGAGTAATTCTAGAGATGATATCACTAGAGATGGTATCTTCTAGATATGATATGTCCTAGAGATGACATCACTAAATCTGTCTTTAGGAGTCTAAGTACCATTGGTTTCAAAACTATCAAGTGGAAGACCAGATTTGAAAATTGGACACAGTATCCCAAAGTCACTTCTTTAACAAGGTTTTATTGGCAAATCTTTCAGCTTGGGTCATGCATTGACTGGAATGTAATTCCCACAGCCTGCTTTCTATTCCTGAGGCAGTCATTTAGACATAAACTCAAAGAGTTGAGTCTGTTTGATGCAAAGCTTTCTACTGCTTTACATTACCAAATCCTTAAAAATTTAAGATAAGCAACAAACATGCCTACAGGAAAAACTTTCATCATCTAAAAAAATTGTTGAACAAGCTGCTTACATAAAATATGGGGTTTTTTAATGGGAACATGGCTAGTAATGTTCAAGTTGGAAAATAATTCATTCCAAATGATGTGCACAGTGGTAGGTATTAAGATTTTTTTTGTAATACAAAACTGCAAATTGTGTTTCATGAATATTAACAAGAAGCTGTAAAAGCAGATTCAGTGATATATGAGGTTGGAGTGGAAGATGTCTCCAAAATCTCACTGATAGTTGCACGAGGGGACTGGGGCTGATACCGCTGGTCCAGATGGCTACACACGTGTACAATTAGTTAGGAAGCTGCAATTTAAAATATGTTTTCTTTTCAATGGCAGGCTCTTTATGGTAAAGAGAGCATTACTGGAGTGTAGAAGCTGTATGACTTTAATCTCTCAACAAATGCTGGTTTTAGCCAAAGAATAAAAATCAACAAATGTTATATATTATGAAAACTGGGTATGAGCCAGTAAGGAGCCTTTCTCTAAAGACATGCAAAGTTATTTGCACTGATGGACAGTTAGAGTACAATATGCATAAAAACATTGTTGCTAACAAAGCCAGATCTCCTATATCCAATTTTACACAGACACCAAGAACAGTCATTTCCCAGGAAGTGGAAATAGGAGCCATTTTTTTGTTGATTTATCTCCACCGCAATAACAGAAAGAGCTATCCAGAAGAAGTAAGATCTCATTCATCTAAGTCAAGCCTGATCGAGGAGAGAAAAAGCAGCTCCTACAGAATATTGCCTGTCTTCATATTGATATTCCTGTTGATTTCAGCCAGAGTAGTTATCATTCATGACTACAGATCACAGCATCTGTCAAAATCAAGCACCTGAGTAACAATTTCCCCACATGAAAAGGTTTATGTTCTGGGGGCTCTACTGATGAGCTATAAAGAGTTAAACCCTCATCCTTTTTATCTTATCTAATATGATTGAATATGCATATGTTGAATCCTTTTATTATATATCAAAGACATTTATTACTTTGTATAAGACTTGAAAGAATAGTTTGAAGATTTGCTAGCAATAGCTTTTAAAGAAAGGTTTACAAGAAAAATAGAAGAAATTGCAGGTTTTCAGAGCTATTCAGTATATGAGCCTAAAAAAGCTGAGGGAAAGGTACTTCTAAACTACCTGAAAACAGCTGCTGTGCTGAATTATTAACTTCCATAAAAAATTATTTAAAAGATAATAGAAGAAAAATTTTGTAGCTTTCCATGAAATCCAAAATTAACAAAACTTGTCCTTAATGTGGGTGAACTTCTGCAGAAAACATTTTGACCTCTTTCGAAAATGAGTGGGGTCATATATGCACCAAAACTTCACTAATGAGCAAGGTAAAGGAAAATCTGAACAGTATTTGCAACAGTTTATTTTTCTCAAGTGCAAATAGCTGACCTTGGGATTCTCTAAGCACTGTTGCGCAAACTTGGGTTCCTAGGAAAGAGTATACACTTGGTTCCAGTTCCAGTAAGTACAGCTGTAGCTCTCATCTTGAGGAGCTCAAGCTCTACAGTACAGCGACCTCTATGACAGATCCAGTATTTCATAGTTCTCAAATCCTCTCTGATTTAACAGAGTTAGAATGCACAAGTATGCTGAGAGATATCAAAACAAATCCCCTACTTCAGGTAATGGCAATTTATGGCAATTGTCCTAAACCATGCTGTGATGTCTGTTTACATTGCAGACTCCTGCCTAGTGGTGAAGGTCACATCAGTTAAACAAAATAACTTCCTTTCTATACAACCAAGAGTCCCCAAGCCATTTTAAATTCACTAACTGCAACTGAGGAAAACAGATCAATTTTGTGTTTTCCAAAGTTTTCTATGTTCTGTAACAATATTTGGTACCTCTGTCCATTCACGATCTTACAACTCATCAACAGCTATTTCAACGTTGCTTAAGCTTCGACAACTTTTTCCCTCTGCAAAAGAACAACCACTGGAACACAGTTTTGCTCCACAAAACAGTTTTGGATTGATAATCAAAATACAGATGCCAGAAAACTCATAACTCTTGTTTAAAAAAAAAATTACCTTGGCTTCACAATTTTACTGCCTCCCTACTGAAATACTTGGTGTGAACTTTTTAATCCTTCATGAACCTGAACAATCAGTTTCAGCAACACAGAAGATGAATAAGATGCTGAACAGATTTGAATGGCTTCTATCTTGCTCCTATCCTGCTGATAACTTGCTAATGCAGTCATCTTAGGTCATTCCTTATCTATTTACAAACATCTTGAAGTTATCCACGATGCTTCTTTTCCCTCTCAACACTGAATGCGTTTATATTTTCTCTATTTTTCATTAATTTAATCAAATCTGAGGAGACCCAAACGATCAGGAGCTTGATTAACTTTTGTCACTTAAGCAATGATTCTGTAGCAGGTTTGAAGCCAATCTCCCATCATGGAAAATGTATTATGAGCAATATAGTTTTCTTTCCATAAAGGTGCTGCCAGAGCTCAAATACAAATAAAACTTTGTAAAATCAAGGGCCCCATTGCATCACTCATTTCACTGGCTGCTCTCCAGGGCAACAGCCATTATTTATAAATAATAAAAAATTCTTTACACTATATTGTCTAGTTTTAATGAAGAGAGCTGTTAATGTCTATGGAATAAGCAACAGAGGAAGCAAAACTCATTTCAGTGGAAAGGTCTGGACTTTTGAAGAACTGTAAAATAATGATGTGCCTGTCTTGCAGCAAATTTCATCAGAACATCAGTAGCTCTTATCCAAGAGAAAGCCAAGAAGAAATTCCAGACTAAATAAGTCGCAACAGATCATTTTCCTGCTATGTGAATGCAATCCATCTATTATCGCCACAGTTAATTGGGAACTGCTTCTTTTCCAGCCATCAACACGATGCTCATCAGATCTTCAAATGACAAATTAACATCTCCCCCTTCTGCTAATCAAGGAAACATTTCTGACATATTCAGAAGTAGATAACTTTGAATAAAGAGTGAACTTTTATATTCAAGACAACTATAGAGCCATTGTTAACCCTGTCGCTGATGTTATTCAATCATTTAAATTGACTGCAATTGAATTTGAAGAGATCATCACATCAACTACCAATCCTCGGTCTTTATCCTAACTCATTCCCTATCTGAAGACTCTTGAAATGAAGCAGTAAAGAAGTTTCTTTGAGCACAACCTTCCTAGCTTAGTGGAAAGCTACAAATGACATTCACATGGACTGTACAAGAACCACTCTTGTGACTCCACAGCCTGAAATGCTACCAAAAAGCGTTGCTATCAGCTCCCCTGGCCCAGCTATGGGACAGGTTACACATTGCAAAGGGAACAGATGAAGTGGGAAGAGAATAAACCTGGGAGAAGAAATCAACACCCACACTGCTACAACCTCCTTTCAAGGAGTTGTAGACAGTGATGAGGTCTCCCCTCAGCCTCCTTTTCTCCAGGCTAAAAAACTCCAGTTCCCTCAGCCGCCTCTCATAAGGGCTTGTGCTCCAGACCATTCACCAGCTTGAAATTAAAAGAATAACTTTTAACTAAAGGAAGGACAGTAAGAAGACAATTTATACAGGAGAATGTGGGGAATCTGCATGGAAAATTAGAGCTATTAGACTTAAGAACTACTTCTTCTAATGCCGTATCCATAATAAATGAGTCAAATACCTCATACAAGTTGAACCATAGAATCATTTGGGTTGGAAAAGATGCTTAAGATCGAGTGCAACCACAAACCTAACACTGCCAAGCCACCACTAAACCATGTCCCTATGTGTCACTTCTAAACCTCTTCTAAATATCTCCAGGGAAGGCTACTCAATCATGTCCTTGGTCAGCTGGTTCCAATGCTTGACACCCTAACAAGCACCTTGTAATACCTTTGTACATCACTCACTACAAAGCCCCAAATGCTGCAATGCATATGAAGCTCCTCAGTTTGAGCTGGAAGAGGTAGTTGTTCCTACAAAGTCCTGTATAAAAATATGTCTATCTCAATAGTGCACCTATTGGATCAATGTTGCCACACTACCACAACTTCTAATGAAATCTTTCTGTCTTCTCCAGTTTCTTTTCCATTCCTTGCTGTTTGTTGAATCCAATTTTGGGCTCATGCTCAAGATTATTTGAAAAATAATTGAATATTTGGAAAAATGAAACAAGGTATGCTGAATAAAGTCCAAGTAAGGTGAAAGAAGACATGGCTAGGGTTGGGAAAGAGAAGAGGGTTTAATAAATCGGGAATCAGAAAGGCTTACGCTGCTGCAGACCCAAAGTCTGAGTTACACACTGAGTTGGCAACTTGATTTAGAATGAAGTAAAGACACAAGTGAGCTGCAACAAACAAGATGCCTTTTTGCTTTTATCATGCCCAGAACAATAATGGATTAAAAAAGCAATAATGAGGATTTGGAAAGAGACACACAAACGTCAACGATGAAGGTAGAAGCATTAGCAGGCTTACAAATATTGGTGCACTGAGACCCAGCAAAGCAGAAACAGCCTTTAATGTCTCTAATAAAAATGTAAAATGTGATGTTGTATCTTAAATAAAATTAAAAAAAGAGAAGGATGCCTCTCTAATAATCCAGGGAATTCTTCTAAGAGGGATCTGAGATTTTAGTTATCTATATGGTTACCTGTGCATATTATCAGAATGAAGCATTTCACAAAAGCAATTAGCAATCTCTTTACTATGTTTCTGGGGAAACTCACAGGAGTGAGGTGATCACAGCACTGCTTCATCTGGGGTCCTGAACCCAATAATGAAGAATTCTAAAAAGTGCCATATAAAGCTAAGGGACTGAACTGATGTAACAGATAACTGTGTATTATTAATGTCATATGCATTTGGCCTCTGGAGTACCTCAACCAAAGAGATGCAAGCAAAAAATATTCTGAATTTAATAACCAGCAGTTTCAAGTGCTGCATCTCTAATGATCTGATTGCAAAGAATTAATGCACTTCTGTTTTCCCCCTTTCATAGCTCAGCTGCTTATAAAGAAATCAACTGCGAGTTACTATGGTGTAGTACGAGGATATGGAAATCTTGTTGAGGTAAAGTGTCATTAGTAATTAAAAAATCTTTCTCGGTATTTTTGAGAGGAAAGAAAAAGACTTTCAGAGTCTGAGAGCAGTTATTTTTTTGGACTATATGGAGGTCTGGATAGGCTTTTGAAGTAAATTAAGAATGTTAACCTCACTAAAAGGTGTATCATAAAATCGTCGATCTACTCAAGCAACTAAAAAACTCACTCTAATTTCAATGTTGTGGATTTCTGCTAAAAACCTATGGCCCTACAGAACTTAAAGAGAGGTTGGAATGAGGTAAAAATTGAGTGTTTGTAAGAGTTTCTTAATATTTGGTAACGTCAACAATTTGGGTACAGATACAAAATTCATACAAACATTTTGACTCAAAAATGGAGAACCTATAGGAAACCAAGTAAAATAATATCTTAGAAGCAACAGAAAAATCTTAACTTAGTCTTGTCTCATATCAGTTGAAATTAATGACTGAAAAGTCACCAAGCTTGTGTAATACACTCTGAGTAAAGAAAGCTGAGCAGATCCTTTCTTGCTCAGGCACCTCAGGCTGACACTCCATATATGAAACTCTTATTGCAGTCACCAGGAGCTTTTCTTGGAAGGAAGATTGATACCAATGCATAGGACTAACTAATGAGAAAACACACAGCTTCAATTGTTAAGCAACTGAAGGAAGATATGTTAATTTTCTTAGCACTTGAATGTGTCACAATATGGCTTTTATAATCACGCACCCATAGGATCTGAACCCAAGACCACTGAAATCAATGGGAATCTCTCTTACCTCCACGCTTTTCTGATTAGACTCTCAGCAGTTCATTTAATACGAGATACGAAACCATTTACAAGGTTAATTTATAACCATTTTTTTCCAACGTGTACGTGCTGTGCAATGTATAATGGTATAAAACAGAATGTGTTCATAATAGCCAGGCCAATTTATAACAGATTCTCTGAATCTTTTTGCTGAGGTAATATCAATTTCAGTGATATTCTTCATACCTAAAACGCTGGATATTTCAGCTGCTAGTAATACTTCTAAAATTGGAATGAACTTTTAAAGCGCATCTACTGTAACATTTATCTTCTGCTATCAATATGGGATGCTGTGAACTATTTTGCGAGATAGGGCTAATAACAACCAGCTGAACTAGAAGTGACTTTGCAGCATATAGGTGATAGAATGTACCTTCCTGTGTGCACTTTATCTGATTTCAGGTCACTCAGCCACTTTTGATGGGTAAAAAACACAGGCTATTCTGCAAAGCTTCTCAAAATAGAATATTTAATAATGTCCACAGGCTGAGGAGTGATAAAAAAGGCAAGCTAGAATTTAAGAACTAGCAATGCTGAGGATTTCTCAAGACAATCAGTTGCTGCACACATTTCTTTTCAAGTATCCTGTCTTTACTTCGGAGTTAATAAAATTCTACTACATAATGCTTCTTTATGAAGATTGATGGACGTGTTTCATGCTAATTCCTTCTTGAGTTAGTAAGCCTTTATTTGCCATGTCAAGGCAAAAATGATGGCAGGCAGCTCAGCAGAAATGCCAGTGCATATTTTAAAATGTCATTAAGCTGCAGGCCAAAATAAACTATTGACCAAATTCAACTGTTTACCACACATACCATCTATGCCTTGCTATCAGTAAAGGCTAAAGTGACACCGTATAAGTATCAAAGTACAATTTACGTAAGTGATGCTCAGACTTCACAGCAGAGACCATATAATGATGGGTCTGTGTGAGGGGCATTGATGCTTTTTCTCCCATGCACTGAACTAGTGCAAAGAATACTGGGAAACGCAAATAAAATCATCACATGTTACTGTAAATATGATCTACTTTCAGATACTTGCATTTGATTTTATTTATCGTACTTTCCTGATTTGGAAGTCTGCTGACATGGAGAAGCTCTAAAGCTGGAAGGATTGGCCATAAGGAATATCCTGGCTCCTGCTTGCACAAAAACTGCAGGATCCAGTGGTGCAGCTGCCAACTGCAACAAAACCACAGGCAGGTACTGACTCCAATAATCACACACTGTTACCCATAGCTCCAGCCACAGCATTCCTGCCTGCAGCACAGACACAGGGGCAATGCACAATGCACTTTGTTTTATGTATCAAGATATATGACTACCATTTCTTGCTCTATAACTGTTGCAGCTATCAGACTGAGACAGTTGAGCTTCCTTACGTAAAATAAGTCTCTTCTTGTTAAGAATTTTTCAGCAGCTAAGTTTACGATTTGGAGGAAAAGACCCGACAAAACCACTAACTTCTTGCTGTCATTTTGCCAGTACTTAGGAACCAGCACTCTGCTCCTAATGACATTGATTTAGGTTCAGGCACTATCAGCAGGAAAAATGCCCAGTTCCCAACAGTGAGAACCAGACTCCTGGGTTTTGACCAGTTTGATAATCACCTTGCCAAACAGAACAAACATTACCTTGGATCAGCATCCTCTTCCCGTGGATCAGTGAAGCTGGTACATCTGTTCATTTCCTATGTGCTGTTGGGCAGGCTCAGAGCCTCAGGAGGCTCAGTCCTCAGAAAATGTAGATAATACCAGGGTAACTCAGTAACTGCGAAACAAACAACATCCTTCCCCACTCCCCAAACACCAACAAGCAAAACCATCCAGCCAGCATAAGATGCACTAAAATGAACACAGGGATCTGAGGAGTTTTATTTTATTTATTATGTTAGTCAGTCTTTACATGTGGGACCTTTTGCTAATTGGCATGATTCAGTTAAATGAGATGGTATTTTGAGATTAAAAAACATAGATCAGCTGTCTGGATAATAGAATGGGGAGTCAGCTTATAAACCACAGAAATGAGGAAAGGAGCTGTCATGCTCTGGAGGTTACAGTAAAAAATGATCTTGGGAAATGGGAGGAATGAATAAGGCAACAGTCAGTACACACAAATACAAAGCAGCATCATTACAAAGCAGAAATCAAAGACATAAACACAAAATGGGGATTGACTAGGTAGAAATAATACAAAACAGGATCCCAGAGTGTCACCAGACTGAAGGTTGAACAGGAATCAAAACTGCTAAGCTGTTGCAAAAAAGTTAACTCATTTTACTGGAGTGTATTAGCAGGAAAGCCTTAAATAAAATATGGGAGATAATTATTCTGCTCTATTAAGCATTGTTGATGCCCTCAGTTGAATATGGTTCTGTCTGGGTAAAAGTATAAACAAGATATACAGGAAAAGAGGTTAAGATGACGATAGGAACTCAGGAGGGAACAGTAAAATTGATAAAATTTTGAATATGACTTGTAAGGAAATGAAAAAAGGAAATAGATTGAACTAGTTGAGAAAGTATAGACTCGACAAGGGAGCCATGATACATCTTGAAATGAGAAAATGCTTGTCATAAAGCAAACAGTTATCCTTGAAGATTGTTCTCCGTATCTACGAGGACAGAACAAAGAACCACAGACAAATTACAACACGGGGGGGGCTTCTAGTGGGGGAATTTTCATGAGGAATGAGACCATCTTGTTGAGAAGTTTATGATGAGCCTGGGCAAATCATTGTTAGCTATCTGACATCTTTGAGACCTTTTTTGGGGTTAGGTCTAGCAGTGGGATGAGAAGAGAACATGAAAAGTTTCCTTGTCGCCTTCCCGGACCTGGAGGATCACAGGTTTTGCTACTGCATTGTGCTGTGGAAGCAGTGGGAAAGATCAACCACCACTCACTGGGAAAGAACATGAAAAGCTGGGAGCTAAGGTAAATGCTTTTTTTTCTGGCGAGATGGTTTCACGTGGTTGAATTTTTTATAATTGGAAAGAAATAACGAATTTCTAGGAGCCTGAATTCTCAAGAGGCAGCTGGGTTACAGATTTTCAATATAAAAGCACAATGAGGAACGAGGAATCCTTGAGGAATAAGATTCTACCCAGTTTGAATACAAACATGACACAACCTCATCTTCATTTTCCTCATCATCTTTAGATATTTCAACTCTAAATATGAGACACAGAGACTCTGCGAAATTCATAAGGGATATTTATGTGTATTTACATGTAATCTGTGTATTGCAGTCATATCAGAAATATTTTTTCTGGGGCTGACTGTAAGAGTTGGTCCGAAGAACAGTATTTGTCTCAACATTGCCACCAGAGACTTGGAGAGATATCAAGAACTTTACACTCTGACGGAAACAACAGCGTGGCACAGGTAGTGCTGTGCTGATACTGGGGCTGCTGCATGGCTGCTGTCCAGAAGATGGATTTCACCTGCTGCCTCAGCCAAGCTTGCCCCACCTCCTCCCTGTTTCTAAGGCCAACGAAGAGGAGCGTGCACAGAGGCTCACAGAGGGTCTTGAGGTCACCCAGCAGACATAAGAGGAAGATGATGTGAGGAAGTAAGAGACCCCTGAACGCGAGGGGGTGCAGGCGCAGACAAGTTTTGGCAAGTGAAACGGGAGCTCTTGGGGCCTGAGCAGTTAAGTCTGGATTGCAAAATGAAGGTGGAGACTGGCCACAATCCATGGGGGAGAGGAGCTGTGACGTGCTGTGGTTTAGCATAAAAGATGGTTTCTAAACAAAGCTTGGTGAGATCTCCCCACCAAAGGATCACAATGGAGGTCTGTCAGGATGCTGTTTGGGACCTGGGACCATACGGATGCCTTTGGACCCGTGGTGGTAGCTATAATCCTCTTTCCTCCCTCTTCTTTCCCTTTTCTCCACTCTGTCTATCACGTGCTGCTTTATGGACAAAATAATAAAGTTACACTGTTTGATTGAATTATAACCCCTTGGCATTTTGGTCGCCTTAATTTTGCGCTTTGAGATCACAGAAAACGAATCATCACGAGTGCACCAAGTGGACCATGACACTGACTCTAGTTAAAACAACTATTCAAACCTTTCTAGCAATATCTTACTTCTCTAATTATCTGGTTTAGTTGAAATTGGTTGTAATCCCATTGAAGGGGAACATTAAAGTAAAAACACTAACACATTCCAACATGATGAATTTATGAGGATATCGCCGATGTTACCATATCCATCTACAGAAAATGCACATTGTCAAACCTAGTGAAAACTTCATAAAGACACATTCTTCATTTTAGACGTTTGCAGTGACAATTACAATGTAGAAGAAGAAAGAAAACTTTGAGAGAAACTGTAACTGCAATGTATTTTGCAACTGAAGGAACGTATTAAAATAACATTCTCTGGCCACTTTTATATTTCTCTAGGAGCAAATAAGGCAGATTGGAAAAATGATTATTCCCATCAGAAGGTTCTGAAAAGACATAAAATAGATTAAACTGCTCTCATCTTTGTGTCTGAATACAGAAGCAACAAAAAGTAATTTGAGTTCAGAGAAGCTGAAGGTAAACAACTGTAATCTTCAGCTGCATTTTCATTCTGGCAGGTTTCCTCACTGATGGTTTGCCCTTAATTGCTTTTCTAGTTACTTAGTTGAGCATAACTGTGAGATCATACTTAAACAAACTCTCTTAACTTCTACAGGAACAACCTTATTTTTTTTTTTGGCCCTGGAATGTAGAGTTCTGACTTGCAGGACTAAAAGGTCAACCTTTTAGCGCTTTTATTTTTAAACTTAATATTCTTAGCATTACTGTTTTCTGACTCCATATAGACTTACAATGTTTGACAGCAAGGTTTTCATTCATGATTCCCAGTTGCCCTACAGTCATGGAAGCTCCCATAGTCTTATCTTTCCCTTTTTCTCTGATGACTTTAAATCTGAGAGAAAACACCAGCTGTCACGCCGACAACATGGATAATCTGATCTGTCGAATCACATACTTGCTCCTACAAAAAGATACTGGCAAAACTTTAATGGGAGCAATCAGTCCTGCTGAGTGGAACATATCAGCACTTCCACGTGTGTGAGAGGGATCAAAACTGAAGCAGTAAGAAAACAGGTAATAAGAGTTCAGATGGAGAGACCAAAAAGTAGAATGAAAGAAAAGGCCTAAAAGGCAGAGAAAACAGCAAAGTTCACAGAAGCCGTAAGACAAGGCATCAGATGATGAAACATAAGTTCTGAAAAAAAAATGAAGCCAAACTCCAGATTCAATTAAAGAAATCAATGTGCTTAAGAAAGTTTTATTTCTCAGATTCCAGAGGGGCTTTTTGTCTCTGAAGTGGTCCCTCCAGGATGCTTCACTGCATCCTGTCTTTTATGTCAAACAACAGTATCTCTCCTTTTTTCCCCTAAAATACTCCATATCAAGCTGGTTTTCCCATCAAGCATTGTGTATTTATGCCTTTATGCTAGGAAAATGGAAAATCTGCTGACTTTATGACATCTACTTTACAGGCAGTTTTTGGTGTCAAGAATTGGTTAATTGGTGTGCAATCATACCTTTGTGCAAGCCATTAAGAGGAAATTCTATGGAAGAGAGGGGATGTACAGAACAGTGTGACATTACCTGCACAGCCTGTCTCCTTCTGAAGCGCACTAGCTCTGCCACTCAGTAACTGAGTTGGACTTTTCAGCCACAAGTGGCTTGACTCAGACATTTCAACCACGGTATTGATGCTCAGAGGCAGGTTTAATAACAGAGTTATTTGTTATATCAGTGATTCACCTATTCGTAATGTGAAAAAAAAAACAGCCCTCCATATAGCAAAAAAATTTTACCTCCCTTTCGTCTATTTAATTTGATCCAGGAGACCATACTACCTCAATCTGCACAAATCAAAGCACATAAGCTAAAACATCACTAGCATCTAGTGAATCAGGGAGAGAAGTCTGCACTGAACACATATAAATCGTAGATGATCTTTAAGGTCCCTTCCAACCCAAACCATTCTATGATTCTACGAGTGATATCCTGCAGTCAAAAGAAATTATTTTGGGCATGCACAATACTTTAAAGTTCAAAATGTAATTTAAAGAAGCTAAAACCTTCCTTATTTTTTTGACAATCTCTATCTACTGTTATATTCTTCCCTAATAATATCCCATAATTTATTGCACTGATGGTAATGCTCATTCAATTTTCTGCTTGCATAAATACCTTCAAAATCCATATTATAAAGAAACCATCATTGGCCTTAGGTGTAAAAATCTGTACTTCTAATCATCTCTGTAGCCAGAATTAATGGTCTAGTAATAACTGTCATTAGATAAACTGATCAATGATCCCTTATCTACACTACCATAGCATAATATAGGCATCCAGTAGTAAAAACATTAAAAACCAAAAGATCTGATGGTTCCGAGCATGGAGTAAAGGATGGTTTAACCAGTTGAAAGCAATGAGGGTGAAATAATTCCAAACAATGTGGAAATACCATTTGTTTCAAACTGAAAACCAGATATTCTAATGAAAAGCATAAGGAATACAAGCACTGGGTTGGTGTTATTTATGGAAGATACAATCCTAGGAAAAATTCAAAGTGCATTAAAGAGAAATCCAAGTTATCTTTCATTTTATATGCAAAAAAAAAGGTTATTCTGAAGAAAGATCAAATGTATTTTGTTCAAATGAATGTATCAGAACAAGCACAAGAATGCAATGACTAAAAGTAGTCAAATAAAACATGGACAGTCATATATAACACTAAGAAAGTACCACTGGCCTGGTCATTACATTAGACTGACATCATTTCTCTGCCTGAGTAATTGCTAGTCCAGTTTAGGAAAACCTTCCCAGATTTCACACCTGGAGCTTCACAGCAGGGTGCAAACATGAAATCATATCTCAGTTCTCTGCACATTCAATGCACACAAACCAAGTGGCACTATTGAAGAGAAATGACAAATGAACAGTAGGTGCCCAGGCTTGTAGTCAGAAGAGTTAGGTTTGGAATCACAGACCTTTGAAGAGGTGCTTGAAGAACCTCAGGTGCAAGGGAAACTCCTGACTGTAGCAAACCTGCTGGCTCCATAACACCAGCAGTCAACAACTCCAAGGGGATGGAACAGATCACAACCTTCTTCAGATCCATAACACATTGAGTATTACACCGTGTGAGAGAGGTGGGGAGGGGAAATGTTACAGATGTAGTTTTTCTGCCCTGAAAATGTCTTGAATTTTTCACAGGCCAAGTTCCACATGTGAGTTTTATCAGTGGACAGTATAATTAAAATCTTAACACACACCTTTCCTTTCCCCCCAGTTTCCAGATGCCCTAGTAGTAAGTAAGTGGGAGCCACAAAGCATCAGGCCATGGTCTCTGGAAAACATATCAACAACACTTCATGATAGAAACCATGTTACCACTTTTATATCTTGGGAGGATGTGACAAGAATCTCTTTCAAACTCTCTAGCTTAACTGGAAAGTACGGAATGTAAAAGTGTCATTTCAAATCCTACCGCATATCATTCTTGCTCCTCTGATCCTGTCTGTTTTCAAAAAGAACACCTCCATGCCAGCACATATATAGATTGTTCTACAAATACATGGCAACTCACAGGCATATCATCATACATAGAAGATAAACTCCTAGTTCCTAAACACTTAGCTTCTCGGTATCTGCTGTCATGAGTTTGAAATGCCCCATTTAGATCAGTTTGAGAGAAGCAAACAAGGCTGGTAAATGATCCACACATCTGTGGTTACGATGACAGCACTGAATGGAAACGTAACAAGCCTTCATATAAAGAAAATGTCACTAAATTTAAGGTGGCACCCTATTATTTGTCACATCAATGACACACAAGTTCCCAACTCGATGGTCTGATGAACTGAAAAAGGGAAAGTTCAGGTTATAGATTTCTAAGTGGAGAGTACCACAATAAAATGCTGGGGAGACTGTGGAGTGTCTTGCACTGAAGGTCTTTAAGAACACAGTGAGTAAGTGTCAGGAATGACACAGATATGGTTGAAGCTGCCTTGGGGGAAGCGGTAGATTAGCTGACTCCTTCAGAGTCTCTTGAGTTAATGTTACCCCATATAATTTCCAAAGCTTTGCAAGTTTAGTGGATTGAGGAAGCGATGAGCTAATTATTTATGTGAAAAGATTGTAATGGGATGATATATCCACTAAACTAAGATTTTGCTGGATTTATAGTTTGTTCCCTGCCATTTTCATCTCCAGCAGATGAGGTGTGAAATTGCTTCAGTAGAAGGACGCAGCACATAAGAGCATCAGACAGCATTTAGAAAATCAGAACTAAGACTGTCAAACTTCGGGATCATGCTGAGCTCATCACTACCTCTGGACCTGCAGATTCTTTACAGCATACTTGCTAGGACACCATGCAAGTCAGTCATCTGGTCACATGTTGGTTTTTTGATGCTTGAACTACTGATATTTTTTCAGTTTCTGCTATAAAACCATCCCCTAGAAAACAGCACTGAACAGCAAAAACTACAAAATGGGACAGCACGTTTAATCCTTCTGCCTCATGTGCTTAATAATTTTAAAACTTCTGGCAAATCCATGGCCTTATAATTCATAAGCATTTGAAGAATGAGGTAAGATACCTTAGACACCATCTTATTATCTCCAGCTTAGTCCAGTTCTGCTAATATAAATATGCCCACACATATATGAGAGAGACAATAAGGCCACCAGGGTACTGGTCACTACTCAGAAGGACACCTCCAGCACAATCCATGAAGAGATCTGAGCCTCTATTGTGACTATTGGGCTAAGGGAGGGCAACAGATGAGAAGTTGACTTCCTAATCCTGCAAAGCTTTACATATTTCTACCAACATTATCCACACTGCATTTGCACCTTTGTATTTTTATCTGCCAAAGGAGAAATGGGCTAAATTCGCAAGCCAAGATCAGCAATTTACCTAAGTTTTAAAAGGATAACCTTATTTGGCCCAGGTTTACTCAACTATTGTCATGATATACGATGTCTACGATAGGAAAATGCAGGCGACAGAAATGACCAGCAGACAGGTCTACATCAGAACGACTCAAAAAGACAAATCACAGAATATTTAGGGTTGGAACAGAGCTTTAGAATTCATCTAGTCCAAACGTCCTGCAGGAGCAGGGACATTTTCCACTAGATCAGGTTGCTCAGAGCCCCATCCAATCTGATGATTGCTTCCAGGGATGGGGTCCCATTACTTCCCTGGGCAACCTGTGTCAGTGTTTCACTACCCTCTTAAAAAATGTTTTCCTTATATCCAGTCTAAATCTCCTCTCCCTTAGTCTAAAACCATTACTCCTTGCCCTGTCACAAAAGGCCTTGCAAAAAAGTCTGTCCCCATCTTTTCAATAGGTCCCCTTTAAGTACTGGAAGTAACTTAATATACCCCAGAAGTACCCAATGAGCATCCATTTTCCATCCAACTAAGGCAAGTCTAAGATAAATTTAAATCACTGTAACTTCACGAAGGAGTCTGCACATAACTCAGGGCAGAATTTGACACTGATGTGAATTCTGTCTTTGTGTTCTATCTCTTAGTAACCCGTTTTAAATCTATTTGTCATACACGTCTTCCTGCTTTATAAGCTTAAAGTAATTTTTAGTACTTCCTCTGCTCTCCCCAGAGAAAAAAAGGATGCAAAGGAATTAATGAATTAAGATTTAATGCCCAACTTTAATTGCCAAGACAGGGCAATTATATTATAATTCATTAAAATAAAATCCATTCACCACACACATCCACACCCTAGGCTCTTTATGTTTCAGAGACATCATGTAAATTCACACCACTCAATGGAAAATAAATGCTACTACTAATTTTTATTAAAATATTAGTTAATTCACATCTACCATAATTGAAATACAAGACAAAACATTGTTATTAGATCCCTACTACAGAGCATACAAAGAGTTTAATGAACTTTTTTATTTAGTCAGCATGCTGAAAATCAATTTCTCAAACTAAGACTTCTTATCATTGAGGAAATTGCCTACATATAAGAATGGCCTCCTATAAATGGCCTTAATAAAAGCATGCTTGTGAGTATTTCAGACTTAAAATTTTAATAATTTTGTTTTGAAACATCCTATTGTGCCAAGGTACTGCACAAACACCAAAACAGAATTTAATGTAGAGGTCCCAAAAATTAAAAAAAAATGTTCTCATAAGAAAAAGGTTTTCTCCAGACATGCTTTAAAATCCTCCCTTCTTGGCCTTGTCACCACAGAGACAGCAGTATTTCCACCTTGTATTACCTTGTTCCAGCAATCTCCTGAAACCCCATCCTTTCTTTCACTGAATACTAACTAGAGCTGAGATTAAGAACTTCTTAAGGCCTGGAGAGTCTAGATTCAATATTTTAATTCGAAACAATAATTCTTAATTTAAAAGTTGCATAGAGATCACAGATTTCCCCTTCTTTCAGAAAAGCAAGCAAAAGACTCCTTCCTCTTTGCTAGATTGGCAAAACAGCCAGCATACTAATGAACAGGTAAAAATCAGCTATGCCAAAGGACTGTCACACAGAAAATCCATTATTAAACTATCTGATTCTTTTTCAAAGTGTTAAACATCATCTGCTGCATACTTCATTTTCACTTCTCTCAGCTCTTTCTTCCTCATCTCTTTCCAACTGAAAGGATAACAGTAGAAGTGACACTACCACAGATTTCCAGGTCCTGCATCCTTCATACCAACACAATTCTTTTCCCATTGACTGGTGTTTTGCCATATTCTTAGGTAACCTTCCAATACTCAGGATTTCACAAAGATGATAAGAATGATTAGAGGGGTGTGTTCCAGGAGAATCCTGCTGGTGAGGAACACCTGCTGTGGATATTTAATGTCACACATGTCTTCTGAGTTCTTTTCTTCATTTGAAAGCCTGGCAGAATTTGTTGTTCTTTAACATTTCAGAAAGCATGGACAAAGCAATTTCCAAACACAATTCAAATGAGCACAGCTGTTGGTGTAAGCCCGTGAATTTGATCTGAGATTGTTTTAGCAGAAGTAGACAATGTATGACCCAAGTCTTGTCCCACACAACAGAATGAACCTTGAATAGCTTTTTGTGCACAGGGAAACTACGCAAATAATCCACTGATCATCAAGAAGTGTGAAGATGTTCAGAAGTGTCCTGAACGAGCACATTGTGGGCACCAAGAACGGCAACGGCAAATCAGAAAATGGACCAGCTGCTCAGGAGGTATTGTCTACCCCATCCTATCACTAAGGGAAGCAAAGAATTTTTCAGGACACTCAGAAGGAAGTCAGAAGAAAGGGGAATGCAGGAAACTGAAAAGAATCAAGGACCCTACACCAAGACTATTCACAGCATAGTTGGTACCACTATACTAATCCATCCAACTCTTCTGGACTGCAGCATTCCTCCTGCA
The DNA here is from genome assembly GCA_033558185.1 of Dromococcyx pavoninus. Lineage (NCBI taxonomy): Eukaryota > Metazoa > Chordata > Aves > Cuculiformes > Neomorphidae > Dromococcyx > Dromococcyx pavoninus. Next base: position 1,365,499 of record JAUMJL010000064.1, on the reverse strand, counting down.
AAACAAGGAGGTCATGTAATGACCTACAATAACCTACACATCTCCCATGGACTGCACCATCTCTTTTCCAAAACATGGAAATACTTTCAAACATAAAATTCACTCAATTTGAGCTTCAAACATGGGACACGATCTTCATTAATTTAACAACCGTTGTGCTTTTGACCTCTTTCCCAGAGAAGCTCGGCTCGCAGTATCTAGAAGAGGTCCCTATATGCATCCTGCTTTCCTGGACAGGATCCATGCTATGTCTGATTTCATCTAAGTTTTAGTCTTCTGAAAGTTAATTAGTCTTAGCTAGACCTCTAAGTGGATTTCTAATCTGAAACACTTATTTCAGTGTCTGCTATAAAGACAAAATGGGCAACTACCTCAGGCTAGGCATCTAGCTTTCGGAGAACTGTGCAGATGAGATGATGTAAAACTATGTTCTGTTTAAAGTACAGCCTATGGAAAGGAATTTATTTGTTGTACCATTGTAGAAAGAACATATATAGCTCTCAGCTGCATTCCTCATTCTGGGCTTAGGCTCACCCCACTCCCAGTAGATGGGTGGCCTCTCTCTTTCATCTCAAACCTTTATTTTTTTCCATTTTGAAAAATGGAGTACCTGACTGACTGATACAAACTGGCCTATTTCCAAAGCATATCAACAGCTCCATCTGTCAAAAAGTTCACCTTCAATGCAATTTCAAAAGCGGAGCTATCTGCACTAGGTGTTTGCAATAGTCCCATACATCAAGCACACTACACACAAATGCACCACATGACACTAACAGGGAATACAACTTCCTAGACAAAGTCATGGGAGAGCAAAGTAATAGAAACTGAAAGAAGATAAAATGTTTTGTAGGTAGTGGAATACCAGCTGACAGCAATTTCTCTTTCAAACCACTGTATACTTAATTTATTTATAGGCATTGGAAAAATGTTAGTGGCACAGTCCTGTGTAGGAAAATACGCTAGAAGTGCCACTTTATGAAAAAGCAGCTCAGAAGGAAAAACATAAAGAAAATGAAAAATGTTTGCCTAAGTATCAAGTCATAGTTCTTGCAACAGAATAGTGATGAAGCCGGGAGCAAAGCTAGGCAATCAGGAGTGAGAATAACTAAGAAAAGCCTATATAACACACAGCAGTGGCATATTTAGGAGTTCTATTGAGGAAATATCTAAAGATGAAAAGTAGTAACTCATGATCTTTATATTCTAAACTATGAAACCCAATATATTTATGTTTCTAATACTGGGATGTATCATCCACATTAAGGTCCTGCAGGCATTTTTATAATAGACTTTTGCTTTTCATGGCTTTACTTAAAAATGGCTTTTCATGGTTTTGCTTGGATACCTCAATATCTTGACCTGTGTAAAACACAGAAAAAAAGAAAGAAGAAGAAAAACAAAAAGAAACAAAGAAAGGTGTGATTGCTGACAAGTTTTCAGACTCTATCATGAACGTCAGGTTTTAGCTGACACTCATGCAAATGTGCAGTTTGTAGGGTTAGAAGAAGCAATCTTCCTCTTGATGCACAGTGCGTGCAGAAGGACCACACAGTCTCAGTATTGCTGGAGAGATGCACTTTGTTTAACTTTGCATTTTAATGTCAGCAACATGAGAATCTCCCAAGATTTAAGAAACCCATCACATAATTAAGCACAGGTTTTTAAACACTCAAAGCTATTGAAGCAACTTGAGCTTATTGAAGTAAGCAGTTGTAGAAGACAGACAGTTAACAAAGACAACCTGAGGGATGAATAAGGGAGTGTGGTTTTGGTTGAATAAATGGTTGTCAGTTGGATATTCACTGTGGCTCTTCACCACAGTGAAGGGAAAGTGAGAAGCTTAAATTTATAAAGAACACTGCTACTTGAAAAACTGATAAAAATATAATTCCTTCCTAAGGGCAGACTGCAGACAACCATCATGTGACTCTTGTACCACTCCTTTGTCAGGTAAATTGTAGAAGAAACAGGAGGGAGGGAGGGAAACAATGGCATTAGCACCTACAGAAGAATGGATATTTCGCAGTTCTGCTGTCGATGTCAAGGATGCAAGGTGGTGATGACTGATAAAACCAAAGATGGAAATGTTGCTTACTGAAAATGTAAACAATTATTATATCATATTTTTTTTTCAAGCAGTTAAATATGTATAATCTGGATTTTGAGGATAAATAGGTCCTGTGGGTGAGAGTGAATTTACTATAACTGTAAAAACCATTAGCGGTAGAGTTCAGAATAGAATTAACAATTCATGGCTACTTTTTTAGCTAAGAATGATTCCTTAGGTAGCTTTATGAACTACTGAGAGAGAAGCAGACATATTTTCTTAGAAGTCTACTTAACACTATGAAAAGCAGGGGATCCTCCCTTGCTCAGTTTTGCAGCCTGTGCCAGCAACTTTTTATTGCTTGGTTTTAAATACGGAGGGTCATTACAAAGGTCCCCATTGAACAGAGAAAAAGGTCCCCACTGAAGAGAGAAAAAGGCTTAGGTGCTGTAGCCTTCACAAATACACATTTGCTCTAGAGACTACAACATACATTTGCTGATTTTTCTTTAACCCCCAGCAATTAAAAGAAAGGAGAAACTCCAGGAACACAGATGTATGACATCAAAACAATTACAATAATGCTTACTTACATCACATTAAAGATGGCTGCAATGTGCAATGAGCCCTAGGATTGATCATCTCTGTATCCATGGATCCCAGAGTTCTGTTCATCCGTCATTAAGAGTAAGATGGCAAGTGAGGGACTAAGTGATTCAATTGCTCAGCTTATAAAATAAAGCAACACCAGGAACAGAATATACTTACATTATGGATTTGATTCTACTGTCTCACCTTGTGGTTTAAGCGAACATGATAGTTCCAGATTTTGGGACAGCATTTCATCTGCAAGCACCCCTCTTGCATGGCTAAAGAGACACTGCAAGGATGCACATAATGCTGCTTACTAGATAACAGCTGAAATCCTCAAACAGAGGTTTGAGAAAGGACAGCAGAAATCAAGTTCTGGTCTTCAGATACAGCTTTCCCTGCACTTTAAAGACAACGGATGTCAAGTCAAGACGAGATTAAAGAAAACTGTTAGGTGAAAACTGAGAACGTATTGATACATTGCAGCCAGAAGACACAGACAGAAAAGTCAGAACACCACTAAATGACTAAATGATGCTTACCAACTGATACTAATTTTTAACATACTATGCTTAGGAAATGTTTTAGTGCAGACCACCACCAGAATACATATGAAAACTGCTTAGCACCATTTTGTAGTTTAAAGTAACTTTGCAAATGACCAAGGACTGCAAAGCTAGAATGCAAGCAATTAGATTGGAGCAGAAATAATATTTTATGCAAATACGTTTAATCTGAACTAATAAGAACAGGAAGAAAAATAGCTGTGATTCAATTAGTGTTTGGATGACCTGAGCACTTAGGTTTACAGCAGAAGAATATTTAATTTCTAAAAGCACACGCATTGTCATGTTTTAGTTGATGAACTGAAAGAGAAGTTTGCTATCCAAACCTTTAACCTTAGGGTTAGATCACAACCATTATTCCTGCCTGGACAAAAACCCCCACTAATATCCACGTAGAGAATCATCCACAGGAAGTCCTCCTGAATCTGTATTAGAAGGAAAGTGAGACAGGGAGAAACAATCTGAAAAAACAGGGTGCCTTTTGCCAGTCCCTGTTTATGTTCATGGAGGTTTGCAAGCTCGTGACAAATATGGTTGGAATCTGTCTTGAAGTTCATGCATATTACCCATCAAATAAGAACCTGTATCTTTTTAAGTGGTGTCAAAATGTCTGTCAAAGATAATGATTCATTTATTTTCCCTTCTTTGCTTTGACTGTAAATCTGTTTTAAGAAATACCTTCTTCAGCATTTGTTCTGAGCTTTCAACGAAATTAGCTGGTTTCCATTAATCAAAATACAATCACAGTGCTAGAACAGTAATTCTGGGAAGAATGCTGATTCCATTCCTCTTCTCCATCGCTAGGTTAGCTATCCATGTGTCATTATCTGCAAGACATTCATCTAACATGTTTCAGAACATCTGCAGAGACTTTACATCCTCTGTCTCTCCCAATGCTTAAGTATTGCTGGTATTACAAAGGTTAAAATTCATCTTTGCTGCCATGTAAACATATTGCTCTTTACTGCACCCACAATGGACAAAGAACAATTCCTCCACTTTGCAGTCATTTTTCAGATTTCAAAATAGGATTTGTGGGTTTAAGTTTTTTTTCTTTGCTGTTGTTGTGTTTGTTTTCTCTCCACAGAAGACACTCCTTCAGTCTTTCTCCGCACCGTGTATTTTCTGCCACTCTGATCATATATTTTACTATTCTCTAGGTACTTTGCAGTTGATTCATGCTATTCTGGAAGCCTGCTACTCAAATCTGGACAACAAATTCCAGACAAGGTCTTACTGGTGCTGACACAGGAGCTGAAGGATTAATCATAGCTACACATGCCACGGTAACATTTGCCATTTTTGCAACAGCATGACATTGTTGACTCACGTTCTATTTGTAGTCCATTGTGAATTTATTACTATCTGGTCTTCAACCTGTTTTGTGCAGATGATTATTCTTACCAAAGTAAATAACTTTGCATCTGCCCAGACTGAACTTTGTCCTTTGCTTTCAGATCATTAAGAATACAATTTCAACATCTACAATTTAATGAAAGAGATGAATACTGAACACAAAATAGATCACAGAGGAGCCCTACTCAATTTATCCTTCCAGTCTGACATTGAACCTTTAACAGCTACTACCAGAAAGTAGTTTTCCAACTGATTTTGTATCCACCTGATAATTGTTCCTTTCAGACAATATTTCTTTAACTTGCTTATAAGACAGTAATGCAAGCGAGTGTCAAAACCCTTATTAAAGTCAAGATATGTGATACTGCAAGCTTATCCCTGAGTCTTAAGTTTTGTAAATGTCACAGAAGAAAATTACTTTAGTTTGACATCCATACCAGCTTTATTCATCCCCTTATCTTCTTGATGCTAACAAATACATGCCTTATTTCAGTACTTTTTTTCAAGATTTCAGGTTCAACTCATTGGATGTATTTTCATTTTTTCTTCTTTCCTCTAAATTTAAAATATATGCACGCTGTTTGTCCTTTCTCAGCCTTCTACAATTTCATAAATTTTCAAAGATAGCCTTATCTTTAAAATTATTTCAGCCAATTCACTTAAACCTCAGATCAATTCCAGCTGATTTGCAAACATCTAATTAACTCAAGTCTGTTCTTTCCCTAATCCAGAAATTTACACTTCAGCTGAAGATATACATTAAAATAGCCACCTGGTCACAGATGACCTTTTAAGTGAAAGCCAAAGCAAAGAGAAGTAACAACGCTTTGACCTTCTCAGTAGTGCCTTTATATAAGCATCCCCCTCCACTGAACAGAGAGCCACCGTTTGTCTTGATTTTTCTCTTCCAATACACTTCTAAAAATTGTTATTCTTAAATCCCTTCCCAAACACCTAATTTTGTTCTTGGCTTTCTGGGTTTGGGGCTATGATTTGTGCACCCTTAAGAGTTCCACCTAGCTGCACTTTCTTTATCTAACTGCTTGCCACTGAAGTCATTAAGAGCTTTTTGGATAACTCATTCTTGTGCCTTTACATTAAGGAAATACCAATTATCCTAATTTGTTTCTCCAATTTCTGTTTTATCAATACTCAGTTTACTGAAATTTTATTTTGAAATAACTTTTCTTTATTTTGATAGTTTTCTCTTCCTAGAAATTCTGCATCATACCTTTTTATAGCCATAGTCACTCTGCCATATACTTTTATTATCCACTGGAGTTCCTGTTTTTCCAATCAGAATCAAATGACAGTTAGTAATCACCCATTAACCCACAAGCACATAAATGTGTTTAAAACCTGTGCAAATTATTCTTTTGACCGACTAGTGATTTAAAAGTCACTCTGACATGCAGTATAAATCTGCTGCTATGCCATCCAATATTGAAGTCAAGTAATATTTCAAAGCTGGAGATTTTGCCCCTGATTGGTTTCACCTAGTTAAATCAGAATACCCAAATAAACCAAAGCAGTTAGTTTGAATAATACACCGGAGTCTCTCTTACAGCAAATAAGGAAGGAAGGAAGCTCTGCAGACATCTATTTTCCAAACACACTTCATTTTTTAAAGTTTAGGTATGTTTCTGAAAGTGAACTCCTATATATTGAAGCAATAAGGAAGGAGACTCTTGCTCTGTAAGTGATGTCAGGCCTTGTAATACTCCCCAAAATCTCTTTACTTCAATGGGAGCCAGATGAAGGTGGGGAAGCATGAATTTCCCTGTAAAAATCATGCAATTATAGAACGGTTTGGGTTGGAAAGGACCATGAAGGTCATCTATCCAACCTCCCTGCTGTGAGCAGGGACATCTTCAACCAGACTCGATTGCTCCGAGCCTGCTTCACAGTCAATGAAGAAATATTAAAAGAAAGCCAGCACTATTATTGACAAAACTAACAAGTGCGCCCCGAGTACTAATAAAATTCTAGACAAGCAACCTATCGATCCTTGTCTCAGTTCAAAGCACATCAGCCCTAACACAATCACAGGCAGGGACCCCATCCCTGACACTCCTGATGCCATATTTAATGACAAAATTGGTTGCTTACAAGCTTATAAGGAATTTAACACTATGCTTCTAGCACCCGAAGAGAACCGTGCACATCTGCTTGGAGGCTATGAGCAGCCACATGTGTTTGAAATTAATTTGATGGAAGATAATGTATTTCATGTGCTGCATCTCAGCTTTTGTTTTCTGTTGATTCAGTTAGCATGTTTTAAAATTGTACTGATTTACTGAAGATTTACAAACATTATTCATGTGCAGTTGTCCTATGAATAAGTCTCTAAAACTAATTCAACTACAGTCAAAAAATAAATTGCAAAATAAGTTATTCAATTGAAATCTGCCATCTGAGGCACAGTAATAGAAAACATTTATTATAGAACTAACATATATTTGTGGCTAGAGATGTGTACAGCACTAAACAACTCTCTGAAAGGAATTTATGCAGGCTTTTCTGAAAGAACATCTTAACTGAGCTAACAGAAAATTACATGTTCAAAAATAATTGCAGGTTCTATGATTTTCATCTTACATCTCAGGCTTCCCATTATCATCCGTTTTGTTTTGGAAGGCTTATGAATTTTAGGCAAACTTTACTCTGCACAGCTGCACGAGGCCACTTCTGGAGTCTGGATTTGCCAGACTGGAAAGACATGGGTACAATTCGATGCAGAAGGAGAGGAAGCATGAATACCAATACATTCATCTTTAGATATAAAGCTTAAAATTGACAAATTCACTTCCACAGAGCTGCTGGGCTGTGAAACTCACAGGCTATGCTATGCTGGAGGCTGCAATCCACTCAAAAGCAGTGCTTTCTCTTCAAAAGTGAGGGTACTTTGCCAGTTCAGACTTTAATTAGTGCCCAGGGAGAATTCTTTGAAATGATAGAGTGTTCCTGTCTGTAATTAATCATGATAGCCAAGTCTACATGGGTGTATCTGACATTACAGTCACTGATAGGCAAAGGAATCCGATTCAGGCAAAAGAATATTTTCACACGGTTCAGTGGAAGAGGAATTTTGGCATTTGTCTGTTTATTTATTTATTTCCCTCTAGGCCAGGTAATGAAAGCCCTGAAAAGTAACATCCAGATTTCTTGGTTACTGGAGAAAATGATTGGGAATAAACACAGTGAAAATAAAGACAAAAGTTGGAAGCCAAGGGGGGAAAATTCAGAGTATTTCTAATCAGGAGCTTCTTTTCCTTAGAAGTCCAGCACCTTGGAACACTAGGGATTGCTTTCACCAGTGACAGATAAAAAGTGCACCGTGTTTCTAGCCAGTCCCTTTGCCTCAGCACAGGAGGCAAGGTCAGGAGACTCAGGCCAGCTCTGCCCACTGCAGTCATGGAAAGTTGAAACTCACACCTACTTTTGTGGAATCAAACAATTCCACAGTCCAGGGGATGGCTTGAGGCATAGATTTGGGAAAAAAGTTAAGCACTACAACAGAATCAAAAGTTTCTTCCCCTCTTATAATGTCCTCCTATAGCCTTGTTAATAATAATGGCAGCTCAAAGGTCTAAACATTTTTGAATTCAGAGCTTACATATCTGTAATACAAATATTTCCCATTATTTCCACAGTGCCTGTGTTCTGGGTAACGATGCTTTAAAAAAAGCTATACAGCAAGCACATTGGACACCATTCTAAACTGTTTCCAGCAACTTTAAAACTAAAAAAGTGTACTTTTTATTTGTGCATCTTACCATAAAAATTAATAATACTTATTTGTCTGTAGAAGAATTTACTATAGTTAATAAAAGGAGGCTTTCAGCAGAAATTTATAACATACCTATTTTCTATTTAACAGTTTTCACTTAAAGTCTTATTGAGTTAATTTTCTGACAACTCTGACCACGTGCAAAGTATCAGACACATTTAATTACCATACCAAAAATCTCTGACTTGAGAATGTTATGCTAAACTGTTTCCCTGATTCCAGACAGAGAAGACTGGGAAAGTACGTCAAGTCAGCTGTCAGGCTCCTTAAGAACTCTCAAATGACCTTGTCAGAAAAAAAACCCAGCCCTTTGATTCATATCTTAAAATCCTGACTAACCTGCCCCTTCCACTCTTCTGCTTTCTGGCTTCTATAACTCTGACAGAATTGAGTTCAATATTAATGACCAGCAATCCTTTTCAGGCTCTACGCTCTCCTGCCTTCCGCAGTCGGAACGCCTCATTAGCTTGGCTCAGTCAGTAAGATGCTCACCTTTGTATTGGTTTCTCCTGGGTTCAAGATGAATAAAAAGCCAGGCTGGTAGCTAGGCTAAAAATAAATTCTGATCATTCAAGTACCCTCTGAGACTCAGGTGAACCATTCAAGCTGACTTCCCTTGAAAAGGGATGTTATGCAGAGATAACTCACATGACTCTCCAGGGACTGGTGCAAAGTCACGTATGCATTCTAACAAAACAAAGTATTTTCTTTTCTTCAGACACACGTGCAGATATTTCTCTCTGTACTGCAAGCAGAAAGCAGGCAGCTTGATTACACTGCTATTGTTTTTAAATGCATAATCAAATAATTCAATCTGCTGAATAAAGCTAGGGGCTTTTTTTAGAAAATAACACAGAAGCGGTTTGACCCAGAAGACTCTTCTTTAAACGATGCAAATGAAGAACAAGCCTAGAAGCAGAACTGATTTTTAAAACATCTGACTACTATTGTTTTTTAAATCTGTTAAACATACTGAAACCTCCAGCTGCCTTTGTGAGACCACTTGTGGCATGTACCAGCCACCGCCAGTCACTTCTTAACCCTGCCCTTCCAGCTCCTTCATCATGATTCTACAGTCTGGTTTCCATATAAAGACTTCACCACAGCACTTCCTGTTCAAATAATACTCTCGACATGCACGTATTTTTAGTGTTTATATATATATTTACACACATACATATACCTATCTACGTATAATATGAGGACTAATCTTGGGAGCCTCTAATTCATAAGGCCCAAAGCAGCAACATTAAGTTATTTCTCCTCTTTTCCTTTTTTTTTAGGTGGCAACAACATAAGCATCAATGGCTAAAGACTCACATGCTCCCTGTATATGTAAGTAAACTAAGCAATAGTTTTCTAAGGTATTATTTTTGTGTAAGAAATCTCTTTGGAAAGGTAATAGTGGCTGTTCTAATGTTCTGGTCAGCGTGAATTTTATGATGGCTGAGAGTAGTGACCTCTTTGTCAAAAAAAGAATGATCTGTTGGCCAAATGATTTAGATGAGGCAAAAGCAGCGCACAGCTCTCTGTGCAAGGCAGAGGATCACACTCAGAGTGCATCACCCTGAGTCTGCATTCTGCCTTCTGAGGACAGACTATCCACAGTCCAGGAGAAATTTTACACTGAAAGAGAAATGAGCCTTTTCTTTGTAAAGAGAGAGGAATCTTTAACAGGTGTATACTGTTTGTATCATTTCAAGGTATCCACGTGTGATTTTAGATTCTCTAAGATGATTTGTGCTTTTGCCCAGAGTCAGACATCTCAGTAACACAATGAACAAGACAGTTTTAAAGCACGTCAGTTCAAAATCTTCTTGCAATATTTTGCCAAGATTTAACTTTTTGTTTTTCCTCTTGTGAAGACAGAGGGTCACGAGGCCTCTGAAAGCTGTAGGAGCATAAGTTCAATTTGAAGTCAATAGGATTTGTAATCCTAAATCCTTCAAATGCCTTTGAAAAATCTCTCTGCGGATATATGCTTTGACATAAACATCTTCTTTCCCTTTCCTTTGACACTAAAGTTCCATTTTCATAAAGACAGAGAATCTATGCTCTTCAGCTCTAACATGTATAAGCCCCAAAGATATTCCTGGCAGCTACTTAAACACAATACAAGGAACAGGTTTGGCGATGAAACACGGAAACAGACATAAAGTGAAATCTTTAGAAGCGCCTCCAGAGACTTCCAATGGATATTTTCTTCCTAAACCCTTTAGAAATTTTGAAGTTCCAAATTCTGATCAACAAAGCTGCTCCCTTTTATGTCTCCTGTGTGTAGAATAAATGACTGCCAAAGCTCAAAGTGAAAGCAAATAAAGAAAGCACTGTGGTTTCATCTCCTCCACTGGCCTGTCATTTATCCAGTTACCCTTCACTCATTTGTTGACACCTTTCCTTCTCCTTCTTAAGCAATTCACTCTTTTGTCTCATTTGTGCTATGATCCACAAGTATTATTTCATAATATCTGATTTCCAGAGGCATAAAAGTGGCTTTCTGTACCATGACTTGTCATCTTTTTTTTTTTTAAGCAGTTATTAAAAAATTACTAGCTAACTAAACTATTGGGCACCTCCTGCAATTTTGCAACATTGATATTATCTACTATTCTTTAACCATCATGCACTGGTTACAACACAGTGACATCAGAGAAAAATCATACTTAGAGTAGGCCATGTAATTTCTAATTTCTCTGTGTACCACACTGTGATTGTTTCATCATGAACTCCTTCTTTTTAAAAAAAATAATAAATAAACAAATACTCCCCACTCCGACCCCACAACAAACCAAAAAGTTATCATCTTGCTCAATAAGTTGCTTAAGCAATTTGCTTGCAGGAATACCTTTGCTGAATGTAAAATTACAATGATTATATATCCCAACAGCCACTCCATATTCTGAAGGGCAATAGAAGCCTCACATTCTACTTCAATGCCACTTTGAACACTGGATCTAAGAGAGGAGGACTGTGCAATAGTTCCACATCACTGAAATTCAGCTCTATCATAGTTACAACATATATGATCATTCCATTGTAAATGGCTTTAAACATATTTTAAAATCCATACCAATTTCAGAGAAGAAGATTCACACTTACAGAATACCATTTTAAATAAAATTCTAAGGCACTGGCATTCTGCAATTTAAGAGGCATGATGTTCAATGATGAACTAAAGCCAGTCAAAGCCGTCCAGGATCCTAAAAGCACCTTAAGCAGTGGAAAAAGTCTATTATCTACCTGTGATTTTACAGCTATAATACCCTCACCTTCTATGTGTTCTCAAGCAGGAGTTATATGAGCTTCACTGAACAGTACAAATAGGAAAAATGAGCAACTGTCAAAAGGCAAACAGAGAAGCTAACTGATCTGTGCTTTATATTGCCTGTTGCTATCCTCCACAAATAAAACAGCTGATAACTGGTTCTTCCAAATCAGAAGAGCCTGCGCAAAATGTAATTTTTAACATTTATCCTGAAAGAAATACTAGAAAGCTTCAAGAAATAATAAAAAATAGACCAGAATGGTTTCATATTACACTCCTTGAGGGCCCGCCAGTATGAAGTATCACAGAATCTAAGCGTCAGACTGACAAATATAACAAATAGCAAAGTTAAAATACAATATTCTGATATTAAGGACAAAATCACAGCATGCTATCAGCTTGCACTCTTTTCGTATCTGTCTTTCAGAGGATGGACTGCTAGGATTTCTTTGCATAGTGTTTTTTACTGATGGAATATTAACTATCAAACACAACCCACCACACCTCACAACATCAAGGCTATTAGTGTTTCCAGCGACGTTCATGTGTGGTATTTAGAAGTAATGTCTCTTAGCACCTCATAAGAAAAGTTTGCTGCTGACTGTGAACACCAAGCAAGAATGCTTGATGTAAAGTTGCTATTTGAGATCTCTTTTAAATTACCAGTTTGAAGTTATCTTTCCTGGCATGGCTGCTGTTTCCACTGCTATCCTGGACACAACAACTAGAATATTTTTTATTGTTGTCTCCTGTCCTTTGGTGGCAGGTCTACAAATTGTTGAAGCACTCCCATAACATAAGAACTCACCAACACAAAGTGCAGAATGTCATTTACAGAATCTGTATCTGAACCAGCAGCACATGCACAACACACATTTCATTTGAAAACCAGCCTTGAAATTCACATGTTACAACTGGCTATAAGGTATTGGCTCCTTAAACATTAGGAAATGCAGTAATTACATTTATGACATTCATTCAGCAAAGTTTTTAAGATGAAATAAAGTATACATGAAGATACCTGTTTTAAATTGCATGTTAGACTGAGATTCATGGTTCTGGAGAACCTTTCTAAGCATATATATCATCATTGAATATAAACTGGAATGTACAGGGATTAAAAATCATGGCTGAGAAATAGAGATGTGTCAAACCCTTATACATAAAACACCTCAAGCTGTGACTAAATTGGGAATGAGATGTGAATATGAATATAGCTCTTCACTAATGCATGGGACAGATGGAGGAAGAGAGGCATAAAGTACATGGGGATATCACAAAATAGCAGAAGACAACCACAAAATGTGTACTAACTTTACCTTGATCAAAAGGCTTGTTTGGATTCCAGTTTCTGAAATAATCATCCTAAATGGGGAGGAAAAAAAAATTTAGGAAAAATATAATCAGTCTTTTTCAGTACAATTTTACACAGCTAAACTACAAATAAATGAACTCAACGTTTGATCCAAACATATTCAGCCCAAAATCAGGTAAGACAATCAACAGGTTGAGTCCTAAAGAGTAGTAAACGCAGGTTAGGAATTAAAGAATAAAAAATTCCTTGGATTCAGCGCCTTGAGTTTTTCTTCTGAATGTTTTTTTTTTCAGTAATTTTGATTGGACTTCCAAATGGACAAGGTAGGAACTGTTATGGCCAAATGATTATACTGTTGTAAATGAGACTGTAGAAAGAATGGAAAACTCTTCCATGCGTCGTATCAATTTTTATTCTACGTAACAGATATTTACCCTAAGGAAAGTTCCCCCACTTCAGAGTGCCATCAACCCCAGTCCTGGAGAACTGGGGACTGTTACATGTAGTTTCAGCACATTCTGTGTATCTTACTTGTGTTCTCTTTAAGAGAAAGGGATAACAACAAAATAAGGTATTTGAAGGGAGGAAGCATGGAAGATTTCTATAACACTGTGACATTTTTCTGCATATTAATCTTAATTTCCTTTTTAATACATCCACTATTCTATATTCATTTCTTGAAGGCTGTACTGAAGAGATGTCTTTATCAAGCTGTCCAGAATGACACCTTGATTTCTTGTACCTGCCAGGAAGGTAACAGAAAACAGATCAGTGTGATTAAGACACCTAAATTATTTCTTCCATAGGGCTTTGCTTACCATTTGTCTCCAGTACACTCGATTTCATATGCTCTCACTCTATGCAATTGCCCTAACCTGGAACGTCTACATTGCGGATTCAGAACAGCCCATGGAGCTGTTACAGGAGGAGTGAGGACTCTTGTGCCCTCATGGAACATCAGGAGAGGCACCTGATGGTACTGAACGCTATGGCCAGCAGGAGAGGCAGAAAATGCTGACTCCATGGACAGTGATGAATTTCCACAATAACAGCAAAGATTATTATTCATTATTTATTTCAGATAAATCAAAAGTATTTCTATCAAAAGTATATACTTTTTCTTCAGAAGTACAGAGTTTGGCACTAGAAATGGAATCACAGACTTGCCTTTGAATCTCACAGCATTGTTATACAGAGCTTTGTAATTGACTGTGATGTACTGCTAAATTCACCAAACATTAATCATTTTTCAGAATGTATTGGATTTTAAGCTTTTGGAGCAGAATAATTTTTTTCCAGCAACAAAATATTCTTTTTTTGCCTGCTTACACTTTTTTCCTAGATGTTGCTTTGCTGCTGGGTTTTCAGCATCAGAAACTGTTAAATAATTCAAATGCCAAGAAAGATTTCTTATGCTGTTGACATATGGAACCAGTTTTGAAATAAGGATTGGAAATAGAGTTTATCTCAATTTCAGTGTCAAAGGAATATTTTACAGAAAATGCACCTTCCTCATAAAAAACTTAAAAAACCACCACCTCTTCTGTAAATATATTCCTTTTCTCCTTCACACAGATCTGTTTAGTATTCCTTTTTTGAAAATGAAAGCTATGTTTATTTTAGAATTTGCCTGAAACTACAGCATGATAACATGGGAAAATAAACAAGAAAAAATATGAAAAAAAACCCTAAAAAGTAGAATAAAGAAAACCTTTGAGATTTTCAATATATAAAACTCATTATTATTTAGAGGAGTAAATGAGGACCATACATACATTACAACCATGCAGTTAAAAGGAGTTCAAAGTAACTTATGCCAGTTGAACAACACAAAATATAGCACTAGAATTTACAGCATTGACACCAGCAAGAACTGTAACTGAATGGTTATGGCACTGTAAAGGTGAAATCCACCCTGTAGATGTGACTGAGCAAAAAAATCTATGTATCATTTAAATACCACCTATAGCTCTGAGTTGAAAAATGGACAGGGCTTAGTGCTAGTGCTCTGCAAGATGCTGAAACTTATACATTAATGTGAAATGAATTTTTTTAGGAGGAGGAACTCTTAACATCTCCAAATGGATACCATCATTTCACTGTAAGTTCCTCCAACAGAAAAACATACATATGTATGATATAGTATCATACAGTGCCTAAAAATAACATGGATTTCCAGGTGTATGGCGTTCAAAATATGCATATAAAAAAATCCAACCAGCTCAATTAAGCAGATTTAACATTCCCATTCAATAAAACACCTTCCTAACAAAAATGACTACACAGAAGTTTATGAGTTTCTGAACTGTCTACTAGGACAGGTGCTAGTGTCCTTAAAATAAATGCCTGCTGTAATACATTAATCCATTATGTAATTTTAATATTATCATGTTAATAAATCAATATTAACACTTTAATGATCAGCATGTATTGATACATTTTATTTATAACAATATTAACACTTGATCATAAGAGTTTAAAGTATAATACACATTATGGTATGTTGTAAACACTTTTAATCACTCTATGGATATTTACAAGTTAAAAGAGAAAAACCTACCTCAACTTCCTGAATACGTAAGCGTTACAAATGAGAAAAGAAAAAAGAATGAAATAAACCAATATAAAAATGTTAACATTCATCAGTTTTCTCCTCAGCAGCCTTTTGAATGTGAAATCACTTATTTCAGATGACCTTCACCTCCAAATGAAATCATTTCATCTCTTTCTTTTCTGACCTTTCCACCTTTGCTGTCATGGCCCAGTTTTCATCTGCTGCACTATTAGCCAAATGCCATTCTATTATATTAGCATGTTTCTGTCTCATAAAGCATCAGAAACCGCCACTTTCATTTACTTTTGGCTGACATAAACACCAGAAAGTGTTTTTTCACATATTTATCTGTTACATACCTGATATAAGAGAGAATTAATTGTTTTGGGTTTTTTTTCCTTTCTTTAAAGACTACTTATTTGATGGACTTTGAAAGGAAAGCAAACCCAGGCACAGATCCACTTCAATACAACAGATGACAGCAACGGAGAAAAAATTTTGATGAACAAATATTTAGAAATATCTTTCTCCTTTCACAGAATTTACACTGTGAAGGTTTTGCCTATGGTTCAGTAGGTGTGTATGACTACGTCAATCTTTTAATTAACCGAAGGGACTCTGCACAACTAAAATTATGCATTAAAAGAACTGATACAGCAAACCAAGACTGGATCTGACTCCCTTAGCTCAACACAATGTTATATAAATGTGATTTATTGGCTTGGCCTACGCACGTGGCCAGGAATGAATGTGAACCCTGAACCCTAGAAGTTGTCTGTCCCTCTCACAGAGCACACCAAAGGGAATGGTTCAGAGCTTTACAGCCAAAGCTGTGATTCCAATTCCCTGATGGAACCAGTGTCTCACACCAGACACAAATACTCAGCTTTCATTTCCTGAAAAGAAATCTGAGTCCCATCCAACTGGCCCCAACCCAGTTCTTCAGGATATCTTGAGTTCTGTTCTGTTCTCACTGGGTGCAGGATGAGGCCTTTGGCAAGATTCCTTTCTGCCACCTTATAAAGTCTACTGTCCTCTTAGGACAGACATCCCACCGGGACAGCAAAGCAGATAACCTGAGCCGGTCCCTCACACAGAGAACAGCTCAGTTTTGACATCCCCAGACCTAATTCAAATACAAGACTTGGGACAGGAGCTGCATTTTCAGTTCTTCATCTGTTCATCACTTAGCATCATGTAAACCTACTTCAAGATTTTACCCTCAGGAAATTTAACTGAGGAACAACTTACAATCATAACAAATGAACAAATTTAGAAAGGCAAATATAAATTGCTAGACTTGGGCCCGTGTTCTTTATATTTTTTATTACTTTGATTTAAGCAATCAAAAGATGAGATAAAACATGTTTTATAGTGATTTAAATCCATTTTGCCGTATCATGGACACCAAATTATTGTTTCTTAACAAGAGTAAAATATTCTTTTATCATTCAACACACAGGTGTCAAATCCAGCCAAATTAGATTGATACAAAGTCAATCAAAAAAACAATCACATGGTAAACTAAGAATGTAAATGGCATATTAAAAAATGCTAAAACCTCACAGAACTTTCTTATAGCCAGAACTATCAAAAACCTTATTCTTCAAATCCCAGAGATTCATCAGAATTTATACACTGGGTTCCAATTCGCAAAATTCAAATTTTGAATTTGACTTGGGTCTGACACAATTTCCCATTAGTCATACCAGAAAAGTTTACCAAAGAGAAACTGACCCAAAGACCAGGACATTAATACGAGACTGCTCTTCTCTCCTAATAACCTTCATATCACTACATCAACAATACAGTCAAAACCCAAAAATTAATGGTAAAAGCAAATAGATTTATTCTCTTTTCCCTCATCAAGACAGTAAACAACAGCTTCTTGTCCTCCTGAAGTTTAAGCATTTCAGTTATTTCCACCAAACCTACTTTATTGTCACTTTTTGGTCTATTTATCACCTAAGACCTGATATTTAATGAAGTTAATTTAACACACAGGCACTCTCTATACTTATTTATCCATCAAAAAGAAGCTCTTGCAAGATGCTCTTGTTTATAAATAGAGCCAAACATTAGCTAAATGTGTGCATAAATATTTATATTTTGTTGCATTAATCTAGCTTATAAGTGCAAATGAGATGTTGACTGAAAAAAACCCACAGAAAATCCCCCTTTTTTCACACCTTTTTTTCACACCTGGCAGGATGAGCCCAGTTCAGTGCCCTCCCATAAGGCCTGGGAAGATGATGCTGAACTGGATGAGCCCTCAGGGCACACAGCCATTACAAAACCCTCATCACAGAGCCTTCCTGAAGAAACTGATACACAAAGGGCATAACCCCAAGAGCTGTCAGATAATCTTTTGGGGGCAATCTTCATGTCCAGCTCCTCCCAGCCAACAAGAGCTTAAATTTCTAGGTATCTCCAGGATGGACGTTTATTAACATTGGTTTGCAGCCTGCTTTGTATTCTCCTCCTCCATCCTAAATCTATGATTAAACATTTTACCCTCATAAAGACCAGCTGGGTAAAGTGGTAATCACCAGCTCATTGCCTTTTTTTTTTAAATTAGCTCCAGAAAGATGCAGCTGCATTTTCTGCCTCTCTACCTTGCAGTACCAGAAGATCATTCCAACACCGAGCAGCATGAAAGCACCAGCTGCTGCTTGCTAAAGTCAATCTAGCCTGTATCTCAAATATCTCCCCAAGGCCTATTGCCTGTTTTAAGCAAATAGTTTTGTGTCAGCAAATTACATGTTATTTATTTATTTAAGAGGAAGAGAAAGTATTTTACCTACCCAATACTTCAGTGAATAAAGATCTCCCAGTGGTAGCTACTGCCCAGGGTTTGCATTTGTGTCATGAGCTGACTCCAAAATCCTAAGCACATTAAGACATCTCGAACCACCTCTCAGCTGGCTCACTCTGGCCCAGAATCAGAGAACATGTACCCAAACAGGATGTTTTTGCTTAGTGAATTAGTAATGCTTGCACTGTGGGTATTTAATTTTAAATTTGATAGCGGAAACCTTTGAAAATTTTGGTGATAGAAAGGCCAGGAATGTAGGAGTTTACTTAAAGAGTGAGCAACATTGAGCAGTGAAACTGAGATAAAGTTCTCCAGACTGAACTAGTACCATGTGTAATGAAAGGTCTGAGGATGTCAGCACCTAAGTCATTATAATTAATTATATTTAAATCTTTTAGCCTAGAATCAAATGGTATAAAGGATTCACATTGGACTCATACATAATGCTAAATGCATTAACACCTGCTTGTTAATAACAGTATAAAACACATAAATAAACACCCAAATAAGTCCTCAGAAATGTATGACATAGAGAAGATCCTTGACTATGTAATTACAATCTCAGATTTCCCATAAGACTCAAATTCTCAGCATGTGTACTTTTCGTTCACCTAACACTAATGTGCAAAAAAATCTTCTTCTGCTTAATATGACCAAGGATGTCACTTTTTTATTACTTTCATAAATTAAAAGTTTTTTTGGTTAGTTGGGGTTTTCTTGTGCTAAACAAGATTTGCCATTCCTGTTTTACTGCAAGACTTTTCCAGAAGTTTCCACAAAGAAAGTGGTAGGCAAAACTTTTTGCGCAGGCTTTCTTTGCCCACAGTCACAATGATACATTAGGGTGGCAAAATTTCAGAAATGAAATTAAAAGATTTAAGAAAAAAGTTAAAAAAGAAGTTACCACTGAGCTCACACCAGTCATAACAGGAATTCTCATTCTTTAGAATGCAATCATACGGCCTTTCACTCAGAAACCTTCCAGCTGCTCTACTGGTTTATGGTTTTTTATTACAATATAATAATATAGTAAGAATTAAAAATATTTCTTTAAAAACCCCAAACCTGCTCTTTGTTTATCTGTAAGAACGAAGCCAGAGAGTGTGTCTACAACACTGAGGACATGCAGATGCTCATTTACTCTGCTTGTGCTTCAAGTGGGATGAACGAGGGCCAGCTGTGAGCCAGAAGCTGCATCCTGGCTTTAGCACAGTGCTGTGCCATCATACACAGCCAATACATTTGGGTGGCTGGAACAATCACTCAACTGTCTACATCAGCTTGTCCTGAAACACCTAAAACTGGAAAAAAAAATGCCTTGGTTTGATTATTCTTAGAAATAAATTATCACTTCTGCCTGAACTCTTCCTCTCATTAGCATGTGCTAAAGACCCTCTTATACCTGCCTACAGTTAAGTAATTCTTTTTAACTTTACTTTCATCAAGTGTTTCAGGCTTTAGTGCATCCCACCAGCCACACCAGACTATGCTAAAAGACTTAAAGCTCTCTCTCAAGCCTAGAAAGCTAAAACTCGAAATCTCCCAATATGTGGATCGTTGTTGCACTGGATGTGCCGTAACTATCACAAATACCACAACTCCAAACAAACCAGACTGCAAACCAGAACCTTACTTGGTTGTTTATGCTGTAAATTAACAACATGGACCCAGTAGCTACAGAGCCTCGGGCACACAGAAGAGCTTTAGCATCACTGCAGAATCATGTCCAATGCATTTTTTCTCCACTCACAAGTTCCCCTTCCATGACCTTTGCAAAGGGTCGCTGCTGCGGCTATAAGAGAGGCAGCAAGGGGAGGGAAGAATTAAGATGGAAGGAAGACAGGTAGTGGAATAACTCCCAGAAGGCTGGAGGATGAGAAGCACTGTAGTGATGATTTACCATCCCAGCTGAAACAATTCCCTCAGGCAGTTAGATCCTGGGGCAACCAGCAGGGAACCTCAACAGTTAGTGGTTTCTAAATAAATATGCATGGTCCTACTCTCCAGCATTTGTTTCCAGACACTTGAGAGTTCCTGATTTCTTTGGCTACTCCAATGCCTACGGCACGTTTATGCAAATCTCTACTTCATCAGAACTCCCCATCCGTCTCCCACAGCAAACGTGGTTGATTCAGCTTCTGATCTTCAGCCAGGGTTCTCAGTGTCAGACAGTAAATTAAATTTAAAATCATTTTTCGTAAACAGGACTGTATGGGAGGGAAGGTGTAGGGAGCAAACAGCAGGCAAGTAAAAGCAAGGCACCAGAGTTCTGAGACAAAGAGAACTGAAGCTCCACAACGTGCAAGAGGTCCAGATCAGAGCAGCTGTTTGAGAGCTCATCACCATGGAGTTCCCAGCCAAGGAGCCAATCCCAAGCAGAGTGGCACAGGACAGCAAAGCCAAGTGCCCTCATGGGAGGCCAGAGAACAAACATGTTTCTGTACAATCTGCATGTGATCATTTGCTTGTTTTCCACTTGACAGAACTACTGTGCCTTTACCTAGAATCATTATTGTGAATACCAGCGAAGAACAGTCCCTGCTGTTCTTTCTATCTTTCTGTCTAGAAGAGTATTGTTAATAATCATATTCTCAGTAGGAGTATATTTAAAACATAGCTTGAAAGGAAGGCTACTAAACTCCTCTATGTCTTAACTGCCATTCAAAGATTCCAGTTACATACTTAGAAAGCAATTGGTTTTAGGCAGCTTGAAAGCCAAACACACTAAGCTTGAAGGTTATAAAGCCATTGGCAATGTTACTTCACTTTCAGTATCTTTATTGCTTTGAAAGTGCATTTGCAGTAGCTGTTTGTGACAGCCCCTTTTAGCTGAACATTTGGGGGTTGTATCTGAAGAACATCCATATAAACGAAACATAATGCTATGACAGCTTTCACATGAGAACTGCTTTACAGTGAGTAATAATCTGCATAATAATTAAATACACAGAGCTATTTTTTGTTTTATTTTACAAGAAGTCTTCAGAAATCTGTTTTGAGTCATGTGATTTTTGAAAAAAATTACCACTATTGGTGTAATCTCATTATGAGATAATACAATTCTCCTAATAGCAAAGTTATGAAACAAAAGTTACGAATAAAATCATACCGATATTCCACTCCGATCTACAAATCTCAATGGTTAAAACATATAAGGCAACAAACAGCAGTTCAATAAAATCAACTCGAACTGATATTTAGTGACACAATTTGCAGAAATCTACAGAGACAGTTATACCAGTTATTATATCCTAAATCTTTAAAATTACTCCTTTAAATGCATAACTAATGACTGGAAAGAGACTGCATACATTATACTGAATTATAAGCAACAAATTATCCCTGGGAACACATGTGCAGTTGTTTGTACTTAATTTGTAGATTCAAGGAAAACCTAGCACCAAATATTGTCAAGAAAACCCTTTGTAAAAGGTGAACTCAAACTATCCATGCTGCTGCTGAAAAGGACAACTTTAGAGCCCTTTAGTCAGTTTTAGCCAGTATTTGAAATTTCTTAGAACTGCATCAGGAAGTAGTCATGGTCAGCCAATAACCAGTGTGAGACAGTCGTATACTTTTCATATCAGAAACTCTGTGAGCCACTACAAATATGTTATTTCTATTCCAGTTTATAATATTGTCTTGTTAATTGACATTTTAATAATTATAAAAATTCTAAAAAAAAAAAAGAACACAACATCAAAAATCATTGCACAAAACTGACAGCAAGCTTAATGGAAAGAAAACAAATACTTGCAGCAGTTGCTGCAAACAGAAATCCTGTCCTCCCTTGAGCAAGCACCCCCCCACTGTTGATCACCAACAACTTGAACAGACAGTAGGTTATTGAAATACCATGATCAGTTTATAAAAGTGAGGTTTTCCATAACAGTTGGGGCTGGCTGATTCAAGTGAAGCCCCTTGTGACTCTGTTTTATTACTCACAGACTTGTGTGATCTCTACCCATCTTCTCAAAAATCACAAGAGGTACATGAACGTAACATTTTACTGATGGTATCTCATTAATCTATTAAACTGATGAAATTCAGATTATTCTGAATACTAAGAAACTAATTTCTTGTGTAAGCAGTAAAGCAATAATAACCAAGAGTCACCTTTTATAAATGATTGCAACTCGCCATCTGGTTGAAGCAATAGTATTTTGAAAAGAAACAGGTTTTGTTGGAAGGGTATTTCAAAAGCTTTAGATCAAATAATTGATAAAAAAAGAGAAAAGGTAAGACAAAAAGGCCAAAGAAACCAAATATTCTGGTTCAGGCAAAGGATAGCTAAACTGCAGGAACAGTTCCAGTGGGATTTAAATGCCAAGGCTGTCAGCACCCACAGTACAAAGATTTCCATATGCATTGATCCTATTCTATTTTAGCATAAGACTGCCTAATGTGTACACAATTTGCTCTCAAGAAGTCCATGGAACACTGTCCAAATGCAACTTCAGATCAATGCTGAACATATTAAGCCACAGATCCAGTTGTGTTTCCAATGAAAAAGATGATCCAATAGCTTAATTTGCACACCTCTATTTGCTACCAAAGGCAATATCACTATTACTGGATAAAGATTTTACTCCATTTGATCAATGCAACCATCTTAGTACACTCCCCTCAAGCAGGAAGATAAGTGACCACTCATATCAGGACCAGAACTACTCACCCTAAAATGACTGTCGTAGATACCAGGTCATTACATCAGTTACAAACACTATAACGTCAGCTTACTCAGACCATAGTTCCATTTTGCTTCAGAATTAGGAGAAACGAGTGAGCAGAAAGATTCAAACATGATATAGTAGTGTTACATGATTTCAGACACTTTGAACATCTTATTTATGCTTTCATTGGCTCTTGAATCATCACTTAAAATTCTTAAGTGTATGCACAGGGAATTTCACACAGTACACATTCCAGAAAATGTTCAGTGTGAGCATTGCCAAATACTGATGCATGTTTACAACTACTCCAAAAAGAATACATTAAAAATCTGAAAAATATATTGTATTAAGCTTCCAGATCTGTGATTATGATGATAAAAGCAACATTCAAGCTAAGTTCTTCTGAACAAATTCAGAAAACTAAGTGACCTTTCATTTTTTACAGTAGCATGCTTCTTGGATCTAGGACAGACATCTGAAAGAGTCTCCTGTAGGGAGATATAATGCACTCTTGAACTTGCCAGAACATGTGCCTCCGTGCATCAGTGATAAAAGGTCAGTACATAGTGTGGTACGGCACGGAACGCACAATGACATGTGAAAGTAAGATGTGGCAAAGCTTTATTTTACAATCTCAGGAACGTTCTAACTAAGTAGCTATGGCTCAAGAGAATATATAGCTTCCATATCTCAAAAAAGCATTTCTGAACTCTTCCACTGTAAACAGTATATTCCCAATCTCCAGACATTACAGTTGCTCACTGTTAAAGGGATTAAATAATGAAATTTGTCAAAAGCAAACCAAAATGGCATTTCAACAAAGAATAGAGCTTGAATAAAACAGCACTGAGAGACATCTGAAGAGCACTGAAGGTCATAAAGAGTTCTTAAGACACAGGAGAACATTTGAATTTTGATCAGCTGTAATTTTACACCTGAGGTCTAGAACAACTAGTTATTTAATTCTAACAACTGAGAAAATAGTTCAAACATACAGTGTAACTAACCTCCAAACCTTAGAGATGTAAAATCAGAAGAAATATATATCTGAGGGAGCGGCTGCCTCTACAGAATACAAAATTCAGTATATGTGCTGAAGCTCTCCAGAACCATGCCTCTTAATGGAACCTTCCCTCCAACACAGACACAAATGCACATATTTATTATGAATTTCACACATTTGTTAAGATTACAACAAGTAAACCTCAACATTATTCCCTTATTCTTAAGATATTTCTCTGTTCACCGCCATACACACTTCAAACTAATGCTGTTCCTTGTTCCATGGACTGTACTATGAAGAGGTTTGAGGTAGGTGCCTCAAACAAGAAATCTACCCAGTTACAGGAAAAAATAAATCTTTTTTCTTTCTGTCTTTAATGACCCAAATGCCTTAAGTGTACTTCGTAAACAGTTTTTCATGCTTCTAAGCCAAAGCCTCAACTTTATTCATAAGCGTCACAAGCAGTGGAAAGCTCTTGAGAAACTCCAGCAAAATAACTTGGTTTACCTGTGAAATATTAATGCAGATTTCTTCAGCAAATACGAGTATTTGCCCAAGCCAAGAGCTGAGATTTAGAGTCACACTTCTATTTCATTCAATACACACAAGTATGGCCTTAGAGAGGAGTTCATCCTTAGTGATCTCAGCAAAAGGAATGAGATTGAAACCTACCCTCTAAGAAAAGCGTCCTAAAATGGTTCAATCTCACCTATATTAAGCATTTGTGTTGGATACAGACACAGGTTCAATGTTATCTTCACACATCATCTTTTCCCATATTTCTGGCTCCCTCCTGCTTCCACTGAAGGCAAAATTCCCTGCCTCTATGTCCTAGGAAGGTGATTTCTGCAGCTGCAAAAGTGGTTAGGAAAGCAGGTGGTGGCATTTTCTCTTGCATTACCCAGAACAAGAGTGGCGTTTGGGGGGTGTTGAGGAACTCACAAAAAACATTCTGAAACATCCCAACAAGCTACAGCATCTTAGAAATATATCCACAAATATATCCAACTTCCTGGCAATCTAGTGTCTAATATTAGAATACTGCATATTAGAATATGCAGTATTAGAATAAGGCAGATAAAATAGATTTACATTAAAAATATGTCTATTTTTAGGCCCTTTAAAACAGTTTTCATACATAAACATTACAAAATTTACAAGACAAACTTCATCTCCACAAACACTAATTAATATATGTTTGAGATTTCTGAGCAGTTCTTGCTTATTTTTTAGGAGACCCAATGGAGTTTGAACAGCTAATTAAAACATGGGATTACCTGCACTGAAGCTACTTACAAGCTGTACATTCTTTCTAGCTGTACTTTAAGGTCATTCCCATTGTCCACCCCATTATCTAAGGAACAATTTGATGATGAGTCAACTTTGTTATAAGCTAACCACAAAATGTTAATTGTAATCATGTTAACAGGGAAACACAAACCAGAAACCTTTACAATTACCAACAAACAAACAACCTGGGACTTGCTTGGTTCTGACTGGATTAAAGTCAGAAACATGAGAGCTCAGCTGCAGCAACATTCAGATTATTACCTGGCTTGGCACTGTCATTTCTGAAATTATATTTTGGCAGATTTCAGGAATGCTGTCAAGTCATTCGTCGGCTCAGTCAAAGATAATATGAGCTGGTAGAATATTTCAGCAGAGGGTGAGCTCATTTTCACAAAAGTATTTTGAGAAGTGTATTTTTGAGAAACTGCGACCTGAAATTAAGAGACAAACATCCAGCCAAGTGAAAAATACCCCAGAGAATTTCAACATTAGCTTGAAGACTGGAAAAACCTGCCCTATATGAGACCCTCCTAAATCTCCTAGTATGTCTAGTCCTCCTAAAATGATGATTACCCACACTAAGGCATTAAGGTTGCCACAGCTTTACAGTGGATGCTTAAAAGGAAACTAAGTCCTTAGCTCCAGTCTGGACACTGCACACACTTGTTTTCATGTTATAACCTTGCAATCAGTTAATAAAATGCAAATGACAGTTTATTGTTTCTTAAGTGGGTTGAGAGCATCTGATGGCTGAAAAGCACTATGTTATGTGACAGGGGAAGGACTGGACCCTTCACAAGCTGCAACTTGCACAGGTGTGTTTACAGATGGAAAGAACATACACAAGGAGCCTCCTCCAGCAGAGATTCTTACACCTACACCAATGAGCAGCACGGTGTCTGAGCGGTGGGTTTGCAGGATGGAATAATTCATGCTGAGGATCCAACATCTGCTCTGCACATGCAGTCCGTGCTTTGCTTCAGACTAGCTCTAGGCTGATCCCCTGAACCTCTGGGTTATTAGGGACAGATCTCCAAGCACATGTGCTTTTTCCCAAGGAACTCATTTCACATGCTCTGCAATGTGAACAACAGCACAGGAACTGGAGACAACTGGGAGCCTTGCTCCCAAGGCACTTCCATGCAAACTAAAAAGCTAAAGATGACATGCCCTGTACTCACTGTACACTACTTTTAAGACCTTTGAGGACTAAAACAGATCCTGATTAAATACTGGATGATTAAGAGATCCAGACCATGTGAGCTGGACTGTTGTGGGCTGAGCCATATTACAATACTAACTGAAGAGAAAGTGATGGGGAAACTCTGACATAGTGTTGAGAGGAATCCAGAAAGCAAAGTGTGATGCAACAGCAAGAGAGCAAGAAGGGACATCAAGAATCTGCTGCCAACAGACCATGTTCCAGATTTTTTTTTTCCTTATAGCAGACCCTCCTCCAAGATTACATCTATAGTTCACCTCTGAGAAAGAGTGGCAGATCATAACATTTGCTGGAAGGCATCATTATACATCTGTAACTATCCTTTCAAAAATCAAGTGTCATTAATCATGAGGAGAGCTGAGAAGAGCTTGAAGAGAATGGCTACAATGAGTCTCACATCTGCTCAGAAGGATGAATAAACATACACTCCACACCAACATCCCTGCATGATACAGTGCTGCTTTATTTGGCTGTGTTACACTCATTAAAATCCCCTCTTCCCTCTGTCTACAAATAGGCAACAAGAATGACCCTGTTATTTTTGTAAAAGCCCACACTAATATACTTAGACATCTCAAATAACCATATTCAATATTCTGTGTGATTCATCACTGTAAGCTGTGACCCTGTAGTGTGCTTTCCTGGTTACCATATCTGTGCAATTAGGTTTTCAACTGCACCTTTTTGCCTTCATTCAAAACTGTCTTCACTTAACTGGTTTAAAGCTTATTGTATCTAGTTCTGCATGGTTAATCTAAAATTTCTGCCTCAAAAAATCATCAAAATCTCAAAATAAGGTGGGGAGGCAAAAATAATTAAACCTAAAGATTTAAAATTCGAGATTTTAAGACTTTCAGCACCTTCTGAGCATGTCTTCAGTTTTACAGCTTTTATCCTGAAGGTTTGTACCAACATTAAAAAGAACTGCACAATTACCTGCATATCTTTTATATCCTTCTGCAAGGTTCAGTGGTTCTACATTTTAGAAACACACTAAAGATTTCTGTGATTGCTGACGACTCCAGCAGCAGAATGAGCGGTTACTGAAGACTCTTTGCAGTGGGTTTTGTTCTGCGCCTATTGTTTCAACTCTAGCATGCAACTCCCTAACAGATTTCTCATTACCTGTATTTCTTCACCTTGGCTGAGATTTTCTTTTTGGTTTTGTATTCAGCCAGGCTAAAAAAGACCTTTGCCGTCACTGATCTGTTACATTTCTCTCAACTCCATACTGGTTTTCATCCACCCACCTTAATTTTTTTAGTAAAACACAGTTTACAGTTACTCTCTTCAGACTTTTCCCCTTTTTCATCTAAATATCTATAAGTAGATCTTCCAAATATTCACCCATGGCTTTTTATTTCCTCTTACTATGACCTTAGCCTGGCTGTTTGGCTTTATGCAATTGTCCTCTCCAACGTATTCGCACTTTCTTTCATATTGGCATTTCTTCAGCATGTTTTAAAAAAAAACAACTCCTATTTTGCTTTCTTTTTTTCACTTCCAGCTGTCATCTAGATACCATGATTTTTCACTCTCTGACCTGACATATTTGATGGATTTTCACTAGAATTTCTTTCTCCTACATGTCCTTGATATCTTTAATTACCTATTTCTTTTTGTTTACTCTGCAGTCACAGGGACAGATTATACTCTCAGCCATATCATTATAAATCAGGAGTATGTGAACTGAAATTAGCAGATTTATGCATTGATGCAAATGAGAGCAGAACCATGGACTAAAGAATTAACGCCTAATTTATTTCTATACAAATAACAGAAAATCACGGCTGAGAATTTATAACGCTTCCTCCTAAGCTTAAGCATAACAGATTCCTTTATGAATATACTGGCCATCTGCAGCAACAGCACTGGCAAAAATACTGGTTTATGATTTGCTGATGGCATAGAGAAAAAAACAAAGAATGTTACACATCTGTCAATAAAAGAAAAGGTTGAAGAAATTTCCTGAAAATTTAATTTATTATTTAGGGGTAACTCACAGAATCTTGCCTTTTTTCACCATTCAGCCATTTCCAGACTCTTCACATATTTTTTGACATTGAGATAAACAATGATGATTTATACCATACTGTTCATCAGGCAGACAACAGACAGCCTCCTGCATTATATTTCAAAACCAGAAAACACTAGCTTTTACAGAAATCCAAACCAGACTACGCTTTATTTGTTTGAAGATGTAATCATCCAGTAGTGTTTTGAGAACTGAGTCAAAGAATTTATCTTCAGAAAGTTGGACAGTTGCTACCGGGCAATCCTATGGACACACCTCAACAGCTTACTGCCAGTAAGCTCAAAGGATACTAATGCTCTCAGTTTATGGCAATTCCAGTATTCCCATACTGCATATATCAGAATCTACTTTCAGTTCAGCCTGGCTCTAATATTATAGTTTCTCATTCAATGGATTAAAATTTCCAGTTCACTAGGAAGAAATCCTCCAAGTGCTTCTAACCCATGATTACTTCCCATATGTAATTTAAACTGTCAGGTCTCTCTTTTGTGCTGAAGGTTGCAAACCACCCCAGCTCTATCATTATTTTTTGGTTTATTTTACCATTAGTTTGTTCATGGAGACACACTGCAGCGGTGATCAGCCTGTGATTTACCAGCATCAAGAAGGAGTCCTTTAAATGCAGACACATTTCTTCTCTCTGCAACAAGACAAACTGTACAGGGAGAGAAGCACGCACAGCACAGCCTGTGCAGCTGTGCCAATATTGTACAACATCTTTGGCAGCAGTGGATGGAGTTCTGATAGGAGGCTGAGCATCAGTTTGTCAGCAAACAGCACGAGACTGGGAATATGGTGTGGAGAAGGAGCATGTGAGTAGAGGTTTGGGTGTAAAACGCTACAGATAAAACCTGTGTGGGAGGGCAAAAGATGTTGAGGGTTAAGGGCTGTGGAGATGTGAAATGTGTCCTGGACACCTTGAGGCTGCAGGAAGAGAGCAGTTAAGACATACAGACACGCACACGCACCTTCCCCCAGGTCACATCTCCTGGACTGGACTCTGCCAGCCCCAGGGACAAGTGGGAGCACTGATAAAAGCAACAAAGTAGAAAGGTCTCTGATGTTTTACCCAAAATCTTTGGTCACACAGTTTGACAGGCTGTTCACACAACTGTGATCCTAAAACTTCATTTTCAGTAGATGGCATGGTAAACTTCAAAGGTAACTTTGTCAAATTGATAACTTCCCCCAAAAAGCAGCAGCTGTGTTTATTTTTTAACTCACCTATACGCCCCATGCTCTGCTCCTTCTCTGCCTGATTTGCTCTACTGTTCTTCATACATCACTGACCAAACCATTCTTCTCTTCCCTGAAGGAACAATTATCTTGCTTCAGACAGTCACTTTCCCCAATAATTTAAAAATGTCTCCTCCTTTGCCAGTGCTTGCACCTGTGAAACAGTCATTCAGGAGCAGCTATTCTCCCCCAAAAGTGTCTTATTAAAGTTTTAGCAGCTAGGATTATCAAATTGAAATGCTGATAAACCGTAACTTTTCAAAATACTCTTTGAATCCCAGAGAGAACTCTTTTTTTTTCTTCAATGTACCTCTTGGAATGCCAAAACTT
The DNA here is from genome assembly GCA_033558185.1 of Dromococcyx pavoninus. NCBI lineage: Eukaryota > Metazoa > Chordata > Aves > Cuculiformes > Neomorphidae > Dromococcyx > Dromococcyx pavoninus. The sequence goes on along the minus strand of JAUMJL010000064.1, from coordinate 1,335,408 downwards.
GTTTGGGTCTTTGGAGTACAGAGCTCCGAGCCACCTCTGTACACTGAGCTGCTACAGGTATCTCTGCAGCTCAGAAGATTGATAGCTAAAGTATTGTTTTTATTAACAGCATATATATTCACCTGGCTGTCATTGAGTATGCTTAGCTTTTTTTGGAATGCATAGCAAAAAAGCCTGAGATGGAAGAGGGAAAGAACAGGACTGGACGTATGTGCAACACAAATTTGCTTCCAAAGCAAGAATCACTCTATACCAGCTGCCTTTTATATCAACATCATTAATTCCATCTCATCAGTCAAAATAAGTCAATTTCAGAAAGAATCTGGGAGATGGTATGGGGACCTCTAATGTCCTGGGTCAAATTCAGATAAATCCACAAAATACCCAATTTTACTTTTTCTTCCTTTTGCATTGTGATGACTCATACTTTCACATGCTAAACATGCTCTTAACATCACTTATTTACAACAGTTTTCTTGTTAGCAACTGGAGCAATGTACCCACCACAGTAGAGCGTCATGATGATTGATTCTACTCTTGAAAGTGATTTGGAGATGAAAAAAACATATTGTTATGTATTCAGTTGCTGTGATGAAGCATACTAGGTACAGCCTGCAATTTTTTTAATGGGTTCTTAATTTTTTGCCCTTAAAACACACAAAACCAACCAAAAAAAGTAAGAAAAGTACATTCAGTTTCATTATTAAACCTCCAAGGGTTTTAATATGCCTGTTTGCTGGAGCAGTTACTCATGTATTATGCCTTTGCCTGCTGCAGTTCCAAATAGCCTTCTTGTTCCAGTGCATTTCCACGCCTACACAAACACACAGCCCAGCCCTCCCCATCCCATCTCAGCATCCACCGGGATGGCCCTGGTTAGCTGTTCCCCAGCTGCTGCAGTAAAATGCTGTGGCTGATAGATATATGCAGGGCGTTAACGAAGACAGCTTCTGCAGCCATCCATAAAATCAACTCATTTAAATTGCTCGCTGTCTGCTTCCTGAGAGGAGCACTGGAAAAGGGGAAAGAAAAAGCCACTTTCTCTTTATTTTTTATATATATAGTAGTTTGGCTTTAGCATTTGGTATGGCAAAGTGAATGACTAGATCCTAACAGAAGCTTGGCTATCACACCTGATAACAACTAAGGGATGTATTTCCCAACAAACAAAAATAATGTGACAGCATCAGGTTCCCTTTCCTCTGGAGCATACGCTCTTGATCAACAAACATCAGAGACAGTTGTCTGGGATGACTCACCTATCATAAGCCTGAAAAGCGAATTTGTTTCAAATAAACAAACCAGGACAGAACAGTGAATGTATTGCACTGCAGCACTCAAAAAGAAGCCAAATGAACAGATTTGTTGAAATTCTGACAGCCAGAAGAGAAGAGTTGACAAAACCTTGAAAGCACGTGAGCTGAGGCTGCTACTATGAACTTAGAAGCCTGACTCTGAGGTGTCTGAGTACACACTGAAGTGGAGCAAAAGTATTTCTCAGGGACACGTCTTTTCCTTTAGTATAAAACAGGGGAGGATAAAAAATACGCACACCCAAACCCTCCCTTCCCAAATGTTACACTCAGCTTTTTCTTACTATCTTTTAAATTGCATATCAAATACAGAGCAATTCACTTAATAAATTTACTATTTTCTCACACAGAGAGAACACTCAAACAAAACAGGGCTTCATTGAAGCCTGGTGCTGTCTTCTTTTACTACGACTGTAAGAAATGGCAGTGAACAGATTGCAGTGCTGCTTCCCTCTCTTACACATTGTTCTGGTTTGAGCACATGTAATCAGGATAAAAATTAAATACTCTGACATGCAGGTTAGTCACAGGCTAAGCCAGCCCTAATCCAAAAAATGAAGCAGAAAGGTGAAATATGCTATAAATCTAGAAACAGTTAAACAAGCTGGATCATTGTGGGGAAACACAGGCACATGTGGAGCTTTTGCATTTCTGTGGGAGACTCCAAAGACAGTACTACCTGATCACCGTATTTTATTATTATAGGTGACAGAAAAATTATCTTGGTTAGAAAAGATTGTGAAAATCCTGTGATGTTAAAAACAATGAGTGAAATAAAAAATAACCTTTATTCTGAAAAAAAAAAATTAGAGGGAGTACCACTGCCTTTACTAAAAAAGGAAGAAACTGAAGCAAGTCAGATAAAGTCTTTCCAAATAAAGTCAGAGACAGATTTCAGCCACTGTGATGATTGGAAGTATCATTCTCTTGACAAGCAATGGAAAATCATAGTCATTTCAATCAGATTTGGGCAATCCTACATTAAAACACCAGGGGCCATTTCATATAAACCAACTCAAACTTAAAGGCAGACACACCTTGAACCATAAGGAAATGTCTTGAAAACCAGAATATGATCTTGGGAAACATAAAAGTAGCTGTGTGAGAGAAAATAAGAAGTTGTAGGATTGAAGCCAAACCACTGACTGTTCATTCAATTGAAAAAGTAATTATCATACTAGAAATAGAGACTCACACCAAGTCTTGGGTATTCAGGCTTTTCTGGCATTGAGAAACACCACTCCTGACTTGAGATATCTAATAAAATTGCAATATAAACAAACAAATACATAATAAGATCAGAAAAGATGCTGAAGAATTCAGCTCCTGCTGTCAAAGGGTAATGCAGGAAATCAGCCCAAAGTATTATAACAGATCACTGTGACTGTGAAGTCTATGGATTGCTGAAAAAGCTGGCACATTCCCCATGCCCAAAAAGGGAAATATTGACATTTAAAACTATTTTCAAAATGACTGTCTGCCTCATTGTGCAGGAACAGTACAGGCTGTGACTTTATTTTAAAGTTTACCTTATTGTTCTAAGGCTTTGCTATGAGTCTTGCATATTTAAGAAAGTAAAGTAGCAGTTGCCCTGCTAGTATAAATTTGAGTGAAATATGGGCACCTCTAATGCTAAATGTCAGTATTTTCAGTTTTAAACTCAAAATCTCTATACCTACTGCCACCTGGACTTTTCCAAAGACATCCAGTTCCAACTGAAAGGATTTCACATGATCAAGAAGCAATTGGATATCTATCTACTAACTCATTCCACTGTTTGAGTGTTATTGCTAGTCTGGAAATGTCTAGTTCTGATTTCTAAGCATCTACAGTGACATTCTGGTACTTTTTACTAACAAAAAGAATTAATCACTTTCCCATAAATCTGACAAAGTTGGCAAAATCTTCATCTGTTAGGATCTCATAGAACCTAAAGGACCCCCAGGCTAAAAATGCAGACTCAACCTTTTCCACATGTAAATTTGGCTGCTTGTTATAATGATTTATACCTAGAGAACAGAATATTCATCTTGACCAAAACAAACCTTGAAATCTCATCCTTTGTGAGGACATAGCTAAGCGTTGATGCTGTACTATATATTATTGTCATTTATTTATACTGTGTAGGTGCAGATTTTCAGCTATATATTAAACTAAGCATCAACAGACTAGCAGATCACATCTCCCTAAGATCTACCTTTGATACCCTTTCCATCTGTCTTAACTGTGTTAACTGAAACATTATGTTTAATTGTTTGAATAATACAACATATCAAAAAAATCTGTGGGCGGGGAGTAGTTTTTTTGGTTTGCTTTTGAAAAATGAGAACAAAAAAAGCCATCTTTCCATAAAATGAAAAATTCCGTTGATCCAAAATGCAAACAACTCCTGAAAAGCAAATTCCTTCCAACCACCCACTAACATGTACCAATCAAGGAAAATGCTTTTCTTTTGTAGAAAATATTTGTGAGAAAGTAACAATCCTTGCCACTGAGCTCTGGCACTTGCACTGTATTCAATGTTAGCTGATTTGACTGGCAGAATCCCGTGACATACACAGTGTATTTTGGAATGGACAGCACAATCAATATTGATGTTGGCAGCCTCTCTTGAGCACAGACACGAATACACAGCACAGCAGCTCTGGAAATTCACTTTGCTGTAGCCTGGCTGCTGACTGGGCTTGAATATATGACAAAGTGAGCTGGTTGCAATTAGCTTTTTCCAAATGGGCTGCCCATCTCTTTATGACAGTTTTCAAGTTGAATCTACTTCACTCTTTCATGTACTGGTGTTCATTATATGGCTTTATTTTACTTCCAGAGTTTTGCTCATCCCTGATTCAAGCTGCACATGGGGAGCAGAATCATTAACAAAGAAAATAATGTAAATGAAACAGTGACTGACCTATTCTAAATCCTTCCAACAAACTTGCACAGGCCTGGATAGCCTCGTGTACCTTGCTTTGCGAAACAAAACGTGGGTATTTTGAGAAGAGATCTGTTATTATTTCTTCTAGTATTTCCAAGAGCACATTTCAACTGTGGATTTCTGTCAAGCAAATTAAAGTTCTGTCTGCATACAACACGATTAACTCCTCAGGAAAACCCATCCAGTTGTTCATCCCATAGTAACCTACCACATAGCTTTTGTGAGCACAAAGAGCACATCTCCAGAATAAGCTGTTATTCCTTCCCACGCAACCTTAGAGTACATTAAATTCCCCTGCAGACAATCACTTTGTGGAAGAAAAAAAACCAAACCACAACAGAAACTGAAGTCTCTGTTTGCTGCAGAAGGGAGGCCACACTGGTGTACTTCCAGCACAGGATATGTTCCAGGTACATCCTGAAGGGAACTGGGCTAATTTAGAAGTGAAAAACTACTTCTGCTTCAAAATCCAAGCAAGCTATCTAAGCAACTTCTTATAGAAAATACTGCCATTTTCCATAAGAAATATGGAAATACACCCAAAACAGGGAGCGAGATAAAGTGTGAAGAAAACAGTCTCTTTATTCCAATCACCATCCATTTAATTCTCATAATTTTTTTCTTAATTGATACCATTGTGTTCTACACACCCAATGAAAGAGACACTGAGAAAGGTTCTTCGGTTGCACTCATGCTGCCTAGTTAACACTGCACGATAGTAACAACATTGCTAAAGTACAGTTTGATCCATTTTTCTTTGATAATAGTTGGGTTTAGATCAAATAAAAATTGCAGAGCTTTGACCTTTCCATTATGTAATTTAATTGTCATCCTTTCCCTCCTTTGCACAGAATAAAGATAAATACCTTTTTGGCTTCTTGTTTTGTATCCTTCAGACAGACAAAGCATGGATGAACATATTAAACACTGGAGCTCTTGTTGTCCTGGTGAGAGTAAGTGGATCATTTTCTTTGCTTCTTCTGACCTGCTACAGAAATCTATAGCACATTAATCATTTCTGAGCTCAATCCCAGTATGAGGTGGGAGCAGAGTAATTTACTGTGTCTGCATTAGATTTTTCTTTCATCAGACTTTCACACGGCTCAGTGGAAGAAACTAACACTTAACAGGAATGTATTCCTGTTGAAGGCTACGTTACTTTTACTCAAATGTAGAAATGAATAATTAAGTCTTTCTTAAATAAGGACCCATTGTATAATAAATCCTGAGCTCATTCATACCGTAAATTGAACTAATTAAATTAGAGATGTTTCTTCCCTAATATACAAAAGATATGTAAGCACTGAGACAGCACAGTGATGTTTGTAATATGAATACCTACGCAGATTAGCCAAAACAGGCAAACAGATTCATGGATATCATCACTAGCGAAATGGATTAAAGACATGCTGTAACTCTTAGGATAAATCTTCCATTTTCATTATTGATGATGCATTGTACTTCTCAAAGCTGTACACCGAATGACCACAACTCTGTATTACAATAGACTATTAACTTCTTTTAGAGTTGGTGGTACCTTCTGAAACACAAGGAACAGGTTTGAAGACATTGCATGACAGCATTCCATTAGGAAAGGAACAGCAACATATGCTTTCTTAATGGCAAGGGTGGGCTGCATTTTCACAGCTGCTTGAACCTGGCATGGGCTGAAAAAAATCTGCACCCTTTCTTTGTCATATTTTTTCCTACATCATCTCTTCAGTGTCTCAGCACAAGCACTCAGGCAGTCAGCTATGTGGTACGTGGATCAGGAACTGCACCGATTAAAACACTGAATAGGATTTCTTTTTCTCTCTCTCTGCTCTCCACCTCCTCTTCCTATTCATCTTTACTTTCCTCTGAATCTTCTTTGGGAATGTTGAGAAGAGCTCAAGCCTTGATGGTACAGAGCAGAGCAGTATCTTGCTACTCTATGTACTTTTCAGGGTGCAGAGGTGTCTCTGTAGCTTGCAACAGGGGCAGACCCAATAGGTGATCCCAGAGCCCTCTGCGAAACCACTGAGGTGGGGAGAAGAGCCAAGAGGCTCCCTCTCCACCTAACAGGATTTAAATCACAGCACTTGCTTCTCAGAAAAATGTGGCATCCACTTGACTTGTGTCTGAAAGGAAGAGAAACAGGAGGAGTTCTCCAACACTCGAGTTTAGCAACTGAAGATTCACAAGCTCAAAGTGGACATTCATATTCTCTATTCTCATAGGTGACAAGGTATAAGTAAAAGTTTTTTTCTTTGCTTAAAACTATGTCTTGACTTATAATGAATAATAATTGACTAGCACGTAGAAAAATACATAATGTAGCACCCAGGATAACATTTCTCTGAACCAAAGGGTCAAACTCATGAGTACAATCTGGTTGTTAAAGTCTCACAAACATCTGCACACAACAGTCACTGGCTTATTAACACAAGCAAACAGCAGCTGTTTTTTTAATTGAGAAGTGGTCAAAATAAGCAGAAGGGATCAGTGAACCTGATCCTTTATATTTCTCTGTAATTCTTCGTAATACATCATGAATTCACTCACTGTCTGGAACATGCATATGTGTTATCACTCTTCTCTGCACACTCAATGCTACTCATGCCTTGGTGCCGCAGAAAACATATCACAGTAAGTTTTCACTCAGTTTGGCTGTTGATAGGTCCCTAGTGGCATATATTGGAATATCCTTATATTCACAACAGAAAAACAGAATACTATTGCTTTACCTGAACCTGTAAGGCTAGGGGGTGTACATAAAATTTACAGGGATGTAGCACTCCTTGAATCCCTGCACTTTCCATACTCAATCATTTTAATTTAGCCTGGTGTTTATGCATGGTTTGTTCAGCGTGTGCTACGAGAGAGCACGTAATGATGCTGTAAGAGGTCATGTCCTCATTAGACTCTTCTAAAATTACTGAAGATACCAACCAGGAACACTGGAAAGGGATGTCACGAGCACCTATTCTTCCCCCGAACCATACGGACAATTTTTATGACAAGTTTCGAACTTAGCAATGTTCCTGTTGCTGAGTAAAAGAACTGCTTAGAGTTATTTCCACAGGAGAAACTCTGGATGTTTTACCTTCTCCTACAAATCAAAACCAGATGTCTTGGAGGGAGGGCGAGACACGAAAAAAAAAAAGGTGGGCAGAGACCAAGCATAAAAATTGCGCAGGATGATTTAACTGTGTTAGAAAGCTATGAAGGTACAGAGGTGGGCTGAACTGGAAACAGATTAGAGCTTCAACTCCAGGTACTCTCTTTGATATACACAACCTATTTATTTCTTATAATTCAAGCTTTCCATAAACAGACAGGATAACTATTTATGTACTTTTATGAATGTTGTCTCACTCACTGATACCTTTTCAAACCAGGAGGCATGAGCGAGTGTTAGCATCAGCACTTCAACACTGCATTGTTGGCACTGGTGCAAATTCAGAAAAGGAACATTAAAAGCTTTCAAAATACAATGAAAATAACTGGGCTTTCTCATGGTATCCATACTTACTTCACACACCTTGGAATATAACAGACTCATATGACTTAATCACCAGTTCTAAATTCTTTTTTTTTTTTCCCTACTTGCTTTAGCAATTTTCTGCTATTTAAAATGCTGAATGCAAGTGAAACAAATGCATGCACGGCTGAAAATAAACAATGTCACTTCCAGACATCAATACACACTGGCAAACACACAACTCTAATAATGGGCACATTATATATTCCTAATGTTTCTTATTAATCAAATCTTGTTTGTATTAGAAGGAGGAAATAACTGTATCCAAATTAACTTGCCAATATGATGGCCATTAATAATAATACAGAGTGAAGACTCATGGACTGCAATTATGTTACCAAAGTAATAGTGGTACAAAAATAAAGCATGATATAATTGATAGAAAGAGTGGAACAATATGCATGTTCAGTTGCATTTGTAAAGGTTTTTTACTGGTGCTTATTCCTGTAATGATATTTCCTTAGAACTGAAGATAATTGTAGTCTACTTAACAGCTGAGATAATGAGTCAGATCCTCCACCGTGTCACAGTGACACAACTGAGAAGTAAGTATTGTACTTTACATAGTTATGGCAGGAAATTAAAAACCCAAGTATATTTGGTCCAGATATGTAGAAAGTACACAGACAACTCCATCCTTAAGGTCTAGGGCTCTGGATAAGAGCATTCACTGATGACCCGTGGAATGGATCTCTTAAAAGGCCTGCAGGAAAACTACAGATTTAATTTTCTCCACCAAGCAGATCACACCAGAAGGCAATTTGAAGAGAGTGCCTGCTTCTGGAGGTTATTCTGCAGGATCCTTAGAAGAGAGCTGATGTGTGGGTAAAAAAGGTTCTTGAGTGGTGCAAGGATTTGATTGCCATAAACCAAAAAAGAAGGAAGATAAATTTGTAGGTAAGTTTCATTAAATCAGAGGAAACACTACAAAAGACTAGAAAACTTGTTTTTACTTAGATGGACACTCTCTTGCACCACTTCAGTCATGCTATCACCACTTTATATCCTGTAATCTGACCTCCAGAGACCACTTTCAGCCATTACTGGGAGGGTGGATTTCCCATTCTCCAGCATTTCAACACCGAATATCTGGAGGCAATTTTCATAGGGAATCCAGTCCTTCCTAAGGTAACAAAAGGATACATAGCAGCAGATAAAACAGGCATTCAGTTATGTAACTGGACTGATATTAGAAACAGACTCCATCAGGTAAAAAAGAAATAGTCATTTTTCATAGCTACACTAAATTTTCAGTCTAGTTTCCTAAGCAGACACTGTTTACATATTGTTTCTCTGTTAGGGTTTGCATGCAAGTCTATAAATTCCATTCACCACTAATTTCTGAATACACTGACTTTAAATCAGTGTGACAGAAGGGTAGGGGGTCTCAAAGACAACTATATCCCAACATGAGAGAAGGATGAGAAGAGAGCTTTTTCTAACTGCCCCTAACAGAGCGCTAAGGGAGAGGCTGTGGTATGAGCACATGCATTATTCATGCACCTGAGGCTCCATGAAAGCTGAAAAAGCTTTCACATGGCACAAATCTGCAGGAAGTAGAGCCTCGTTAGTTTGCTGCTCAGAGAATATTTGCTCATTCCAACCTAATTATCATTGGAGACACTGCAGATTTATCTATATTTTCTAATTCCACATGTGTGATTCTAAGACTTTGGCATCTGGCCTGCAGCTGACAGGGGATGGAAGCAACATGAACAAGTCTGATAAAATTGTAGGACTGTTCTCCACTCTGTGACCAATTAGTCCACTTGCTATGATGAAAACAAACAAAAAAAGACTAAAAAATTGCAAGCTTGATTATCTTAAAAATACTTACAACTTTACAAAGCATTTTAGGACAAACTAGTAACATGGACTCCATTGGGAGTAATGCAGCATTTTCCAAACATTTCAGAAGCAGAAGATCATTTACTCTGTAGTTCTTCTCTGACAAAAACATAATTAACCCAGCTGGGAAAAAGATGATACAAGTCTCCTGTGCTACTCTGACACATGGTAATCAATGTCTCACACCTATATGAGGGAGTACACCAGAGGCCAATACTCAAAATAACCAGTGAAGAATCTTGACCAACTGCAGCTAACATTTCACAGGAAGCACAGGTCTCACTTGACAGGCCTGTTATCATTCGTCTATTTTTCATTCATACTGCTATAGTGGTAAAATACTGTGATGGCATGGAAATACTGTATCAGTTCTAGACACTACCCATTGAGCTGCTGCAGGTAGCTGACAGCATCAAAAGATAAGCAGTGTCAAAACAGGTCTGAAAAAATCATTTCTTTATCGGAATCGAAGTTGTAGTTTAAAAATTGTCTTACTTTGGGTATATGATTCATTCATCATCAAGCCATGTTGCTTAGGAGGTTCCTGAAGACAGAAGAAACTATAAACATGTTTTGGTTTGTTGTAGTTTCTTGCCAGTAAGGGATGGATTTTGCCACCTTTCCATGTCCCATAACTACTCAAAAAAGCAAAACACAATTAAGCCTGAGCACCAGCAACAGTAAGGAATAGCAAAGGGAAATAACTGAGCAAAATTCCAGAAAAAAATACTGCATTACAATATTTATGCAATTAACTAAGACTGTGGGAATCTTCAGCTTTTCTGGTTGGTTGGCTTGGCAGCAGAAGCAAAGATGCAAGAAGTACTCAGTAAGGGTCACCACACTATAGCAGGTTATTCCTATTTGTGGTTAAAAGCACTCTCTGACAGGTTGCACACTCCTGCTTTGCCTTGGAATTAGGACTTTATTTGCCTGTTGAAAATTTTCCAGTTTGCGTAAGATACTTAAATATTGATTCACCCAAAAGGCCAGACAGAGGATTTTCCTACTGCCAGCTGGAGAGAAAAGTCAGAAGACAGCTCAAACAGACCCTAACATGAAAGCTTCTGCACTTTTGTGCACAGCACAAAATACATGGCAAGATATCTTAGAACTATCTACAAATGTGAAGGCAAACCTCTATAACTAAGAGAAAGTTTTAAGCAAGGCATGCCACATCTTTCCTTACGTGCATAATCTGTTTTGAAACACTAGCCCAGGAAATACTTTATTCCTTCTCAAGGAGTTCATTTTTCACTGAAAGAAATGAAAAAACATACTTGGCAAAGAAAACACTTGCCCAAAACACAGCTCTACAATTACCGGAGACGAGAAGAATCACTGTTTGGTACTAATCTATGTAGCTTACAGAGAATGGGAGTAAAAATGTGATATAACATGCCTGGAGACATGCACAGACCTCCACTAACTCTCCAGCACAGAGTATATGTTAGGCATACAAGTCCATTCCAGATGCATCTGCTACGTGGAAACTGTTCTCAGGCATGGCACAGTCCATTTGACTAAGCTTGATGCCAGGGAAGACTACTAACCTAGGCCCAAGTCCTGGACTACTTGTGGTTGATGCCTGTTGGGGATCCCAGAAGAACAGTACTTAGTACCAAACAACAGTGAAAACAACCTATATTCAAGTAAAGGCTATTTCTGTCTTCAAAAGTGATTTCCTTCACATGTATCTGCATGTAAAGACACCCATGGTTGACATTTAATCAAAATTAATAGGGTCACAGGGAGTTTTAAGTGATAAGAAATATGAAGAACTGCTGCAAGACATTGTTATCCTGGTTAACGTATTTTATGTGTTAAATAATGTGTTACATACATTAATAATATGTTTAATACATAATTAATGCATTAATGTATGTGCTAAAGTTAATATTTTATTGCATTAGACCATTGGCATTTATAAAATAATCTTCATCTCACAGTATATGAGCAGAGCCTATTCTATTATAGCTCCTGAGTAAACGCATAATGGAAATTACTGTGCAACGCTTCCATAGCTTTTAAGGTAGTAGTTGAAATGTTAAATCAAAGGGTCAATATTATTGAAATCCCCTAGAAAATCTTTTTGCAGTGATGACGATGTTCCTCCCAAGACATTGCAAGAGAGTTCTGGTTATACATATTAAAGTTTCAGTGCTGAGTTCTGGTTCTCTCAGCCATTACATCAATATCTTCTATTTATGAGTAGGAACTAGTTAGTTTGCTCTCAAGAGAAACCATCTATGTTGCTCAGCTTCTGCTGCTCTGAGATGAAAATGAGAGACTAGAGTAGAAAAAAGTTTTCCTCACACTTTTATGCAAACGAATAAATAAATAAAAAAGCTTAAAAATCTCAGTTTTGATACTACACTTGAAACGTTAAGATATTCATGTTTACACAGACCTCATCTTCTCTCTAGTGACAGAAGGCCAACAGAGGTCATTTCAACTTGCACGGCTCATTGTTTTTTTACAGTTGACCTTCTGGTCAGAAAACTCAATGCATACCCTTGAATCCTAGATATAATATGGAAAAGTTAATACCAATGTTGTCTGAAATACCCAAAACGAAGACTTACTGCAAATTTCATTTGCTGCTCTGCATTTATACTGAATAAACAAAAATTGCACTGGGCCAAGTAAGGATGTTTACAGCTACGCCCCAGCATTCCAAAGCTCTTGTTTGGTCAGGAACACAGGTCCCTATCCTGCTGGCCTGAAGATCTTCAGAATTACATTTGCTTCAGGTTGTGTAATTTTACCTATTGAACTCCTACATCACACTCTCTTCCCAAAGCGCTGAGTGTGGGCACGGGGGCCTCATACCTTAGGCTGTGCAAAAATCTGATACAAACAGGACAGTTCCCGTCCTGGGTTCTGCCCTGGGTACCTGGGTAGGAGTTCTCCCACACTAACCATGGCACATCAGGGCACACACTCTACATTTTCTCACTCTTTTTTCTTAAAAACACGGTCATGTTCTCTTACAAAAGGCCTGAGATTTATGGCCTTCCCTGTCCACTATTTTTGCTTCGATCAATTTTGAATTATATAGCAAGAAAACTCAATCAGAACAACTTAAAACTAAAGAGTCGAACTCGAACTGCAGTCATGGGTTTGAGACCCTTCTTTACCTAAGCACAGAAAGGAATGTTTCACGCTTTTCCTGGATATCCCTACAATATCCCTCAAAGAGTGAGAGCACCTTATCCAGCTCTGCTGGTAGAGTTCCTTCTGAAGACTGCAAAAACGTAAATTTAAATTATTTAAAATAATGACCTTTAAAACTGTGAAATGGGATTAAAGAGTAGATCAGACTTTCCCCATCAGAAATTACACCTGGGGACCTCAGGTCCTCTCTGCTCCTCTGATTGCAACAGGATTTGCCTCATGTCCTTACTGAGTGCTTGTCTTTTGGCTGCCTTTTTGGTAGCTGTAGACTGGGGCTACCTAGACAGTGCAGTTGTTGCTTACTTTGGATCTCCTCTTGGACCAAATTTGAAGATGAGCTCCAGCACAGTACCATTTCTAGGGCTCAGCCCTTCACACTCCTGTGTTATGGGTTGTGGCTCTTTATTTGGAATACTGCAAGACCAAACCCTAATATATTTTATTTAAATGATAAAAAGGATGCTTCCAATAGGAAAAAAGCAAAACAAGAAGTCTCACCACCTTGAACTGCTTTCCAAAAGTACTTTCCATTACGTGTTTGCTCTATTCCCTGGGGGTAAGTAATATGTCCCACCAGAACCTCCCTCAGAATTTCAGACTATATTTTCACTTTTGCAAGATTTTACTGTGGAAAAACTATTTTGCAGCCCAAAGACGAATCCTTCTGGCTTTAAGTCCACTTTTATTGATAAACCCTTTTTCCCCCAGAAAATAAAAATCAATCTTATATATGACGTTGTTTAAATGAACTGATATTTCACCTGAATGATTTATCATCCTTGAACAGAAGGCAACACCAATCTTATCAGCATAGTTTGGGTGTCGAGAGTTCAATTAGAAAAGTTTGTAGCAGGCTGTCTTATTGAATCGAGGTGCCCCAAGGTCAGTATTGATTGTATATTTATTGATGCGGATCCTTCCTTGACAGTTGTTTAGAGAAACACAAAAATAAACAGATAAAACTACACATACCAAACACACCTTGAGAGAAAAACCCTTAACACTTCTGAAAAATGAACTATCGTTTATCAGACTTCATTATCTCTCATGAATGATCTTGCTGTTGGGTGCCAGAACCTCTCCAACAAATAGTGTCTGATGATCAAATGTTAAATTTCTCCCAGAGTAGGTTTAGGGAATGTACTTCCTTTGCTATCTTAAAGCTTGAAAAGTATTAAAGGTTACGAATGTTAGACAGCAGATTCCAATACTGGAAGGATTGCTTTAACATTGTGCTGCTTTAATATTAACAGCGCTGCAAAATTAATCTTAAGATAGTTCATTCAATAGTTTTCTTGATTCTGTCTGATGTGTTCCTTACACACAAGGGATGAAAATACACTTATGCCTCTTGCAAATTTCAAAATAAGTCAGCTATGAGTAAGTCTCAGTGTCGCAATGCAACACAGATTACAAATGCTCTGTGCTTCTAAAGCAGTTCGAAATTTAAGGAAAAACTCAAAATTTCTTTCATATATATATATATATAAAATACCTTAGAAATGAAAGAATTTTTTTATGGCCTAAGAAATTACTTTATAGAAGAAAATATTTTTACCTGGGCATCTCTTGATATAGAGGGAACAAAGATAGAGAGCAAAGCTATAGATTTATTGCAAGACATCAATTTCAGAATTTCAGTTTTATCTTTTACTTAAAAGAAGTCAAAATTCTGGTGCCAATAACTATGCAAGAGACCTTCCAGTGCACTATGAGTCTATAATTGATATTGCATAGAAAATTGAATGGCCTCAAAATATTTTTTTCTTGAAATCCAAGACAATTCTCTAAAACCAGATGCTGTTCTCCTTGTTTTCTGATCATTCTTTCTTCTCAAAACTCTTTCCCTGAGTTGTCAGCTACTTTTAATGACAAAAATCAAAGTTCAAAATCCTGTCTGAATCAATATCATTTGGATAGAACACATAACTGTTTTCCTCCTTTTGCATAATGGATAATTTACCATATATATGTAACAGGTTATCAATGCACCCACGAAATACATGGGCATTTAAACTCAAAAAGTTCTTCAATTTGCCAATTAAAACAACAATAAAAAATAAGGCCCTATTTCACCACAAGCACTGCAGTAGAGAGACATGTAATAACTGGTTATGGATACAACAAGACAGTTTATTCATTTGTAAAAAAAGAACCTATTCCAGTAATTGTTAGATACATCCTTCTGCAGTTTGTCTGCATGTAGTCAAAGAATAACACATTGCAAACTAAAGTGATCACACAAGTGAAACCACATTCATAACTCTCAAGCTCAGTGTCTGGCTTTTTCTGGTAGATTTTTTTCTTTATTTATGGATACTTAGCAACTATAATATATTTATATTGAAATGATTCAGGTGGACAATTAATTGTCTGTTGCTCCCACAATGTTGAGGATGCATCAACGCACGATATCGATGTTTTGTGACGGACAATAGAGCAGATAATGTTTAAATCTTTCTTAAAAGCAAATAACTCTGACTTGGCTAATTGTTAAGACCAGTGATTTCAATATAATTGAATGGAAATAAAACAGTTAAGCATTTAAGACTTCAATAACCTTCCTAAAAATCAATGTTTCTTTCAAACTAGCCTTCCAGCAGGCCTGAGATTTTATGGCTTTAAAGAAGGGGGAGGAAGGAGAAAAGAATTGCAACATTGTGTAAGGCTTCCTATAAAAAGCACCTGTGGTGAAAAGTTGTTTAAAAAGATCATCTTTGGAAAACTCTCTCAAAAAAAGTTAAAAAAATAATAAAAATAGCAGTATTTTCCTGGGGAACAGAATGCATGATATGATTCCTGCTTCCAAGCATATGTGTGGCTGTCAAAGCATGACTGATAGTCTAGAGGTCTGATGGTAAAGATCAATAGTTTCTTTAAAAGGAGACAGATTCATGGAAGCTATTGGATCCAAATAGTTTATCGGTTTGTACTCAGCCTTTTGTTTAATGGCAGCTCTCAAAGTCACCTAGGCAATTATTCTTTAAGTTGACTTTCAGAAACTTATTTGCTCGTCACATGGCCTTTTAAAAATAGTGTTCAAAAGCACTATCTCCTTCTCCCCAAGTGTTTAAAATATGGGTGATGTTATATACTTCAGCAGTGGAAGGTGGCACTTAACTTAGGAGTTATGCTATAAGGAAACATTACAATTTACTTTCAGCCTCTGAAGCAATCCTTTATCTCTAGACTTAACTACTTATTGGAAATGGGTTAGATTTGTGTTGCTGACTTTTGAATGTCAAAAGCATTAGTAACCTACTGCAGTTCAGATAAACATCCAAATGTCTGTGGGCTCAGCTCAAGGTATCTGACCAACCCAAACCTCTGAGTTTACCACCATAGTCTGGCAATCCATATTCTGCTATTGTTATTTGATCATAATCCAAATAGTCATCAAGTGCAGTAGGTAGCTTTCATTGCTTTACAGTTAGTGTAGTACTGACATACAGATTTGCTTATTTCATAATCACTTTATATTCATATTTTCTGGCCAACTCAGATATTCTCCTTAGAACACACTCAGTGACTGTCTGCCCCCCCCCATCCCATTCCAGTTTTGTCGGGTACAATTTATTCTTGAATAAAAAATTAAATTATGAGAAACTTCCAGAAAAAAAAACCCAAACCCCTAACCTTTCATCCAAAAATCTAACAACAACAACAAAATCTAGAAACTCACGTTACTGAAAGCCAGGTTGCATTGTTCCCTCAACATCTGTTGTTATAACAGGATGACAAGCCATACCTATGTCAGTTACTTTTGCTATAGCAGACTGGACTGAATTCTGGTCTCAGTTACTCGTGTGACATCAGAGTGCAGCCTCCCTCATATGAGCACACACACAAGGAAAGCCACCAGCTCTTATTTGAGGGTCCCTTGCGCCAACACCAATATGGGCCTCAACCAGTGATGCCAGAGCACTCCTCAGGGTGAGCTATGGCATGCTGCACTCATCACTTTAAAGTTATTCTTTTTTGTGTATCAGTTGCCAAAAGCTGTAAAGCCTTGAAGTACATCTTCTTGACAAGCTGGCTTCAAATTTATAATCATGTCTTAGAAACACAGAACACACAATCACGATTAAAACAAAGCTAGGATTAAATATAGTGTCAGAGACTTGTCAAGGATTTTTAGCTGTGAGGATTCAGCTATCACAGCTTGAAACCATGGTGACAGCATGATAGACAAGCTTGCATTCTCTTGCTGGAAGAGAAATGGGTAGTTCCAAGATGCACAGTACCTTACTTCATGTTTATTCATTAATTGTGGAGACAGTAGCAAGAAAAGCAAAGAATACCTTGCAACTCAAAAACACTTGAGAAGAAGCAGCAGCAGTTCTCAGACAGGCTACCTTTCTTCTTATCTGCTTAGGAACCATGCACGCATCCCGTCGGCACCGTGTTGCACTCTGCATCAATCATTGCTTTGAAACTGTCCCTTTCCCCTCCCAGTTATTTGCTTTGCACACAACTAAGAGCCACCTCGAAAGCGAGGCCATACCACTAAGTCAGAAAAGTGAAATGCACACTTTTCTCATCACTGTTTTACAAGACAAGAAGCAAAACACCATTATGAAAGCTGCAGCGAGCAGACAAGCTACACGCGCTGCTCTGAGGAAGACACATAACTGATCAAATTTGATACCAGACATGCAAACACTACTTGCACCTTTCTCACATTGACTGGAGGGATACAGAGCATACACACCACGCTGTAGGTGGGCAGCTACTATCAAAGCCCCAACTTTCAGTAGAAACCTTTCTTACCCTACATATCCCAGTGGGCTCCTTCCCTAACATCTCTTTTCACCGAAGTATTCCAGTCCTCCTCTCTTCCACATTCAACCTCCCATCACCTTGTTATTTTTTTCTCAACTGTACTTAACTTTAACAGTGTGTCTCCAAGTTCTCTAGAACAAGCTTAGCTCTGTAGATGCTAGATAAAACACCATGTCTGTTTGTACTACTTTAGAAGATTTACAATCTGATTCTATACTAAATCCCAAGTAAAGCCAAACGTAATGGTATGCGTTATTGCACAAGTATAATAGAGATCAGAACACTGGCTTTGCTTTGCTTATGTCATCAGGATATCCTTAGGCCAAATAAATATCACAGATTAGGCTAAATTCCTTGCTCACAGTATGTTTACTTAATCACTTTAATTTATCATGAATCGCTGTTGCCACAGAAGTAGAAAGAAAGGACTTCTATCTCTCTATCAGACTGAAAACTCTTGTGTTCAGACAGCCTGGTTCTCAGACAGAGCAGTTTTCACATCTGACTTCCTACACTGCCACACAATATCCAGAGCACCACAAGGCTGGAACGAATCTTTTCAATGCCAAGGAGAGATTCCTTTTTTTAGAATAAAACAACCAAGAAATACCGTTTCCACCATGGACAACACTCTAACAAATGGAAGCAAATGAGTTTGCACCTTTTAAGATAGGTATCACCTCTGGATGAATAATGGATAACAAGACTACCCACGGGTTCCTACTGTATACCCAAAAGCAATGCAGGACTCATCTATCTGGCTTTTATTGCAGAGGTGGACACAGGTGGGTCTAGGGCACACTAGGTTTTATCGATACAACTATACAGATTTATGTATATTAATTAAGACTCATAAGTAAGTGTAATACATAAAATGAAGAAAATGCCATTTCTGGAGGTTAGATTTAAAGATGAAAACTTGATTTCCATATCATTCACCTTCTTTTATTAATATTCCACTTGGCAAGAAAATTATGCCAATTTTCTATTGGTTTTTTTCTTCCAAATCCTACGAGAAATATAGCAAAAAAGTTAGTATGCTAATTTCTTCACTTTTTATTGCATTTTTATTTTGTTTATACTTCATCCATATGAATAAGCAGTCAGTCCTTGGAGAAATAAGTGCCTTGGCTTCTTCAAAGTGAGTCAGACTAGCTTGGTAGTCCATCACTACATTACTTTAAGTGGCATATTGGCACCATTGTCAGGCGCCCTTCCTGTGTCTGGAACAAATATCTCTCTCATCGGATAAAAGCAGTTCACTTCAACATAGTGAAAACACGCAATGTTTATTAAAATGGTGTCAAGTATGCTTGATCAACTGCCAGTGAACAGCTTTATCATCTGAGTGACAAATATTGCTAACAGCTGCAAGGGAAAACTATTCAGATATTCTCTAAGGAATGCATTTTCTATCAGTCTGTCCACTCCTGTTATAAAAACGGCTCCAGATAGTTATATAGGACCTGGCATTTTCCAAAGAAAAAGGCAAAGGAAAAGGTAGGCATAGAATAGGAAGTCAGACATAACGAATTCTGGAATCTATCCAACATATAGTGCTTCAACATTTTTCAGTGAAATATTTCAGGAGAAATATACTAAAGTATGTATTTTTTTATAATTTCTTCTTGTTCATTTTTAAGGCCTCAAGGTGCTTTGTTGTCTGTTTTGTCCCGTCAATTTTTTTCCTTTAATTTTGATCCCACTTTACCCCCCCAAGGGGCAAGTGTGATGTGAGTGGGAGAAATGAAAACTAGCTTTTCTCCTAGTCTTTTTTATTTTAGAGTAGGATTTTGTGATAATTATACACTTAGTGAATTTCCACCACGAGAATAATCAAGAACACTGCACAAGATCAAAGACAGTTGTTGAGGATCTGTCAAAGGAGCACATGTTTCCTGAACACAGAACTTAGTCCCTCTCAACTGGGGACAAGCTCTAGAGACATTCGTTACTAGAGCAAGAATAAGCCTCAACTGTGAGACACAGGATTTGGTTCTACCAAAGAAACTACACATAAGAAGAAAACAGACTAAAAACCTGTTATGGTAACTCCTATTCCACTCCCTTGGTCATTTAAGAAACAAATAATGAAAACAGTAATTTCTAGACAGAAGCAAAAGCCAGGGCATAGAAGTAACTTGGGAGATGCTGCGTGTGTACCTAAGCAGACCAAAGTTCTCTACTGTATCTCCGTGCTCTGTATCCAGACATCCAGAGCCTGGGCCAGACCTGCATCCTTCAGTTTAGTCTTCAATGGAAAAAAAAGAAGTCTCACAAGTGCAGGCAGGAGGATGTTTAAGCCTAACATATCTTTTTAAGAAAGACTGGAGGAGAGAATGGCTTTCAATAAGAAGGAGATTTTTCAAAATTTTCTCCCCCGTAATTAAGATTGATGAATTCTAAACCAGAAAAAGAGCCAAGTAATCTGGTATCATGTCAGATCTAGTTCCTTTCACTTTTGCCTTGTTTCAGTACAATGACGGGTAACAGCTGAGAGCAGTGCAGGCAATAAAGAATCATTTGATGACTGTGTAACATCCTGGAACAGCAGAAAGTCTTCCTACTTCATATTCAGCTGCAGCAGAAGTGCTTACTGATTGTTTTGTTTGTCGTATGTTTGTTTCCCACTCCTAAAACACTTCTATACACAAAACTATCACAACAAGACTCCATTTTCATTGGGACAGATTTTTTTAAATGAATTTTAGTTGCTCAGAGATGCATGCGCTTAATTTAGCACAATTAAAAAAAAGAGAGCATCACTGCCATATTTGCATCAATTTCTTAAATAAAACTGTATTGATGAACTTTAGTTAACAAATGGGAAGGGAACTGGAGACAGGCAAAGAAAGCTTCGGGGATAATTCTGAAATACGAGGTCAGTTTTGAAATCCTGATAGGTGTTTGTCTATGTATTTTGGCACTTAAGTGTCAGAACCAGACCTCTGCTAAAAATAAATGTTGTCTGTTCTCTTGACAATTTGCAAATTGGGACAAAACTAGAATAATTTGTCCTAAAAAAAATAAATATCTGATTTCAAGATACCTTTCCCTCACCAACAACTGCCTGGCATAGAAAATCATAGAATCACAGAATCATAAAATGCATTGGGTTGGAAGAGATCTCAAAGCCCATCCAGTTCCAACCCCCTGCCATGGGCAGAGACACCTCCCACTTGATCAGGGGGCTTCAAGCCCCATCCAGCCTGGCCTTGAACACCTCCAGGGATGGGGCAGCCACAGCTTCCCTGGGCAACCTGTGCCAGTGTCTCATCACCCTCACAGCAAAAAATGTCTTCCTAATATCTACTCTCAATCCCCCCTCTTTCACCTTAAAACCGTTCCCTCTTGTCCTGTCCCTGCATTCCCTGATAAAAAACCCTTCCCCACCTTTCCTGTAGACCTCCTTTCAGTACTGGGAGGTTGCTCTAAGGTCTCCCCGAAGCCTTCTCTTCGCAAGGCTGAACAACCCCAACTCTCAGCCTGTCCTCATATGGGAAATGCTGCCAGAGGACAGCATGTCAAGAGCCCAGCAGAACTCATGAGGCTGTAGCTGCAGCAGTACGATGTACTCCAACCTTGCACAGGAACTGGAGGGCAAATGAAGTAGTTCTAGCTCATCAGATAACGAAGCAGAGGTACAAAGCTGGGAATGTATTTCACAAGGTCACCCAGCAGTACAGCTACACAGCTAAGAAAACCATTCACATATCCTAGTCCTGTCCCACCAGGAGGCTGTCGACCCAAAATACGCATCTCACATGAAACCATTCTCCTACGCTCTCTTCCTCCTATAATTTTGTTTAACAACCTGCAAAAGTTACAGCGTATGTAGTTCTCTAATATTTACAGCCTCTGGTTAAAATAATTGCAACCTATTAAAGTGTGTTATAACCTCACAAAAAATAACCTTGCACAAAAAATCCTCCACAGCTTAGTATCCCTAAATCTTAACAAGGAAAGGTAATTGTTAGTGGTAATTTTCCATTTCTTCAAAGCATGAGAGCCAAACATCAGCCAACTCTATTCCAGAACATAGATACACCAAGACAGAGTGCGATTCTGTACAACACTGCAGCACCAATAAGATAAGGGTCAAGGATCCAAGACACAATTATGTGTTATAGTTGAAACACAGATGACAGAAGCCAGCAACAGAACACACTCTGCATGAGATGCATCAGCCTAGCAAACACCCAACTAACCTGACTACACAGCACAAACTCACTATGAAACACCCAACAGTATGAACACACTTTCTTTTCAAAACCCCGAGAATAAAGCTAAAATGTGAAGGACCTGAAAAGGTAACAAATCCAGCTTCTTGCAAATTAAGATAAGAACTGCAGAAATAAGCCAAAAAGTATGACAGTAACATCCACTTTTTTCTTCTTTTTTTTGTTTAAGTGAACAAGGCTATTTATATCAGTCCTCTCTCACATCACAACAGCACAGAGAACCCAAGACAGTTATTTAAAGATGTTTGTTCCAAGACAGCTAAGTCTTCACAAGTTAAAACCACACTATTCCTCAACACTAAAAAAGAGCCGGCATAGAGATGCTGAGAACTGTTCTGATACGTTGACTGGACAATCCATCATTGAAGGAGCGGGCAGATACACTCAAAGTCTGCAGCATCTCAAAGGACAGCACTGGGTCATGAGAGTTTAGGAACAGCCAGAGCATCCTACCTGGAGAACAAACTAATACCTGTGGTTTGCTGGGAACACAGAAGATGCACAAAGAAGGGTAAGACCTATCTGTTGGGAGAAAAAGGAATTTCTCTTATGTTGACAAAGTCACGTGGTTAACAGCAGTACCTGCTTTTTTACTTCTTAAAAAAACCTTCCATCATCATAAATTTCTAGTCATAAAAATTTGATTGTAATTACTTTGAAAATCCTGAAGAAACACTGTGCAGTTGAGTGTGCATAACTCAAGGAAGGACCATTTGATATGTCCTTAGATGTGAAAATGTTTAAGCAGCAGAACTTAATTCACTACAGAGGATGGGTAAACTAGAACCCACCTTAGTCAGAGTAGCCTCATTTACACTGCCATTATGGACCTTCAAATTCTAAATCTGATATTCTGCATTTTCTTCTACTTCACTTGCTTCCCACTGCCACCACTGTGTCTTACTTAAAAATCCTGAATGTATTTTTTGTATTTTATTTTCCACATGTGCTGGTGGCTTTCCATTTCTTGTTTTCTATATGGCTTTTACATTCTTGGTCCCTGTTTATTATGCTCACAGCTCGTTCATTATGTTCACAACTTCAGTTGTATTTGAAGTTTCTCCTGCTCAGTGTTGCTGGTACACTTCATTAATATGCTCTTTACCTATTTGATGGTCTTTTAGTAAAGTAATCTGGGTTTAGAGCGATTCTCCTAAGCTCCTCATGTCACCTTCTCCATTCCACTTTCAAGAAACCTGTGTCTTGCCCAAGTGAGTAATTTTTTCTAATGAGAGATGGCAAACTCTTGAATAAAATAATTAAATGAAATTTATCTGCCTGCCAAATGATGACTTCCTAATGTGTTTATTGTTTAATATCTAGACTCCTATTATAAAGATGAGTAGAAACAGCTTTACTGTCAGTCAGTGTTCTGTTCCCTGTCCTGGTTGTAAGTCGCATTTACAAAAGCCCAGCCTCAGAGATTTGATTACACTGGGAAAGAAACTTTGTTTTGCTATTTTATAACCTCCCTTCTTGCAGGAAGGTCAGTGTATGAAGATGAGCCTCCCACTGTGCTCTTAGCTTAATTACAGAGTGAGGAATAAGTTGATGGATGACCCTCTCATAAGATCACTCATCCCTTGGCCTCCTTAAGCTTCAGAAAGGATCCGGAAAAACTGTAAGAAGTCATAAGAGGAGGGACATGAGACTTCTGTAAAAAGCAAAAAATGCTTCAAAATTACAAAACCTTGTGACAGCACTTGAGAACTTCCAAAGCTGTTTTTATTTTAAAGGTCCAAAGCTGACTTCATTTATTTTTCATCACCTTGAGATTCTCTTCCTTTTGCATTTCTAGTTAATAACCAAATTGGTTTTTCTTTCCCCAGTGACCCACATAAATTGTACTTTCACAAAAAAAACCCAAAGCAAAAAAAACCCACACCAAAAACCACTTCCGAAAAAGAAAGAAAAACAAAATTTAAAAAAAAAACCAAATCCCCAACACAGTGAAAAACATTTGTAGAAAAGATTACTATATTCACATTAAAATTCACATTGACAGAAAACAAATGTATTTTGACACCCAAACTAAATAGAACTCTCTGTGTGGTAAAAAGAACCATCTTGAATGGACGACGTGTAGATGGGGTGCTTAGGGGTGTGTTTTAGTGGTGGAGTTGGCAATGTGATGTTTATAGTTGGACTTGATGATCTTAAAGGTATTTTCCAACCTGAGCAATTCTGTGACCATCACAACACAGTGGACTGGAGAGAGACATGGACCTGCCTAGAGCAGTACTTCCTCTGAAAAGACACCTGTGAAACTGCATAAACCCTCCACCCTAACGAGTCAGAGCAAGGACTGCTTCTGAGCTGCTCTGATCCCTCTGTCTCAATACAGTTCAGATATAAAATCCCATCCTTTTCTGATAATTGGTCCATGGAAACAGACCCTTTCCCACACAAAGATTTTGATTTTAATGAACTTGTGGTTTTCAAGAGGGAAATGTAAAAACCTACTTAGAAAAAGGTTAGAAAGGCAGTTATTCATAAAACGAATTAACATCTAATTTCCCCCCCTCATTTTCGGAAGCCCAAAGCTTATTCCATTATTAGAAAAAAGCAACACAATCAATCACTTGGATTCATTTTTCCATGTAAGCCTTTTCTATTTACATATGTAGTAAATTTTGATGGTAAAAATTTTACAGTAGAGATTTGAACTGTAAGCAAAATGCAAAATGTTTTGTATGTTGACTCAAATGAAAAATAATCCTTTTCTTTACCCAACAGTTAAAATCCACAATGTTTCATTTAATACACTTGATGCACAAAGAAATGAAATACATAACCTAATGGGTGAAACTCTCACAAACCCATCTTTCCTAATCGGTGAAACTCTCACAAACCCATCTTTCCCCTGTACAAACTGTTTTCTTTAGATTAGAATGACTTCATTCTCCCTAATAGTCTTTCAGCTTCTCAGCATACATTCTCTTTTTCTCCCCCTACAATATATTTTTATTTTGCAGCGAAATTTATCTGCAAGTGATGAAAAGTGCTTCCTTTCATTTCCTTTCTATATACACTCACCAATCAGAATGTAATATGCTTTTGCAGATCTTTTTCAGGCAACTTTGCTAGGGCAGATCAAGCACTTAAAACAGATTTTTCCTGTATCTCCTGCCTCATATCTAGCTACCCTGAACTCCAATTTAATAGGCACTCGGTGATACCACAGAAAGAACTAAATGACCACAAAGCCTACAACAGGAGACTACAATACTGCTTTTTCAGGTACCATTTCTGGAACTGAAGTCTGAAAAAATTCTCTCACAAGGCAGTTGGTCTCAAAGGAGGTGACTAAAACTTAACTCACTAGGGAGTCCTCAGTATAAGGAAAGCTGGGGAGGGGCTCCTTATCAGAGCGCAGCGATAGGATGAGGAGGAATGCTTTTAAGATGAAAGAGGGAAGACTTAGATTAGATATCAGGAAAAAATGTTTTCCTGTGAGTGTGTGAGGCCCTGGAAAAGGTTGGCCAGAGAAGTCATGGCTGCCCTATCCCTGGAGATGTTCTAAGGCAGCTTGGATGGGGCTTGCAGCACCCTGGTCCAGGAGAGTGGAACTGGATGGGCTTTGAGGTCCCTTCCAACCCAAACCATTCTACGATTCTATGTGAAGTTATAAGTAAGAAATACTTGTTGGGGAAACTGCGTTTAAAATCAACATTTTTATTATTAAGGAAGCATGTAGCTCCATAGGAAAATGGCACACTAGGTCCATTTCAGAAAGATCAGTTGCTGTACTCTTTTTCTTAGCCACATCAGGACCTGAATTGCAAAGGAGTATATACAAGACCATATATCCTGTAACTCTTCACAAATGTTGGGGAAGTAGAAGAAAAGCAAAAAGAATTCAATAGACCAAATTAAGTGCACGTAGGTGGATTACATTAACAATTTTTGACATATCAATAGCTTCTATTTTTTGGTGATACTGGTAATTTTTTACTATTATTCTATAACAGCACTGAATAACGTGACGGTATTGTAGATCTAAAAGTTTGAAACAGCTGGAACAGGATTTGAAAAGCAAGTCAGGTTTTCACAGGGGCTGGGGGGGAACAATTCTGTAGAAAATGCTGGGTGTCTCATTCCCTTCTCATATAGTTTCCAATCTGAGGACACATTTCCACTAAAAGAGATTTTCCCAAGAGCAACATAGCACCCAAACTTGCACTGAAATGTTGTTGAGAAGAAACCCAAACACTTGCTTACTCTTCACTAAATATAAATTATATGTGTGTTAGTACAACACATTTAATTATAATTCTGAGCTTTATTTCAACCAACTAATACTATTAGCAGGAAAATTACATCAATTTCTTCCAACAAAAATAAACCTCAACAATATTTAAAAAACAAAATAGGGACCAGTTTCTTCCCCAAATCCACAGCTGCAGCTAACGTGGACATTCCCCATAAATGTGTATGGGCTGGGTCATGGACATCCAAGAAAAGACAGTGAAACTTTACTACATTAATTCTTCCCTAGTGCTGCCATAAATAGTTCCCCTAAAATCAGCATTTTAAGGGACCGCACCAACAGAAAAACCCAAAGAGAATGATGCCCACAGGTACTTCAAATGTTTTACAAGCAGAAATAAACTATTACACTTGTGAAGCCTTCTTCACTTTGCATTCATGAAGCTCTCACTGTAAAGGGGGACTGTGCATTAAATCCCCAAGGGCAGGACTGGGTCTGAGGCTCCAAGCCTCAATTTAAGCAGTAACCCACCACACAGGACAGCTCAAGATGCACCTCGTCTTCACAATCCCTTGCTGGCTGTCTACAATTCTTCATAATATTTGCTACTTTGAAAATGCAACTTCCCCTCCCCACTCCTCAAGAAAAAAGGTAAAGAAAATAGCATGTGCCATTCTGCCATTGATTCCCTTTAAGAAACTCTGCACTTTATTAATCTCTGTCAAGCATTTGGAAGCAGACATTCATACGTCCCAACAATTGAATCCAACTCCACGGGCAGTGCCAATTCTTCTCCAACGCAAGGGTGACATGCTACACTGCTCATAGGTCATCTAATCAGCAGTGAAATAAAGAACTGCCAGACCTAATAAAACTTAAGCTATCCACCTGAATGAAGTGTGTTGCGCATACCACCAGCAACTGGTGTACTAAACACGCATTGCAGCATTTAGAAGCCTGACTTTAAACTCATTCCAAGTCAAAGATTTCCATTTTAATGGATTTGTTTCTGTTTACACAGAAGCATTTTGCTTTGCCATCATACTAAGACATAAGGAAATACAGCAGGCTAAGCAAACAAAGACTTGTAGTCACATAATTTGATGTAAAAATAGAGAAAATATATATATCTAAGGGTAAAATATAGCTCTGTATATGTGTACAACTTCCTATGGAGAGGTTGTTTTTTTTTAAAGTCAATGGATATTTTGAACACAGTAAAGGGAAGAAAGAGGGTCAGTCATAGTTGGATAAATATAAACAACCAGAAATTAACTCAGGTCTCCTCATTCTTTACAGAGCATGCACGGAAGATACAGTAGTGCTACCAGAGGGCAGAATTGCGAGAATATCGCACCTGGAGATCCTATGTTGCTCAAGACCATCTGAATGGCTCTGAGAAACCAACTGGTAGCTATGTCCTGCAGTGAGGAAGGAAACAAGCCTAAAAATGATGGCAAACAAATTTCCAAGCTGCATTTTTCTCTGTCTTCCTCTGCCTCAGCACAGCAAAAGGTCAAACCCTTCAGCAGGCAACGATTAAAAGCAGAAGGTTTTGTCTTTTCAATAGCATTACTGAATGATTTTGCCTGAGAACAATCTATGATGGAAGGAGAAGATGTAACTGCAGCTGTGCTGGCAGCTACTGACTCTCTCTTTAACCTGATTCCTTTTTTTATTAGTTCTTCTTTATCTGTTTATTGGCCCAGGGAGTACAAGGTTGGAATTGAATGAGAAACGCAAGGGAGTTTCAGTCTCAGTCAATGCAATTTTCCTCTCTTTAGAGGCAAAGCACAAAGCCAATTGCTCTCCAGAGTTCCTTAAGGTCTCATTCATCTATGAAACCACATTCATCATCTTCATCACTACATTCTTCTCACCTAACACATTGGTTCTTCAAGTCTTATAGCCTCCACCTTCTTTCCCTTACTTAATGAAACTCAAGAAACTTCAGTGCAGTCTTTTCAAAAATGCAGCAAAACAAACAGCTTTTTCTGTATGTAAATTTCACATCTAGCACGCATATCAAAAGCACATGGGGAACGTAATTAACAGCCAATTAAACAATTGCAAGTGGAAGGAAATTAAGGTGAAAAAGAAACCACATTAACTTGTTCATGGACACTGAATTCTTCAATAGGCCTTTGGAGTTGTTCCAGGAGTGAAAGCTGGGATCATGGACACAGTCAGTATATGAGCAGAAGCTAAGGAAACTCATGGTGACTTTGAAAATTGAGGAAAATTGATCCTGTGCCCTGTCCAGCAATACATAACACATGTAGTCTGCAAGTAAGAAGCAGTCCCCAAAAGATTAATGCAGTAAGAAGTATCTACATATATATTTAAGTAAATAGGGCAAGAAAAAAAATCACCTCAAATTCCATCCAAAAAATTCTGACTAGACACTAGGAAATCTTACTTAAGTCAAGAAGAGTGAAGCACACATTCTGGTTGTGGAGCAACATACAGGAGGAATATCCAGTACGGGAACAAGCGTGGTAAGTATTTGTCAGGAAAAGCAAAGGTTATTGGGGAAAAAAGGATGGCCCAAATAACTTTAAAAAAATAACTTAAGCCTGTTCTACTATGACTTAAATCAGTCACCATGGGTTGGCTGATCAGCCACCCAATAACTCTGAGGTATCTGCAGGAGAAAAAAAGCAAAGGATGTAACTGCAGGTACATCTTCAAGAAGATATTCTCACATTTAAATCATTTCAAGCAAAACCTCAAAAGAGGTCTCACTGATACACAAGCAAAAATAACTCGTAGAATCCTTGTTAGAATAATGGACAAGTTGACCAGAATTTTTTTGCAACACATTTTGACTTCATGCACAATTCTGGATGTACCTTTACACCATTCATAAATTTGTCATGAGGCCTCCAAGCCGATCCCTGCACTGATACACTGAGATTGCCTGGAATATAAGTGCTAACGCAAACAACATAGGATTTGGGTCTATGACATCCGCAACCACCTTTTCTTCAGCAACTGAGTATTCCCTGCTCACCATCTTCAAATGCCTGCTTAATCAGAACACTTAGTCAAAATATATGAGATTTTAAGTTTATTAATGTAAAAATGTCTCTAGAGCTCAATTTATATCATATTATAATTTGCTGCATTTTAAGCATGAGCAACAACTATTATTCATGCAATCAGAAATGTTTTCCTGATTGCATTTATGCAGTTTTCAAACATGTATTATAACTGACCTTATTAAATATGCTGAAGCACCACTTACACAAAATCATACAAAAGCACAGTTCCTCAATTGAACCTTCAAGTAGCACTTACAAGTATGAATCAGTGCTAATTGCTTCACATTTATCATCTCTGAAATCACATTATGGGCAAGAGTTCTCAAACAAACAGCTGTGTAGGTCACAGCTTGGCAGTAACTTGCAAGGCAAGTTACTTCCTCCCCACCCATCCCCAGACTCTTTTAAAAAAACCCTTCAAGCCAAATAATCTCAGGTTGTAAAGAACATGTTCTTTCTTTCCTATTGCTTGTATGTCTACTCTGAATTTATAAATATTCCATCAAAATACAGTAAAATAAAATCATCACTCTATGACCTAGAACCCTGAAGTTCAGATTCCAAACAGTGCCATGTACTTAACATGCAGAAATTCTGAGACTGTATTCTTGGTAATTTATTATGGGCTATATAGACTGATGTTGTAGTTTTACATGCATTTATTACAAAATAAAATGATTCATTTAAAGTTTGTAGGTTAAATAAAAATCAAAGGGAGTAAAAGTCACCTAATTCTTTAGAAAAATATGTCCCTTTTCTTCTGTAGGCAGAAACAAATTACAGAACTCGATTGCACACAACTTTCAACCCTGTATAGTCAATGACCCTTTCAAAGATGTTGCCACAACATCCTTCAAATTCAACTGGAGAGTGTTTTAAAACTGCTTTTACAAAGGTGTGAAGTGGTTCCATATAATTGTGTCTCCTAACCTCCAGCTATTAAGGTCAACCCATGTTGACTCCCAGCAGAAAACATTTTTAATTAGACTCAAGAGTTTTCTGAGCGACACCAGTTTACATCAGGAAAGGATCTGGTTTGCAGTTGTGGTTTGTTTTGTTGTCTAAATATATAAACATTCATAAAGTATTTGAATGTTACTTATGAAGTCAATGCTTGAGAACTGCATCTGGGCGCATTTGTTTGAGCACCTAATCAGCAGTTGGGCTTTGGGAATCCAGATGTGCAGAAACACTTCTGTGTTGACAGCTCGTAAGAAAACAGAAATAAATATTACAATAACCATCCTAGAATTAACCCTTCTCAGCAGATAGCACAGGAGGGACATGATATTTTCACCCGGAGGCTGTACTCAAGTCTGAAGAACCTACTATGTGGGTGTGATGTACAAAGCCCCTGATGTGAGAGAGATGGAGCACTTTGCCACCCTCTTTCCCATTAAATGACACACAGAGGCCTAAGGCCTTCTACTGATCCTATTTCCACACTGAGACTATCCTCTCTACTTTCCTTGCCAAGCAAGAAAGCCATCAATGCAGACACATGTTAAGATGTCAGTGTCTTCCTGACTTCCACAGATGTTTATTCATCTCCTTGAAGACATCAGCATTCTTCCCAGAAACTTGCAGTTAAGGAGCAAGGCCAGAAAAACTTCTGAAATTATATGAGGATAAAGTTGCTTTCAGAGGAGAATAAGGCCCTCAGTATATGTTTATGACTGCTCCGACTCATTTGTGGTACTGAAGAAGAAAAAACAACTTTACCCTCTTCTCTGCTGTCAAAAAGGACAGAATGAGACAAGATGACCATGAGTATCCAAGAGGAGTTGACTATCTTAACAAAGATACTTCCAAATAAAGAGCTAGAATCACAAGTGAAGTACAATAGCAGCAATGGGGAAGTGAATGGGGCTCAGAAACCTGATTTTACTTTTGCTTCCCTTCTTGCTTCAGTTTTTCCAGATTTATAAAATGGGAATAACACAGTGAAAGGCACTTTGCAATGGACTGGTATGAAACAATTACTATTCTGCTTCAAGATTAGAGGTAAAATGTGGCTTAAAATGAAGAAACACTGCATTGATTGACAGTGTTATTAATATTCTCACACTTCTTTGACTTAACATAATGCGATATACAGCCCTTCTTGCAAACTTGGAGAATGATGCATGCCTGATTTATCTTAATAAATCATTCTTTTTTAGCTATAACAGCAAAGCAAACTATCTAACGGTAATAAACCCAGGCCTGAGTGGTACTGAATTCTCACTTCTAAGACAATTTGATAATCAGATGCAAATCTTAAATTTTTCCAAGGGTTGTTTAAGTGGCAATGATTATCACTAAACTAATGCTAACAAGGCTATAGAAGGAATGGCAAAGCAATAGGTGAGGAATAAGAACAGCAGATTCAAAGCAAGAGGGAGTTAAGGAGGAATGAACCAAATGGCAAGAAGACATTAAAAAAAATTTGAGAGAGAGAAGAATTCTACTCTGAAATGTCGGCTTTGCTCGCTGGCACTTACTCAATAAAGAATATGCCAGGATAATATGCTGCAGTAATAAAGACACCAGGGTTCATAACATGCATCTTTTTTGGCATTTCGCTGAAATGGTAAAGTCACCAGTGCATTAAGAGAGGCTTCAAATGAGTGATATCATCTTTCTCCATCATATATAAACCTATTATATTCTTTCCAGTAATAATGAAATTCCTCTTACAATGATTTTTTCGTCACTCTTGAGAATATAATTTCTGCCTATGAAATGTTTCCCTGAAGAAACATAGGCAAAGCAGAGTTTTGCCCAAGTTACCTTCATCAGTGCATTTACCTTGGTAATATTTTCCTAGGAAAGTTCATTTCAGATGAAGTTGATAACTATAAACAGTTGTCAAATGTATTCAGTCCCCAGAAAATACAGAGAAAACATAATTAGGCGCTTCAAAGTTTAAGGATGCTTTTTTCCCCTCAAATTCAGTCTGCAGTCAGTAATATGCTTGAAGTGATGCACCATGAGACTGGTTAAAAATTTTCTATAAAAAACACACTTTGATTGAAAGCAGCATTTCTGACATTATACTGTTTCTCAAAGATGACATCTGCTGTCCTTAAAATATGTGAATGTTTTGGGGTCCCGGAACATTTTAAAGAAATCCTTCTATTCACAGTTATAGAAGACTTCATTAAGAAAAAAATTTTAGTCTTTCTACAAAGAAAAATAAGAATATATTCCACTTGATTCTAAGAATTAATGAATAAAAGATTTAATGGTTGGTTGGAAAGACAAGAAAATGGAAATCCTACTGAGACTTTACTGACACCAGAGGTTCTTATCATATAAGGAAAACATTTTCAAGTGTATTACTTACTACAGCTCTAAAAAGAGATTACACAGCTATGGTGTAACATGGAATTTTTTCAGAAATCTCAAAGATATCCAAGAAATCTTCCTGGCATATTTAGTTCCAATTCCTATGCAAGATTAAGGAAAGAAACATGATTGACAAATATTTTTTAAAAGTAATGACACCATAAAGTTTAGGTGTACTTAAGTCCTTTTGAACAGAGACTCTATTACTCCATATTTATGAAGTTTCTTACACAGCATGGACTTACTGCCCATCAGCCTTAAGCCTTCCTGTAACAAACACACAGAGATAATGCAGAGTGAAAGAACTCCAGGTACTTTTGAAGAGCGTGTTTTTGTAAATTATAAGTGTTCACAAGAGGCTTTTATAAATTTTTTTCTAACTGAAATGAATAGAACCTTTTAATTTGTGAATTGAATAAGCTGAAGGGTTAGCTGACAAACTGCAGCTATGGAATCACCATAGATGCAAGCAAATATGACTTGAGAGCACGGCAGCTGGTGCAGTCTACAGAATGTTCCTGTTTCATTGTCAGTGAAAAAAGCATTAAGCTGTTTTCCCGTCTTCATAAGGAAACAGTACAGACACAGACAGTACCCTCAAGCTGCCAACCTAATATTCAGAGGCTCTTGCTCTGTAAGTTTTCTTCTCTATTGTGTTGGGCTCTACTCTGGATTCTGCAGAGCAAAATGATTTGTTCATCCTTTTTTGATTTTGCATAAAGCTAGTCTCAGAAACTGTCAGAATGCCTTAAGTACAAAAAACACATTTAAAATTAGGGGAAAGGGCTGATTGAGATGTATGGCATCATCTCAGAAGCAGCATGCAAGGCCCTGAAAATGGACACAAAACAGCTGCCCATTTACTTGGATTTTATCAAAATAGAAGCTGGCTTGCTGATAATGACAGGGTAAAATTTAGCTGAGGACTAGGAATATACACAAATGCTTTTGATGGAAGAGATGAACTAATAATGAATGAAGCCAACTACAACAATCACAGCCGAATTTGAAATGCAGCCTAATGAGTCTGGCACAAGAAGGTCATGCTTTCTCCTAAGTATCAGAGTTAAGACTTTTAAAAAGGGAAAAGTCCTGCTTTTTCCTATTGATTTGCTGCCTTCAAGTTCTGTAACTACCGGTAAGAAAATGCTTCACACATACAGTAATGAAATATTTTATACAGCCACCAGAAACTTATTAGATCTAATTTTCTGCTCTATTAACTAGTGCCATGATTATTCAAAAATATAAGAAAATAAATAGGAATTAGGTATAAATAAAAACAAAACCAAAACCCACTACCCTCTCTTCTCCCCTAAAACAAACAAATCAAAAAATAACAAAAAATGTTGCAACCCAACATGGCACAGAAGAAACTTCTTAACACACAGTTAGTCCAGGAGCACGTCTGTGAGCTCTGTTAAGTTTGAGAGCTCTGGTTTTGCAGTCCTCAGCAGGAAGCTAATATCACCCTTTCATCACAACAAAGACGCACAGTGCATTTGAAGTGGTTTTCATTATCCTGAATATATGTTAATCTCCTTAAACATGAAATAGATTAAACAGATTCATCCTTACCTCAGAGAAAGAGAATTCCCAGACTATAAGGGAAAGTATTTCTGAGGCTTTAAAGTACAAGAAGAGAGACGCAATGTTCCGAAGATACTGCTAAAATGGCAATATCTTTTTATGCTTACTTTTCATGAAGCTGTTTGCAGGGCAAAAAGCTTTCTTTGCAATGGTTTCTAACAGCTGTAGGATGTCTCAGAAATTTTCAACCCCATAATAACTCAAGGGAAGGAAATTATTTTGTGATTTTTTTTTTTTCTTCAGCTCCTCATTTTCCTCATTCTATTAATCATCTTGTATGTATGACACTACTGCAAAAACTCCATTTAGGAAGCCAAATGAAGCCAAATAATTTTGGCAGACAGACACATCAGTCATTTGTGCTTGACTCATTTCAAATGGCATTGGTTCCTTTCAAGTTTTCCTCCCTCAAATGGTTCAGCAAGCGAGCTTGTTTTAAAAACTATTCAGTTCTTATTAATAGTACTTTAGTAACATTATTCTTGCTTATTAAAGAGCATAAATCCTTTTTTAAAGTGAGCCAAAACAACCACTATCACCTTACCACTTAGTGCTGTGTAGCATTTTAGCTTGCTCTTTCATAAATGAAATTTCAAGTTGCTTTTACAGTTCTGTTTGATTTAGAAGGTCTCCTGAAGATCTGGTGTTTGGGTTTCACAGGGTACATCAGCTCATCTCTTCACAAGTTTGAGTTGCTGCCTGTAACTGGAATCACTCTCCATATTTATCCAGACCTCTATCACTCTTAGTTTACATGGTTTTAGGTATGATCAATCACATGCCTAACTTAAAGTCTCTGCTCTAGTTATTGTGGGTCTTCTGAGGTCATTTCTCCAGAATTACCACAGTGCTTGTCTTTATAGCTCTCCAGCCATACCTTATGTAGAGGGAAAGTGTTTTTATTGAGGATCTTCCTACGTTTTCTCTTTGAGAGAAAGCAGGAGGATGAGACAAAGAAAGACTGATAAATTCAGCCTTCTGATTCTTCCATCAGCCAGTCCAACCAGTCACTCCTTGAAGTATAAATCTTCGATATTGATACTAGGATTCAAGTAATTTTAAATCACTTCTAACAGCCATTAATTATTAATGCTAAAAAAAGCACATCATCCATCATATAGCAGAGTCACTTGTGCCACCAAAGCTCCCACACAGACCCAGGAAGGCTTTGCAATGATCAAGGTACCTATGCACATACCAAATGTACTTTTGTTTCTGGCAAAAGTAAGCAAGAAGGTTTCATTGCTGCCCCAAGGGAATGAGGCAATGCCCAGCATCCCCAGGGAAAGCCTACAGGAGGTTACGGTTCAGAGAAACCAACTCTGTTTTCCAAATATATATAAAAAGCTAAATGCCATGCTTTGGTCAGTCAGAAAAAAAATGCTGACTCAGGGAGATCCTTCCCTTCTTGAACCACAGATTAAAGGTATATTTCTAAAGACTGTAGGTGGCAAATCCAGGTAGGGAAGCTTCTTAACTTCTCTTAGAGCTGAAGTAGCAACCTTAACACAAAAGTACTGTGAAATCGCATAAGGAAGACATGGAGCCTGCTTTCCTTTGTTAATCGATTTGTATATGTGCACGGAAAGGACAAATCAATTTTATTGGTCCTGTGGCAGTTTTCTGAGTGAAATGGCATATAGCAAAGAAAATCTTTAAATTTCAAGGGAAATTTCAAAGGCCCTTGTGAGTACAAGAGCAGAAACACTTACCACTGGATATAGTAACTTCTCATGACCAGAGGCTGCAGCCTGCTCTCTGTTTCTGCAGCATCCTCAGATTTATTCTTGTGCCCCATTACAGGAATACTCTACATCCTGTGGAGCTTGCAGCAATATGCTTACACTCAGCTAGCAGTTTTCTAAATTGCCCATTGAACAACACACAGTGAGGTTGTTTTATACTTCGCATGTAGCACAGGCTGCAATTATATCAACATGTCAAGTTTAATTACAAACAAGATGCATAAACTTTCAGAATTAGCGCATAGAAATTATATGGTATGTTCTACTGGAAAAGCATGCAAATTATTTCAGCTTTGTTGTTGGGCTCTAACAAGATTATGTTTTTAAAAACTACTTCTTCTATACACACCCTTCAGGTATTTTTACAAGGACTTCTTAACAAGCTGCACCTCCTATTCTCAGTTCTACCAGAGGAAGGTTTAAGAGGGACTGTAATGATGATCCATAGGAATGAGATTGGACTGGTAAGTCACTTTTCAAGAGCTGAATTCTGGAAATTAGTTGAGAAGAAAGCTCTGAATTGCCTCTAGCCCCTTGGAAATTCACACAATTAGACTGTTTTACTGCATCAGCTAAATTCTGTCCTCAACACATTCACTGCAAAAAGACTCCAACCTCACTGCAAAAAGACTCCAACCAGATTTGACTTATAAATGGCTACAGACCACTTACAAACACAGCAAAAATACAGTTAATTATATTACTCTACAATTCTATGCTAATAGTCTTCATCTCTTATCAATGATGTTTATTTGGACATAAATGACCTAACGTTTTTCAGGAATCATTCTAACAAACTGCTTTGGTACAGATCTTCAGTCAGTACTCAGGTTATCAAGAATGTTATGCACTGAATTTGCTATGTACCTCTGGTGTTTTCCTAATGTTATTTTTTTATGTTACTTCCAATACATTTTGTCTCACATGACTTTGACATCAAGCAAACCTGTCCTATTTCATTCCATTTTAACCAAATCAAAAATTCACAAACTCAAGCTTTATAGTCTTAGCAAGATAATATTCCAGTTGTTTCATGCAGAATTCTGTTCAGATAAGATTATTTAAAAAAGATCCAACACACAACGGAAACCCTTTCTTTCACTTATTGTGATATAACATGATCAGCATACAATAAAGGACAAATAAACGTTAGCTTGTCTTATATCCTACCAGCCAAATGCAGGCCAGAAGCAGTGAATGTAGAAATAAAAAAAATATTAAGTTTATTATTTCTCAATTTCAGAGGCAGCAAGTCTTCTAAGAGTGCTATTTAGCAGCCTGCTTGTGAATGAATGAAAGGCCATATCAGCTGGTTACCCCTCTACCAACACTAAGCCACTAGAAAACATGAAGGCTCCATTCTAAGGGTCATTAGAGAAGATATTCCAGTGGTGCTGGATCTGAAACTGCACAAATCAGAGTGCTCACAGTCACCACATTTATGGAATACAGTAGCAAATTTGCATCCCTGGCATTTAATTCTCTTCCCTCCTTCTGACAGGCTGTAAAACTTAGCAGAACATAACACACACCAGACATAAACTGGATTACAATAAACTGGACACACACCAAGCAATCCTTGTGTTCTTGGAACAACCTCGACAACCTCCACAAAATCTTCATTCCAGGAAGTGGAGGAATTTAAATACAAGGCTAAAGCAAGACACACATACACACACAAAATAAAAGATGCAAAGTGTATTTACACAGAACAAAAGAAATAGTCTTCTGTCATTAGGGGTTCTTTCATACATGGTCTGCATAAAAATTTTAAAAATAAAACAATGCCTCCTACCCTAGTTTTGGTTTAAATGAAACTGATTACTCCAACCTCCCTTTAAATTTTTCTATTTTGAAAGTGATCTAAAAAAAAAAATCACCTTTCCTGCTTAAGCTGACCCTGAGAAGTATTCAGCTTCCTTAGCTACAAGATTTACAATGATTCTGCTTTTCTAGATTAAATTGATTAAAATCTAGTGCAAAAGCAGCAAATGATCTATTGAAACGTCATTATGGAAAACATAAGGACAATAAACTGTTCATGAAGAAAGGAAACTCAAGTTACTGGCTCAGTCTACTCTTCTGAACAATACTGGAATAAATCTATAGCCTATCTAGTGTCTACAGGATTAATGATTCTGTAACTCAAAAAAATCTTGCAACAATGAAATCTATTAAAGACAATACAACAAAAAAAAAGAATGCAAGACATAATTCTTCTAAAATCTTCAAACCAGTGCTATCAACTGCCAGAGACCAGATCATCCTCTTCTCATTTTCATTACATCCAAATCTGATGACTAACCTGTTCATTACTTTCTGCCCCTCTCAGTTTGGGACTTCTACACTGAAAGAGTTAGATTCCAGCTGTAATATCCTCAGAACTTTGAGGTTTCAAAAGCTTGTTCCAACACTGTTCATCATTCTTGTCCTGCTTACTTTGGTGTAATAAAATATTACCACAGCTATCATTAGCACTGCTAAGATCTGATTAAGCACAGAGCACAGCACTCTCAACACATCTGACCTATTATAAATCCTTTTTGATCTCTATGTTGCTTTTAGGTAAACTATTTAAATTATTGATTCTTTTTCCCACAAGCCAATTGCATTTAAACTGAGACTTTAAGAAAGCCAAATAACTCCTTCTATTGACCATGCAAAGGTTTGCATCTGTGTGCTGGAATAAAGGTTGGGACACGGTGGACAACCCTCACTCACTGTTTATAATTCACTTATAATTACACACAGCACTTTGTAAAAATTTTAAGTTGACATACTTGCAGTAGACAATACAACAGGACAACTGCTCAGAGACATTCAAAAGCTATTCAAGACGTTGAAGAGTTGCACAGAAGCACTCTGAATTATTTTTATAAGTACTTTCTTTTCTCAACCATTACGTTCAGCAGTAAGTAATCAACTGTCAGCTCTTGTACGGCTGTTCACAGGGGTAGGGATGTTACTTCTATAACTTAAGAGTCTATTGAAGCACATCTGTTGAATGTAGAGAGGAGAAAATAATCCAAAAGAATACCTCACTGTAATATGAAGCAGGAAAAAAAAAATCCAAAATGAAGAAATATGTTGATTAATGTTTTCTAATTTACTTTTAAAACCATGCTTTAAAAATATATCTATTTTTATAAAAAATTTCATTTCACACACACATCTTCTGTTTCATTTACAGTAACTATCACATCCACTAGATTAAAGCGTTGAGACACATATAGATCAGTCATTGCAACTAAAGACAACTTAAAGAGCAGAGAAGGAAGCTTCAAACTGTGAACCAGATGGCTCCCTCCCCCTCAAATTTGCCTCCAAGTTATTCTGTCCATTTACAATGAGGTTTCCCTGTCAAAGTAACAGGGTTTGGAAACACGTATTGTGGTATCAATGAAAAACTCCTAGAGACTGGGAAAAAAAAACCCCAAACCTCCTCTGTCTTCAGGGGATTCCTGTCCCACCTGGTACAGAAGTCTCATTTTGAAATGTCAATCTGCATATTGGAAAACCAGATCTCTGAAATTCTCAGCAGCAACTGCATTTACTGGATTATGGAACTCTACTTATTAGATAAATGGGAGTCTCAATCTGTCAAAACTTACTTTCAAGTTCATTATGTCAGAAAATTGCTCTTCCTGAAGCATTTAAAGCAAACTCTCACATGTTTATGAATATGAAAAAAATGTGCTTTGAAATTCTTACTCTCCAGATGGTGCAGAATATGGAGCATAACCATAAAACTACATGTTTACAATGCATGTGAGCAGAAAGATTATAACATTAATGAATTCTACTTTTCACCATCCTAACTTTTTTAAGAGTAAATTGTAGTTTTCCAATGTAGAGTCTCATTTTTATCCATTTTTTAATGCTTCAAAAATCAATAAAAACGTCACAAAGGTTTTATTTTTTTTCCCCAAATGGCATTACCATATAAATGATGAAAATCCCACAGGCATAGTCTTTTATTTTAGAGCTACTTTGCTTTTAGAGTGAAATAAAGCATTACCTGAACAAAGTTGTTACCTCTTATGTCTTATGTACCCTGATCATGGACATCTTCAAGTTAACAATTCCTTAAATAACAAAAGGGAAAAGGATGAGAACTGACAGTGGGAAAAAAGGTGTCGTCCAAATGAAAAAATGTGTCATCCAGATGTTTCATATTCAGATCCCAGCTGTATAATCTTCGTCCTCTAGGGTAAGGATGTGTCTTGTCCCCCAGACCTGTGTTGTCCTTAGAGTGGCACTGTCCCTTTGCCCTGCCATCTCAAATCTGTACTTTGATACATACAGATTATTACTTAAGAACTTAATATTTTCCCTGGCTCCTCCACAGATGCAGTGTTTTTCACTCAGTATTTCTGGGCACACTCAGATACTTCCTTCTTGCTCCAGTCTACACATGGCAATAGTGAATCCAGCATCTCTGAGCTATGGATAAGGTTATCAGATAGCAATACGCACTTCAGCTCATCTGAAACCCACACCTGATATAATGCCATTTCCCTCTGTGCTGCAGAGTGGAAAATCAAGTACATTTTTACATGCCAAGTTCCTGTGTAAATTTCCCATCAGGAAACCCAAGGGTTACCAAGGTGTGACAGAGAAGAGAATGCCCTACTCCCACCCTCTCTCCAGCATATTTCCTTCTATGCCCCACTTGTGAAGGATACCTTACTACTGGAGAGGAAAGGCCACATTCTTTCATATTTCCCACTGAAGATCTACATTTCTTTGTCCTCTTTTGTGAAATAACTAGATTATTTATCTTTCAAACAGAAGATCACTAGTGGATATTAAATATCAAGATTTATCAGAACCATAACCTGGCAGCAGTCACTTTCATGCTGCTGATTGCCTCTTGAGTAAACCAGATGCATTCATTTATATTCTATAATATTTACAAGTCTTTTTAGCCACTGGTTAGTGATGGTTATGTCAGACGATCCCATCAGACTTCATGCTTATCTACCCACAAGTATTTCTTTTTAGCCACTGGTTAGTGATGGTTATGTCAGACGATCCCATCAGACTTCATGCTTATCTACCCACAAGTATTTCTTTTTAGCCACTGGTTAGTGATGGTTATGTCAGACGATCCCATCAGGCTTCATGCTTATCTATCCATAAGCACTCCTTAAAAAACTCCCAAAGCAACAGATTGAGATAACGATGTCTTTTCAGTACATACAGAACAAAATTCCCACTTGGTACAGCATGTTAAATGATCATTGAATGCTCATGTTTATTCAGAAAGAATTTAGAGACTATGGAATCTTCAGACCATATTTCAGCCAATGCATCAAGGACTCTACCATGATGCTGATCAATGAGAATATCTTTTGCACACAGCTACAAATATTATTTCAAGTACCTATAAGAAAGCCTCACTTCATGAGCAGAAACTTGGGTGTAAAATAATGTTCTCTTAAAATCTTTACCTTAGATATTTTACAACATGGAAAGACTGACAGTCACAGAATATACTGAGAAAAAAGGTCTCATCTTGCTGCTATACAAGAATGGAACTGCTGGAAGCTCCTGCAGATTACAGGTTCAAGCTATGAAGAAATAGACACCTAGAGATGCTTTCAGGAAATGCAAAGCCTACTAGGTTCACCCATCTAAATCTCTCAAATGTTATATAAAGGGCATCAGCAATGCACAGCCATGGTTTTCTCCCCATCTTCAAAATGCTAACCAAAACGAAAGATTAATAAATCTTCACTGTGTCAGCCAGCAATCCACTAGCTTGTCCCTTCCTCACCAATTAAAAGAAATATTCTGAAAAAAATTATTCACTTGGACATTACAAGCATTTTGATGGACAAAAATGGCCTTTTAGAAATATCCTAAATGCATTTCCCTCCAAAGCTTTGTCAGAGTTGTACACTAGGTGTCTATTAATCAGCATGCTATTATATTCTAAATCCTTAATGGCCACAACTGATACAGACATTTTAGGGCGTCTTTACACAAATGAAACCAGGAAATCTGGTAAAAATAATCTGATCATTACAAAAATGAATCTCAATCAAATCAATACTTGTTACTTCAGCTGATTCTATCCACAGACAGAAAGAAAGAAGGAAAGAAAACTTCCCTTCTGATAATAATCTTTTGGTAACTTGTGCAGCATCTGCTGAAGATTGCCAGGCAGCAGATTTTTGTCATGATAAAAGGATATATTTATTAAATTTATGGAAACTTAAAGATCCACTATTTCCAGTTTCAACTTCCAAGTGCTTGCCAGACACAAATTATGGATTATTCTTAAAACATATCAAATAGAAAACTTTTGCCATTTCTCCCAGGTCACGAGGTTAAAATATCTCATTTCTGAAGGTACAGATCAGGAGCAATTCTAATTAAGGCAGCGGAGATGTATGGTGGTAAAGGGAAATTATAATCATCTCCCCTCACATCCAAAGTATCATAGAGCCACCTGCTTTGTTATAAAACACTCACGTCTTCTCAAAAGAATACAAGACAATCAGACAATTAAGATGAAGAAATTATTCAGTTACAGTAAAGTTTTAGTTGTGTTTGTGCACCTTGAGAATCTCTGTTCAGCTACACAGCACAAAATAATACAATACAGGGATTCTATCGTAAATTTGAAACATTACTTTTTATTGACAATGACTTTCACAAGTATGAGGATAACTTTATACTGTTTTTGGAGTTCAGGATTGTCATCTGTCACCACAAGTTTTGCTGTGATTACCTCTAATCTTTATCCACTCAATGGAAATGAAGTCCTATGATTGTTAAAGCAGGAATTCTGACGTTACCGAATAGCTTGTAGAACAGCTTATTAGTATTATTGCTACAATGAACTACTGACCAACTTTCCACAAAAATGAGAAGTACAAAATAAAATCTAGGACACCTCTAAATCCTGTAATTTATTGGTCTTTACCACTGTATGAATGTATTTTTTCTATATCATATTAAAGAAAAACACTGTAACTACTAAAAAATACCCAAGTATCACACTTGTTTTCTGTGGAATAAGAAAAAGAATAGCCTGTAAGAATCTCTTCTGAATAGGTCACATTTCATCTCGATATTCACCTATTTTAGAATATTACCATTTTAATATCACAATGCTGAGAATTTTTGGCCATCTATAGACTATAATCTAAAATATGTAATATTGCATG
Organism: Dromococcyx pavoninus; assembly: GCA_033558185.1. NCBI lineage: Eukaryota > Metazoa > Chordata > Aves > Cuculiformes > Neomorphidae > Dromococcyx > Dromococcyx pavoninus. The sequence continues at coordinate 1,292,495 of JAUMJL010000064.1, read as the reverse complement.
CAGTATTTAAAGAATTGCACATGTAATCTGCCACAGAAATGTGAAAACTCTGCAACTCAAAGACACTGGACTTGGTAAGATTTGGTGCCATTTTAATGTGAAAACTCTTGTTCAATTCAGGACTATATATTGCTTTAGCTTAAAGTATAGAAAGATAGTGTATCAGAAGATAAATGAATATTGATATGAAAAGTAAGATTCATCTAAGTCAGTATCCTTTAGAAAACAGGAAAAAGCAGGCACCATTCCTTTCATGCTAACACAGACCCCAAATGGGGTCAGATGAATTGCAGCCGAGAATTAATTGTCAGTAGAATTCTATAATGAAAAAAATCAAGCTGAACTGCTTCCCTAGTGGTATGGACACTGATACCAGTTACTCGGAGAGACATTTTCATTACCCCTTCATACAAGATGCTCCCTGAAACCAAGACCTGTCCTCCCCTTCAAAAAAAATGGAAACAGTTTATAGGTGACTTTGCCCTGCTGAGCCAACATATGGTACTTCAGTTTATTCACTGCAGGTGTTCCTGCTGGAACCCTGATTATTTCAGTTAACTATGGAATGATAAACAGGGAACACAAGAATAATGAGAAGCAAGAATGGAAAGGAAAGGTCAGGGAGAAGTACTAGCACTTTCAGCACCTGAGATTTCAGCTTAGGGAAAGCTCAATTCTCCAGGGAGTCAAGAGCCATTCATGGCATGAGGAAACCATTTACCACAGTCCAGCTAAGGTATTGATAGGGCCACAGCATGGTGATCTTTGCAAGCCTCACAAATGCTGGTATGTTATCTGTATTTGTCAATAGAGGGAAAACTGTATTAACAATTATCACTGTAATGGCAGGAATGGCAAGTAACATTATTCCCACTCCAAAGGTGTTTGAACAGCAGGTGGGGGTACACAGTAATTCAGTGACTTCAGTCAGACAGGAAACCTGAAGGGACATAACATAAAAGCCAGTTTTCTAAACCCCAGACTTGCACCTTCATGACGGAATTGTGCTTCCTCTGAGATACGGCCACAGTCAGAGGGTCACAACTGCAATCCCTGCGTATTTGTCATCTTCATGAAATCCCTCCAGAACAGCTCCAAAAAGGCCAAGCAGTGGGATAAAGACTTGTATCTATGCAGATGTGATGGATGGCTTTAATACAGTACAAGTGACACTTAAAACCTGCAGCTGCTACTCTAGCCCTCAGCTCACACGTAAGGCATTTCGATATCCTTCATTCCAGTCATGGGTAAGGATGGCAGATTTTAGTTACAGCCTGGTTTCAATTTTGTGTACGGGCTGATTAATCAGGCTGTATGTGGGAGAAATTGATTTCACTTAGATGGAAAACTCAGTAACAGAGTAGCAGCTGTGTTGTACATAAAATAGCATGACTAGGCGTGCATCTGTGGGTATATAAGATCCAAATAACATCCTTTAGCTTGCACTATGTGAATCAAACCAAGTTACCAGATTATATGACTAATATTATAATGAGGTATTTATATTTATTTATTTAAAATGCTATAATAAGGTATTCTGAACCAAAAGCAGTGCACTGCCATATGGGAAACAATTGAAAATTCAGAATTCAAACGGATTCAAACTTTCCCTCATTTAATTGAAATTCTTTTGTTTATTTTTAAGGCATTTTCCCTCACCAGACATATTACAACAGTGATACAGAAATAGCATAGAGAGCCTACCTGCTGAGTTAGTGTCCAGATTCAAGCCCTGCACTGATTCAAATATGAAAGCAAACAAGGCTTCGTGTCTCTCTACAAGTGAGAGAAGCAGTATCACAGCAATGTGGCCAACTGACACTCCTTCCTTTTTCTAGTCTCCCTCTGTCCTGCCTTTCTGAAATTTTATACCTGTTTCATTTTCCTGGTTTGCAATAACATCTAGCAGTGCTCACACTCCTTGTCACGGACTTGAGAAAGACATCTTCAGTTGGCCATTTATTTAACTTCAATCACACAAAACAGAACCTGTGCTCCTTTAAGGAGCCTATCACCGGGGCTTAAAGTTACTGGTACCTTCCTAAACACTTGCATTTATCACTAAATAGAAAAAAATTTTACAGAACATTATTCAAGGATAATACAACTCAGCTCAGCTCATCTTAGGCTTCTCTGTTACACAGCAATGCCATAGCAACTGATTTGGTTTACAGTCTTTTAGGAATTCCAGTGTTCCTGAAACTATGACTTCTCAGAAAGCAATTCTCTCGCTATGCCTGTCCAGGTTCACACCATTATCTCTGCCCAACAAACCATGCTGTAAAGCACTTGTTTTGCCTCACTCTCAATCCCATCAGTCATCCAAATGGCCATATAAGAGCTCTCTTCCATGGGAATGCCATCATTTGGCAGCTAAACTCAGGAAAGCCACAGGACTTTGGATCAGGGTGCCAGAGCACAGCCACCCACCTGCCTGCCACAACAGCCTGACAAGGCCACCTCAGGATCCCAACGTAGGAAACATCTGACACGTGTTACCAGAGCTGGCCACTGACAGAGAATGCCATTTCATCAACTCTTGAAAAGGTTTAAATTCATTCCCTTATTTCCTAGCAGAATAAAATTCCTAAATATTTGAAAACTTCTGTAGAAGTAGAAATTTACTGTGATGTCTGTTTTCCAGACCGCAAAATAAACATTTTCAGTGCTCAGCTCTTACTAGTTAAGCCAAAAGAGCTCCACAGCTTGGAAAACATCCATACTTGAAAATGGGACGTTTAAAAGATACCCATGAAATATTTAGTGGTTCGAAAGAAATGCTGATTTTGAAAAAAATGCACTGATCAGTTCTATTGATGACAGAGAAGACAATGGTGAAGGGAGATGTGGGCCTATTGTGTGTTTACTTTCGTTTCTGTGTTCAGGCGAGTTTTTAATTGCTAAAGAAATTATTTAAAATAAACTCACTAAAAAAAAAAATAAGAGATCTGAGATTCCCAGAAAGAAGCAAGGTACAGGTGCTGGAGAGAAGGGAGCTGCTTCCTGCTAGAAAGCTGCTCGATAGCTGACTGCGGAGCACGTGCACAAAAATATAATGGATTCTGAGAAAATAAAGCGAGTTTTTAGGACATTTTTTTAATCCACACTGAGTATTCATTAGTTATTCTAGATAACTGATTGTGGCAGATTTCTGTTCTTTACTTCATGGTGGCCCATTTCTCATTTACATTTCCTTCATTTTAATGTCACTGCATTGTCAGAACAGCCAAAAGGGGCCTCGAAGGTACAATTAGACACTATGGCTGTGTAATTTTTAGTTCTTTGGTTTACTTTAGTTATCTCCAATCCTACATTCTGTAAACCTTATTGTCTACAAAGGTTTTCGAGTTTTTATCCCTATGTTATCATGCTCTTAACACCTTGTTTTCACAATCAGAACGACTTTGTTTTAGCATAAACCACCTATCAGCTGTTATGAGCTTTTCAGATGCAGAGTGCAACAAACATCTCCTCTTTACATGTATCCTTTGTTAAAATTCCTTTCTGATTACATGCCATTTAGAAGGATAAACTTTAGGATGTCAGAGCAAGTTTTCCAAGGATTTCAAATGCCAGGTATCCTTGAAATCGAATCTTTTACTAGCAATTTTCAGCAACAAGTGGAAAAGGAGGGCAACGGGAAAATACAGTGAATTCCAGACTTATTTGCATGTAGACTTTGGCATGCCTGTCTCTACATTTGCTTTGTTCAGCGTTCTTACTATGAAAGCACAACACATGCAGAAAGCAACCCAATTCTTAAACACTACTGCTGAATCTCCACTTTAGAACTGGATTGCAAGAATTGTCCCAACATCCAGTTAAAAATACTAGAATAAATTTGTACAAGAAACGAAATTACACGACTGATAAATAAGATATATTTATTTCTCCCATCTCCAGGCTGGAGCTATTAATATCAGAAGAGCAAAGAAATTAAAAAAACTGACTGAAACCCATTTGATAAAAGCTCCTCCACAACTGCTTTCTTCTATATGTATTTTTACACACTATTTTTTGGGAGCAGTTCCAAGTATATAGAGTAGAATATTACTTTGAAAGGCTACTTAGAGTCTATGCAAATATTCCCCTCAGAAGGGTCACTAGAAATAACATCTCAAGATCCAGCAGTTAAACAGCATCCTTTCTTCCTTGCTTCATTTGCTGAACCAGCTTGAAATGGTTACGTAAGGATGATGCACCATAAAACTGAAAGAACTGCACTATCACATAAAGAGAAAAAAAGAGACACCCTAATACTTGAAAACCACATTTTATATAAGCGTCACGCTTAGAAAATGACAGCCACATCCACTGAAAAAGAACACTGTGTCTCAACTCCCACAGAGCACAGCTCAGCAGGAGTCACATGCATCACAACTGTTTGTGCAACCACTCAGTAAGGACAACAAAATTCAGCTGTAAGGGACCATCAATAGCTTATGAAGCCTCTGCCTCTTTTCTTTTCCCTCCCCCATCCCACCAGAAAAGGGAATAAATACTGCTTGTGGGTCCTTTAGATTGTTTTGTCTTCCAGAGCCAACTCCTCAATACCATCTGTACTTAAAGCACTGAAGTCAATGCCACTTAATTTCCATTTGGCAGTTTTAAAGCACAGTAAGAGGAGAAAAAGCAAACTAACTTAAATCGTTTTGGCTGAACCTATTTGTATCAGAGCATGAATCACAGAATCGCCACACTATTCAGGTAGGAAGGGATCACAGGATGTCTCGAGTCCAACCTCCTGGTCAAAGCACAAATACACAGCTTATTTCATGTTACGGGACACCCAATACATGCAGAAATAGACAATTTTTTAGACGAGTCGGTGACGTGCACTGAATTTTTAGGACTGCCCTCATGGTCCATTACTTTCAAGAATACGCCTTGCAGCCATTTGTTCTAAAACTGGATCTGGACATCTGGGCTCAATCACCTCAGCACCTGTTCCTTACAGGAGTCAGGGACTGCCATTTATTTCTGTGGGAGATGTTTGCCCCAAATTCCAGTTAATAGGAACTCTTCAGTATTTCTAGCTGCAAAAGGTATTATTTCTGAACTACACAGAACTAAGCATCTTCTGAACCACATAGTAAAATGGCACTGACTGATCAGGAAGCAGTGCTATATTCATACAGTGCTGTCGGGAATTTCCATACCACAAGCTTCCTTTCTACAGAAGTCATTCCACAAAATTGACTTTTACCTCCTTTACTAAAGGCAATAACAGAGTTTTCTAATATTGAAGAAAGGGTATCTGGGAGAATTTCTCTATCAATTGGCCCATCATGCTTTCTCATGAACAATATTGTAAACCAATGCTCCATTCAGGTGCAACACAGTGTATTACTTTGCCCCAGAGAAAAACATTTATTTATAATGCTTTTATTGATCTTCATTTTTGTCATTTGCCTGAATGCTGCTAAAAACACGGTATAAGCAAAACACCCCAATGCTTAGAACATGCCAGAAGTCTCAATACACAACATCACAACAACCACGGTGATCAATATTTTCCTTTTAGCCACTGCTGGAACAACATGAAGTTACCCTTCAGACACTTCTGATACAACTCCTTAGGATTAAGAGATATGGTCTTGACTATTAAGGATGTTCTTTTCATGCCAGTGAACACCAGCTTTAACTATGCTTTCAAAGGTTTTCATATTATCACTTGAGTGATGCTACAGGTGACATACATATGAATTCTTGATGATGCTCTCTTTCTGTGCTAACAGAGAATCTATATTAATCATGAAAAATCTCCAGAAAACTACTCAATATGCAACAATAATAAAGCATATCATGATTTCAGGAAAAAAAAAAAAGCCAATATCTGGGGGGGGTGGGTGTAGAGTCCCTGAAAAATGTCTGGTTTGCTTCATTCTGCTGATGCAGAATTACTGGGATTATATCAGAAGATTTTTGGCTAACAGTCAAACATCATCCATCATAAAAGTATTCCAGAATTATTCTTTGTGATTCTATCAATTTCATTATTTTGGAGAAGAACAATGGCTTAAAAACAACAACAGTGAGTCAGCCCCGAGTATCTGAACTCTTTCTTGTAGACTGGCTTGCATAGAACTGTGTGGGATAAAAAGAGAAACGGCTAGAATCTGAGTTATTTATATGAAGAATAAAAGAGAATACTAAAAAATAAAATCCATAAATCATTAAGTAAACACAACAAGAGGAAAGGGAAATTATATTTCTTAAGAACTACACCAAAACATAATAATTGATTTCCAACAAAAGCTACTATTCAATAGATAAGCAAACATGCTCACTGTATTCTCAATGATCCAGTCTTTGTCAGCTCCATAAATCACAATAAATTACATGCAACATATTTAAAATAAACAAATACAGAATTAAATGATCCCTTGAAAGAAAAATAATCACCAGTTTAGAAATGGTTTTGAAACTGTTAACTTGTATAAATGGAGAATTATGAGTCATACCTGATTCCACTCAACTCCCCGTGGTAACAATAGAATAATACTTAATTCATTAATCATTGGAAAAAACAGTAATGCTACAAACAAGTTGGGACTGCTGCATTAAAGTTCTCCATAATGCAAGATTAAAGCCTGGCTTACCCAGTAAGGGCCTAGCCAGATATATTGCCATTTATTAAACTGAACCTTCTGTCTGTCTTGACCTTTTTAGTGAACAGCCTGCCCTGGAAATCAAAGCTATAGGGCACTTTGTTTTTCCTGATCCAACAATGCCTTTGATTTGCTCACAAGTCACCAAGTTACAGAGTCACCACGTCAGCTTTCTATGTTTTAAGCACTCTCTTGCCAAGGTATCAGTGTTACGGTAGCATTGGTCAGTCAGACACTCAAGAGTCTTTCCAACAGACACTGGAACTGGCTTCTGGTGTTTTAGTGGCAATTCTCAAGAGCTTATCAGCACCTGTGTTGCCATATCTACAGTATTTCTTAACATGTTCTGATTTCTTCTTTAATATCTATTCAGTATGCTTCCCATGCTCTTAATTTTCCATTACAGCAAGGGATTTGTAATAAACACTTGATAAATACAACATTTCTCAGAGGCATCACTACAAATCTTCCATTGCTTGACAGAATTACCACATAAATGCTAAGATGCAAGTGCAGTGACTTTCAACAACTGAAAGAAAATCACTAATTACAATTGCATGGAAAACGCATAAAATTAAAGTAAAATTTGTCTGTCCCCAAATTCGCTTGCAGCTGGGTCAGCAGAGCCTCTACTAGGCTGAAAAAAAGTAAGCAGGGCAGCTAGAGCAGCATCGCACTGCAGAGACCTGAATTCTATTCTTGGCTCTGCCCTTCACCCAGAAGTGTCAAAACCAAAATTGACATCATCTCTGTGCTTCACACTCCTGAAGTGGAAACACGCTTTGTGACTGCAGAGCAAGCAAGAAGTGCAAGAGTAACGGTTTCCCATTAGTCCAGCCTCACCATAGACTTGTTAAGACACCTTTAAATCTCAAGAACAGTGAGAAAGCTTTGAGGTCCTATCCAAGAATGGTATCAACCTGTGTGATTTTCCACTGACTCCTTTGGTTAAGGGTGAGCATAAGTATAAATGAAAATCTGGTCCTAGATTCATTGAAACAATCAGTCTTGAATTAAAGTAACCTTTAGTCTCAGATGTCAGTGTCTGATCAATTAAATTAAAATATTAACTGATATCTTCAGAGAGTTCTGTGTTCTAATATTTTTACTTTCAATAATATCAATTTAAACATCATAAGCCAGGGAGTCATAGAAGTCTGGAGACCAAAATGTCAGCCAAGAGATTTCAAAAAGATGAGTAGATTTTATGTGGAAGGGGTTTGTTTGCCTTTAAACTTTAAAATATTTACAGTACATGTTATTTCCATTTTCAACTACTTCCCAACATTTTGAAGGCAGATACAAAAGTGAGATCTAGCTGAGCTGATATACCCCCAAGAGCTGATTTATAACATGGATCAAATACCTTCAGATATTTGCTAAAATATACAAAACTGATTTTAAGCTAAATTTCTCTCTCACGTTCAGGTGCCAAAGGCCAGGTAAGGTCTGCTTCTTTCAGTATCCAAATTCTAACTCAATGTGCTGTGTAACAGCACAAAAGGACCAAGAGAGCCCTGTAAGGAAGTAAATGTATAGGGTGCTCCCACCTTCCTTTCTGCCTGACATAACAATTAACCTTATCATCATACAGAACTTTATAATAAACAGCCTATGATTAGCATTGCTTAACTGGTGTCTGAAGCCCCCTTGCTCCGTGCTGGGTTCCCCTGAGGTGGTGACACGAGCATGGTTGGGCTGGTGGCCATGGTTGGATGTACTGTGCTCCAGGCAGACACGAGCCTCACTCAGCCAGGAGCTGACAAGAAGCCAGGCGACTGCATTAGTGCAATGACAGAAACAAGCTGAGAAAGCCACTCTTGCCCAGCAGGGTTAACCTGCACTTCGTGGCTTTGAGTTGATCTGAAACACAGCCAGGGGATTTCATCTGCCCAAATCACCACGTAAACTTCCCATGTGCCAGGCACCAGGGCTCAGATCTCTTAGGCAGCAACCACCACACAGTAGAACACTGAGGAGATCCCATTTGAATCTCTAGTCAAAGGACTTTTTATATAAACTACTGACAAACATTGAAAACTACAGAAACAACCCTTGAAACAGGGACCAAAATGCATTATCACCCTTCCAGGTGTTGCCTATGTTGCTGTTTGGATTTCTTTATATTTTTAAATGAAGCAGAGATTGTCATATAGTCACATGCATTTAGAAACTCGACTCTTGGCACAACCGTATAATGCCTTGGGATGAATCCAACTCGGCTTTCATCTGGGTCACATTAGCTCTGTTTCTCCATTTCTTCCTCTCCCAGACCACACTTTATGTGCTTTCATAAAAGAAGTAATAAGAGGTTTTAGGGAAAACATATAAAATTTAACTGAAAAGGCAAAGAAAATAAAATATATCAGAAAAAGATATTAAAAATGTGAACCTATAGCAAAAAATAATTCAAATTGAACCCAATTATATAAAATTATTTTCAAAGTTCTAATAGCTATAAATGAGGAAATAATTTATGACAGAAATTCCAATTACGAAAAGGAATTATATGCTGTGCAGCAACTAGTTTTGTAGCATTTATAATACACAAGAAATCATGAAGCTTCATTATTTGAATTTACCAGTGCTACAGATGCTGCACTGAAATCCAATTAAATAGATCCAGTAAGACTTACAGATGGTAAGACTACAAATAAGGGATTTGCTGATCCGTGTGTTGTTTTAAAAGGAACTCTTAATGACCTCTAAATAAAATGGCAATGAACCTTTATTTTAGCAGGGCGTATTGTGAAAATATACTGCAAATCAAGAAAATAATTTCACCTTGATTTAATGCCTGTAAATTTAACAGGACAAAAAATGGTACATTTTCCTTGGCCTCAGAATCTCTCTATAGTTTGTTGCATTGTCTACAAACTTAACTACAAGGGCATGGCTCTTGCATGGTGAAACTTCTTTGAGAACTAAAATAAAAGGGAAGGGTCCTTTAATAATAGACTTCCTTCTTTCAGTTCCTTCTCTCTGCTCCCTTCAACGTTCTTGGGTTTCTCAGATGATCCAGTAAAAAGTTTTAAAGAAGTCCATAAATTCCTCCGTGATATACCCTGCCTTTTGAATTTCCCAAATACATAACTTTTTCACTACCTACAATTGTAACGAATTAACAAATTCACAGCGACTTCGCAAAATCATCACTCTGTGATGAAACATATTTTTACAAAAAAGTGAAAGGATATGGTTACTGCACTCTTGGTACATTTCCAAAATTGTCATGGTTTCTGTGAAATGCATAGCAGAGGAAAATGACTTAATAGATTTCCCAGAATCACTTTCTAAAGAATTCATGGTCCATCAGAACTTTCTGAGGGGTTCTTGTATGTGCAGATGGATTGAAGCGCAAACAATACTCTCTATCACCTCTTCAAACTACAGCTCCTACAATCCTGTGTCTGGTAGCTGCCAGTGAACTTTGTCTTCCATTAGATGCATCCAATATTAGTGAATATCATTTACTAAGAATAAATATACCTATAGTTCCATATGATGTTCTTTTTGTCAGTGCCTCAGTCAAATCACAATTCAAAACAGGTGCCTCAAAAAGAAAAAAACAGCCCCTCAAACACTAAAATCAAGCCAACAAAACCAGAACATCTCCCCCCCCCCCCCAAACAAAACAAAAAGAACAAAACCAAAAACAAGAAAGAAAGGAGAGGAAAAAAAAGGTTGGTGGTAATGGCTTGGAGATTTTAGCCCTTGAATAACAGGGGTCATTGCCTTAACAATTTCAAATACCATCATGGCACTCAGGGTTGAATGCAAACTGAATATTCATTGTCTCTCTTGAATGCATGTTTAAAATGCTGCCACTTACCCAAAATCCTTTCAAAGGGAAAACATCTTTATGGGTCCTTATAGTTCCATTTATTGAGCCCTCGGGCTCCAAGGTGTGCCTTGCCAATCTGTATTTGATTCAAAAAATTTATTACAGCTTTACTGTTACCCTCTTGGAGTTCTACAAACTTGCAAAACTCTTGCTGCAGTAGCAATCACAGTTATATTTCTCTTCAGCTATAGGTTGTTGCAAATTATTTAGAACATTGCTTATTATTATGCTATGAGTTTGTATTTCTGATAGACTTGCTTTCTGCTATCATACGTGGTAACAAAACCAGTCTTTTGGTAGCAGTCTGGATGATCTCTCTAGTGATTCCTAAACAGTATTTTTATTCATATTAACTAATTACATTTATGTTATATTAACTGTCTTATTAATGTCTTCATTTGGTGTCTCTAATTTGAACACTCTTTAAGCCTTGAGTATGGTAAAATTTTTATCTCAATGGAATTTTTTGCTCAGGCCCAAATCTCTTGGATAAATTCTTTTGCCCTCGCAGATGCTTCAGCCAGAGACGTATTCAACAGAAGAGACACAATTAGACTCTCCTTACACATCACACATCTCCAGATTGATGCAATACTCTTGGACTAGAACAGGCTGTTACAGGGTACAAAAACCACGTCCTTGCTGACCTTGCACAGAATAGCCTCAAAATCAAGGACCTATAAATGATATTCTTGAGCCTTTATCCTGTAACTTGTTCTAAGCAATACTTGGATCTTCCTTCTGCTTCATTTATGGCTGTTCCTTTCATTATCTTCATTAAAAGCTGGCTCTAATAAAGTGGCTAGATTGTAGTTGCACAGCAATAAAGGAAAAATACGAGCCTAAATCAAGTATTTGTCACCCGCTACTCCATATTGCAAACCTACAAAATATATAGTTTTTTAGCCAGCATTATGTTAAGATTTCTGAGTATTAGAAAATGTTAGGCAGATGAGTCTGAATGCTTTGACACCAAGTATTTCTGGTGTTTACTGCTGAATGAAAGTTAAACTTCATCGGGCTATGGAAGGTAAGAGTTGAATTTCATTGCTGATGGCTTACTTTGTGTTTCAGAATCCTCAGTGATTACCACAAGGATAGACATAAAAGGGCATCTCTTCTGAGCACTAGAAAGTTGTGGGAATAACACAATTACTCAAGAAGCATTTGGACAATGCCCTCAAAAACATGGTGTGAATGTTGGGAGTGTCCTATAAAGGGATAGGAGTTAGACTCAATGATCCTTTGGGTCCTTTCCAATTCCGGCAATTCTAAGATTTTATGAATAACCAAAAGTAGCAACATCCATACATCATGCCACGATCAAATCAGGTCTCAAAGTGGAAGCAAAATGAAAATTCAAAATCCTTCTCAAGGCAATTTTCCACTAAGAATCCGGGTAAAAGAAAGAATGCTGCTTTTTCCTCTGAAGGTTGTCAAGTTCTCCCTACATCAGACTAAAAGCGACAAACTTTCCAACAAACTCTCACTGAAAATAGTCTGCTCGTCATCCCATCTCCTTGTTTTACTGAGAAGCCTTCCCGTGCCACGTCCAGCAGCATTTAGTCTCTCAGGTAAGCAGTGCTGCACAAGTCACTGAAGACAGTGACTTCCACTCTGACTTCCTAGTCACAAACAACAAAATCCTACCTCCAGCAGCAGTGATAACTACAACAGGGGAACTTGCTGGGAGAGTTGCTGTACCGTGGCAACACCCAGCAGACACTGATGACTTCTGACAAGCATGTCCTATGGGAAAGCTTCTGTCTTAGGCCATAGGTCATTTCTCTTTGCAAACCTCTGTGGCTCAGGCAGTAATATATGAGCTGAATCTTAGCTTCAGAGAAGAACCTCGTACTGGCAAGAATCTGATTGTAGTTTACAATAATGAAGCATTTCCTTTCCATTACCTGTTTCTAGAATATCACTTTGTCCAGACTCCTGCCAGGATTCACACCGTGCCATGATCTCCAGGATTCACAAACAGTCAGCTGCCCTGAAGACAGGTTTTCTGCTGTTTATTCATGTGGAGAAACATGTTAATGATAGAACAATTCTTGAATGTCTTCACATTACCCAGCAGGACCAATACTACCAGAAACAGAATTCTGCTTTTATACAGCTTCACTAAATGCAGAGAGAAATTTGTCAGGACCACGATCATCTTTGAACAAAGTAACAAAGGAACTTCCAGTTCTTCTTATAAAAGAAGCAGAAGGAACTACGTGAAACTAAAGTTCTTTTTGTGAGGTGTGAATTACAACTCCTACAACTAAACTCATCAACCCCTCCCCAGTGCCCGTGAGAAAACTCGCATCACCAGGTCAGGTGATGTTACTTTCTCTGTTTTCACTGTTCATCGATGACCAAGGATGTTTACAATTTCTCAATTGATAGTAATTATATTTAGTTTCTCAATTAGAGAGCAAAAGACAGCATGCATTCATGCATATATAGGAAAAGGCTAACAAAAGACTTAATAAAGACTTAATAAAATCAGCTACTCAGTTTTTATGAGGTCTGCTTTTTAATTTCATCAAGGTCTGCTGATTTTAGCATTCATTCAGCAGGAAACAGTGGTTCAGCTCCAGTTCTTCTGGACTCTAAACAGATGGCCACTATTTCCCGCCTGCCTTCAACTGCTCTTTAAGAGACTGGAAGAAAAATGAAATCTCTTTGAAAAACACAGGGATTCTTCCTGAGGTCTGTGAAAAAAAGCAGTCCAGATCAGAGACAAACCTTTGCATTGTCTTGTTCTAGAACTTCCTGCTTTACCTGCCAATGACACTTTCATCTGCATTGGATTTCCTCTTTCGATGTGAACTGTGCCATACCCGAGTCGTGCATGTTTCTAAATAGTGTGGGAGAACATATTCACCAACCCACTCCTGCTGCTGAATTTAGTTGCAGATTTCTGGTCCGATTCAGTTATTGGCTCATGAGATTCTAAGTGTGCAGTACCTAAACTGGCTGTCACAGCAAACAGAACTTCATGTTGTACTGCACCACAGAAACACTAGAACTCAGCACAAGTGAATAACGAGCTGGAGTAAAATATTAACAGTAGGTGACAATGACTGTGATTTTTCTTTCTCAGCTCTTCAATTGCATACAAGTTCTTCAGCATCATTTAAAGGCACCTTATATAAAGAAAAAGCTAGTTAAAAAATCTTTGTAATAAACTACCTGATTTTAACCTTCTGCTCAAACTATGTACAGTTAAATATCTGCATTCGATAGCAAAATGATTGTTGGCACATAATTAATCATATCTGACAAAAAAGTTATTTCCATTATCATCCAGGATAATATCATCCATGGCACAACCTCCAGTTCAAAAGATAATCCATGGGAGGATCCCCTCAAATGCAGGAAAGGTCAACGGGTAACTGATAGCCTGGCACTATATAATGGGAAGTGTCATTCATGCCCTCTTATCTGATATTTAACAGTTATCTATTTACACCAAGAAACCACACAGCAAAATGACCAAGGACAAGTGTGTAACAAATCAATAGCAACCTTAAGTCAAAGAGTAAATTATATGTAGGGGATGGGAAAAAAGAAAAAGGTGTTTCAAAATACTGTATCATCATTCATTTATGTCAATGCGTAAGACACTTGAAAAATAGACATCTCCTTTCATAAATTACTAAGCAGCTACAACTACTTGGAAATAGGAATTCGAACTAGAGTGAATATAATATAAACTATGGAGGTAAATTCAGTTTTGACTGATAAATGAGGAACAGCCACTTGCATGCATTATCTTCCAACGTGATCCTTCTTCCCTAGGGCTGCCAGTGTTTCAATAAAATCCATGTATTGCTGCTTTGGAAATATCTACCAGATCATGTTACACAGCCTAAAACTTGGAGCACATTGAATCAACAGTGGGTACTGACTTTGGGACAGAATAACATGTATTTATTTCTTCTTTTATCATCCTCTCTTGCTGCTGATGTCTGGTAAAGTACAAGTGAGAATTAATGCTGTCTGATGATAAACATTTCACTGCCACATTATTTTGCTGAAATGTTGAAATCAAATACAGCACCATTGGTGAAATGTAGCCATTTCAGACTCATTGGCGAGTTCCTATCACTGCAAATGTCTTGTTATGGTGGATAAGAGCACATACAAAGCATAAGAAGAAAACCTGAGCAAGGGATTTATTTTTTAAGCCCTCACACGTGAAGCAAGAACATTATAAGATTTCCTGAAGATATAAGAAAAAGGGATACATAGGTTTTTGCTCAGCTTTTTATATTCTTGTTCTTTTTCCAGTCTCCAACAAGATAAAAACATAACTGAATATATCTGCACATTTCTCACAAAAAAAGTTCATGAGAATCCTCATTTATATGAATACCTGCCATTACAAAATTATTTTTGAGGAATATAACATGCAAACCTGGACAAATATAGTTTTATTTTTAGTAAGAGTAACAGGATACACTTCTACTGTATTAAAGCCAAGTATAACACAAGTTAAGGAAACCTGGATGAAAAGCTTCAAATCTGCCATACCAACCTCTTCAAAGAAAAACTTGGGAGCTTGCTATGAAGAATACCAAAAGATCATTCAAACTCTGGCTTTAATATTCTCCTCCAGTTCATATGCAAACTGAAGCAGCACAAAGTACTGTATTTGGGGCACTTTCGAAGGGTTGTCAGATGAAATGCTAATAGCAAAAATTGCCGTATCAAACGCAATATCACAGGGAATAAAATCAATTCAAGAAGACTACTTGTATCCAAAATTACTCTGAAGTACAGTATCAGAAAAGACACACGGAGTGATTGAGTAGAAATAGCAGAACTCCCTTAGAATAGAGCTGCAAATTTATATAGATTAAAACTGCTAATCATAATCATGGTAACACCCTTCTCCCTCTTCCCCTCCATCCCTTCATACAGTTAGCACACACTACAAACAAAGCAAAACCTCCAGATTGTTAAGGCTTTCTTTTTCTTTTTATCTTTGTTTTGTTCTCCTCCTTTTCTTGTATTTAGAAGCTGTTATTATTTCCATGAATTTTTAGTTCAGACTGTAAGAGTTTTGGACATGACACATATAACTACATGCTCTGGGACTTTTCTATTATGGTGCAGAAAAGAATCCAAGAATTAAGTAGCATCCAGGATGCCTTCTTGCACGTACAGATGACTCATACAATTACCTTGCCACAGTGCTCCAGGCATTCCTGCTGATACTGTTATATAACACAGTAAATAATTTTCTTTTTAAAAAAGAAATGTACCTAATGCAAGTTAGAAATAAGATTCTGAAAAATGGTTATAAAGTTCTGCTGGGAGTGGGCACTAGTGTTGCCTGTACAAATGCTGCCTCTAAGACAAAACACAAAATAAGCAGTTACATCCTGTTTCTTGCAGTTTTTATCTTGACATCTGCTACCAGGCACAGGCCGAATACTAGGTTAGGTAGACACTTGGACTTAGCCTGGATGATTGCTGTTCCAAGCATAAGAAAATGACCAGTAAATTAAAACAATAATTTTAAAAATATCAAAAAGCAAATTATGCTAGTGGTGGAAAGAAAATCTTCTTTTTAAAAAACTAGATGCAGCATAGTGAACATCAATAGCATGGATAGAAACACTTATCTAGAAATATAGAGTCCTTTTTATGAAGGCTAATGTAATCTTCAAAGACAGCAGACACTATTTCGTGCAAGTGATTAATTCCTGCATTTTTACATATTCACTGGAGAAGGACAAGGAAGTATTTCAGTCACACGTTGCAGTAAGGCAACCAACAGTTTTTCTACTGCGAGACTGTGACAAGCACCACAGTAACCAAGCTCATAGTCTGGAAGCACATATACTCTTCTTCCATCTTTTGTGAATCATTTGTATTCTAACAGTGAGAGTTCATACATAGAGTGGAACACAGGAGAATTTAGATACTGCCCAACACTGAGCTGAAAAATAACAATGAAGATTGTGTTTTAAAAAAAAATCAGCTCTTCAATTAGTGTAAATCAGCACAGCTTCAGTTACTTCTTGGAGACTTAACTACAGTTTAATCTCCAA
This sequence comes from Dromococcyx pavoninus, assembly GCA_033558185.1. Classification (NCBI taxonomy): domain Eukaryota; kingdom Metazoa; phylum Chordata; class Aves; order Cuculiformes; family Neomorphidae; genus Dromococcyx; species Dromococcyx pavoninus. The sequence continues at coordinate 1,275,984 of JAUMJL010000064.1, read as the reverse complement.
GAAAACAGATTCCAGTTGGTGTTTCGTTTTCACTTGCCAGAACTCCTTAGTAAAAGTTAAATCTTCTGGACTACTATATGTTCAAAGTGTTTCAGAAAGACACTTTGAATTAAATCATATGAAAATTAACCATAACATATAGCAACATTTTGAATGATTCCAGCTGTTACGGGAGCTAATGGAGGAGTTTAGATAACAGAGAAGACCAAAAGAGGAAATGAAGAGAGAAGGTAGGTACTGGAAGTAGAGTACAGGACAAAGGAATACAGAAAGACACACACAAATGGTTAAATAAAGGATGAAGTAAGGTCAATGGAGAAACATATTTAAAGAAGAATTGCATACAGACAGACCAGGATAGGCCAGAAGGAACCACATTATGCAGCTGAAGAAAATAATTGAAAGATGCAAAGCTGCAACTGTGAGAGAACTAAGTGAAGCTACAAGAAGACAGAAATCCAAGCTTACTATTATATGAAGAACCTGATTTATTATTATCAAATGAATTTTGTGGCCTTCTTGGACAAGCTTCATACTGAGAAAACAAAAAAAAAGGAAAAAAATGAAGAAATTAGATTAAAAAAGAAAAGTGAAAATCAAAATGATCGACACAATTCTTCAGATAGCAGCCCTGCAAAACAAAAATAGGAACGTCCCAGAAGTGGATGTCTCATTGTGAAGAATTTCTTCCAAGACTGAAAAAACAATTGTTGAGACATAGTACTACACTGCTCATCTTCTCTGAAAGTTTCCAGTATCACCTTGTTCTCCCCCTCTCCATTTGCATTAAACTGAAGCACAGAAACAGGTGCTCCTATAATCCTGGCCCGTGAAGGTCCCCTTCCTTAGTTCTGGCTGGTATGTAACACTTCTGAGGAATGCTTGGGTGACAACTGCCATTAATAGAGGAAAACAGCAAGGCTGGATGAAAAAATAATCTTAGTTTATCAGAAACATTATATTTAAAGGGAAGGGGAGTACTGATCTTCATATCTATTTAGAGCCATGACATTAAACACAATATAAAACACAAAAGTACAGCAGCTTATTATACCAACTGACAGCTTCAAATTGACCTTTTGCTAAAATTGAATTTTAAAACTTTTCTTCCAAAACGATGAAAGAAAAGAACGAACCCACAATCATCAACATCTGCAACTGAGAAACATCTGTATAATTATAATGATTTGAACACAGCAGCCATCTAAGAAATACCAGCAACTGCCCATTGAGAAGGCAGCAGTCACAGCAGCAAGGCACGTGCTAAATATGAATTTTGCTACTGAAGAATTTCCAAAGGTCACTTGCAAGAGCTTTCCTGTGTTCTGACTTAATTTTTTTGTGCCTAGATCTTTAATTCTTTACTTAAGGATGCTAACTTACATAGCAAAATACACACATGTTTAAGAAAAAAATGGGCTTCTCTTGATAGGATTATTTTCTTGCCTTTGGAAGAGAAGAAGCTTTAAATTAATGTATGAGGCTTAACATTTTCATGAGGGAAACATGACCCCACTAAGGTAAATCTGACTGACTTCAGTGGGACCACAATTTCAACCTTAGACTTGAAAATTACAAATAACTAACATCTGCAAATGGCTAAAAATTGGAAAACACTGGGAGAGGTTCAAGTTCAGGAACAAGCATTTAATTTGATTTTGATCAGCAGCAGAGGCAAGAGAGCTGCACATCAGATATAGAAGCATTCAGTCATGAAACAAGAGCTAAGACAACCATTAAGGTCTGTTGAATTTTGTTTAAAGTGAAAGCTTCAGAGCACACATATGTCACCAGTCTTCTTGAAACTAATGGCAAATCTCTCCCAGAGACTAATATTTCAGCCCTGCCAGCACTCAGAATTTAACAATACTGAAATGGGGAAAGAAAATACTGTCACCGTGTCATTCTGAAATGGACCCATAATCAAAGCCATCAAAGTGGGTTCATAGAGAAGTATCGACCCCACTAAAACAAAAGGCAAGCCCAACTTCAAAGAAGTTAAGCTTCAAAATGCACCTGATCTTACAAAATCAAATAGATTTTCTACATTTTGTCATCTCCCAAAGTAAAACAGAGAATGTGCTGATTTGTATCTCGTACAACGCTCAGTTGTTTATTTGGAACTGTCAGGAGTTTGTGCTGCTTATTTTCCAGTCTGTCTGCAGCCTTACAGCCTCACACTGATTTTGCCAGATACCAAGCCTTGCAGGGTCAGGTTGGGTTAACTTACGTGTGCAAGAGCAGCTGCTACATTTTATCCTGCAGATTGCTGCTTTTCAAAGGCAGGTAATGCATTCCACAATTCTATGAAATCTTAAGAATAAAGTCAGTTACTAGAAGATCTTCCTAAATACTGTTTGTAGGATTCATCTGTTCTTTTGGTAATGTACTTAGGACTTTATGGCATCAACATATGGTCACCACAATAAATACAGGCTTTCTGACTGATTAGAAGCAAAGTTTTCTTATAATGACTGAATGATTAAATTACTTTTATAAAATAAATACCTTTCCAGTGATCGCAAACAGATTTTGAAACCTGGCACCATGAAAAGACATATTAGGGCTCTAAACTTCATCCACTAGCTAATCAAATGCATCACTAAACATAAATCTTGGAAACAGCTATGGAAGACCCTAATTTGGAGCATGCAAGCCAGCCTACCAAGCTCTTGATCACGACCCTCCGAAGCTGAATGCATACTTGACCATCTGCAGATCTGGAAACTCTAAGCATTCTGTCTATATATTTAACAAAATTAATCTTTAATATATTTCTTACAGTTACCACAATTCATAATGAAATTATGAATAACGAATTTTCTTCATTTTAATTTATTTTAAATTCCTCATTCTCCTCACCCCCTTCCAAATCTACTTTTTTACTTTTTTTTTACTTTCAGTTTACCTATTTACTCAGATCAGAAACAGCACTGTGCAGAAGAAAATGTGGAGAAGTAGAGACAGGTTTGAAGAGAATGCTGCAAGTAAACTGGTTTAAAAACTTTAGTTGATGTTACAGATTTCTTGTCTTGTGTGTGATAGACTAAGGTATAGCATCGAAAGAAAAATCATCAGAGGCAACTGAATAGAAACTTGTACTTAGTTGGCTGATAAAAATAGCAGAAAATAAAGAGAAAGGTTATCTACTTCTTTTACTTTCAAATTTGAGGAGCCAAATTGCTTGAACAGCTTACTGAAATCTACAAAAAGTCTCCTGGTTGCATTGGGTCTAAACACAAATTTAAAACTAAGCACGTTAAAGCTGTTGGGCAATGGGAACTCCCTTGGGGAGAATGGAAACATGAGAGATTTTTATCCCTGTGGTTACCCAATGTGGATACAGCTAAAGTGGAAGGATACCAACAACTCCAGCATATTTTCTTCCAGGAAAACAGAGTGGGACTTGGAGGAGGTAGTGCTATGCCTCACACTTCATTTCCTCAAGCTCTCAGGGAAACTGTTTTGACAGGTAAGTGACCAGAGAAGTAGAAATTGTGGTTTTCCATGAAGATATGAGAACCTGGGGGTGGGGAGTGTATTTTGAATTTCTGAAATATGCTGAAACAGTATCTTCAATCTGAACACAATAAAGCTTTATCAGGGTGAGCACTTCACAACTTCATTACAAACAGCAATTTGTTTGAAGCTTCAGGCATGGGATTGAAAACATAACGTACCTATGCCGTCTACTTAGTACTTCTGGATACAGAAATTAGTTAACATAACACTGACTTAATCAAAAGAATGCATTTCAATTCCATGGTATTTTACATAATAATGGCATGACTACCATTTTCCTGAAATAGAGTATGACACTTATAAATTAAATTAATTTTTGTAGCACCTATAAAATGCTGAATACTCAGTACAAAGTGTTAACCTTGAGTTTCAAACAGGTCTTTTACATAATGCAACTGGCTTTATGTAATACCTTTATTTCCTGCATTAAAAGACTATAGCTGCTTTATGTTAGTGTCTTTCCTTTGTGCAGTGTTCCAAGAGGCTCTGTTCTATTTATTTTCAGAGCAGACAAAATTACACTTGTTAATGATCTCCTGTCTAACAGGAAAATTAATGTCTTTAGCAAGGCTTTACACTTGCTGGAAAGATTGTACTGTTCTGGTAGCTATATACCTCTTCCTCAGGAATCCAAACTTTTAATAATCTAGTATCTATTTACCACTTATTCAGGAATCCCAGTTCTATGGACAAACGCTATGCTAAAACACTGATTCACATATTCACAGATTTACCAAATCCTATCATACCTGAAGATTTCATCCATAAATGTATAAAAGCAAGGACCTAATAAATGTAGCATGGAGGGGGGACCCCAAACCTACCGGTAATGAAAACCCCCCAACAAAGAAGACGTTGTAGTTCCTAGTGATCCTGTGAGTGACGAGTAGTCAGCATCACATCCAGTCTTTGCATTGTTTTGCCTGCTGAGTTGTCTCCAGGTGATTAGAAAGAAGGACAAGAAAAGCATTCAAAAACACACAAACCAACACCTCAGGAAAGAATCTTGCCCTGTTGATTAGGGATAAACGAGAAAAAAAACACATGACAGTGCATCCTAGAAGCCGCTGTGAACAGCAAGTGTCCTGCTTGGGCTTAGCCTCAAAGCTTCTTACAAATTCCATCTTCTAGACTATAAATAAATGTTCCTGTAGGGTTCTAGGAGCAGAAATATCACTACTCCCTGCTTTTACATTTTGAGATCAACTATAATACATTTCAAGTTTACTACACTTAACAGTATGGAACACTGCTTTAAGGGGGCTCCTAGAAAAAACTTCAAGTGCTCAAGAACTGGACAGATAAGCCTTCCAGTTCATGTAAGAAGATTAGTATTATTGGATGCCTTAAGTAAGAGAAATATTAAAAACATGACTTGTATCAGAGGTATGATACCAATTTAAGTCGGTGATATTAAGCTTTTTGGTAGACATAGCAATAAAGAGTAGCTGCATCTTTATCTCCTTTCTACCCTCTTGAACCGGAAGTAGGGATTTTCTTCTATGGTACAAGCTAGACAGTTTTTCAAAACTCCATTTTTTGGAGGAAGTTGCGATTATGAAGATGAAACAAATGCACACAATTATAAGCTGGACAGAGTACTAGAGAAATTAGGGCTCTGAAGTAGTCTCTGCACTTCTGTCTTTTACAAAGACTGTATGATCTTGCAGCACTGTTCAAGTGTTGCACAGTGCAGGAATTCCTGGTGCAGGAACAGGAACCAGTTTTCAGTGAGCCAGGTTTAAGATCAAAATCAGACTGCACACATCATCACTTCGGATAAACTGGCTCTGTGCTTACTGGCTAGCAATATTTGATAACAAACTGACAGGGACTTTGCTAATGGAAGAAGATATGAAAGATACCTATAAAAAAGGAGAGGAGAAATATTAAAAATAGAAAAAAATAGGAAAGGAAGAGGATGGACAGCAGAGATGAGACAGAGGGAAGAAAAAGCGAAGAAAATGAAAATGAAGCGCAAAGAAGGAGCTGCAGAATCAACTACAAGAGATAAAGAAATAGAAAACAACAGAGAATAAGAAAAGAGATAGAGAAGAACAAGGGAAAACATCACAACATGAACTTGAGGGTCATGTGTCCAGTGTCAGGGTGAGTGTGTCCATATTTACAGTGCAGACGCAAGGATGAATTAGTGAATTACTTCAGGCAGGATAAGATTGGGGAGGAGAAGGTATTTGCACAGGCCCAGGGATTTTGAAGGAAGGACCACATGGATGTCTGCACAGGGCCTCACAGAGCTCGTGCACAAGTCCAAAAAAAAGATTTTCAGGATGACAGATGCTCTGAGGTGGAAGATTTCTGTAAAGCTTTTTCAGTAGCAGAGTTTACGGCCATTACTACAACACAGGGCTTCATTGTAATTTTCCATGTGAAAAGAAACAAAAAGGAAAAAAAAAACCTCTCCCCTTCACTGGACAAGCGAGTCAAGTATAAAAATACTCCCAAGCAAATGACAGCTTTTTAGTTCATCTTTACATCTAACAATGACAGCTGTTTGCATGACTCAGATGGATGATTCAAGTGGTCTTGTCCTCTCAGCTCATTCTAGAAAGGAGGGAAGGCGAGAAGCAGTTTATTTTTAAGTATGCCTTGCTAGCAATATTTTGATGAGAAATCCTTTAAAATGCTTTCTTCCCTTGAGAGCTGAGGTCTTACTTGAAGTCAGCTTCAAAGAAAAATAAGAGTTGATGGCTTCCAGGGAATCTGGAGAAAAAGCAGAAAGCTTTAAAGAATAGAAAGAACGTATCTTGAAAACACTGTGTGACACAACAGTTGCTCAGTCAAGTCTTACACAAAGGTCAAGATTCAAGCCCCTGTTTGAAAAGGGCTGCAGAGACTCAGAATTTTGATGGTTCTGAAACAGCATTACCTAGTGGCTTACATAATTATTGGACAATCTAGACTCTTGGCAGACTCTGTTCTTCCTCCCCAGAAGCCAGTAGAACTTTAAAGGCTGTTCAAATGAGTCAAGAGAGAAGCTGGACAGATGGATGATTCAAGAACTGGTCACCAGAAGGAAAAATAAAGGTCAATTAACTGTTTTTACTTTCTCTAGACCACACTTTAAACTGGAGGTAGAAAACATCCCTTTTCCATTCTCAAATACTCTTCTCAGCTTTAGTACCACATTAAAATTTATATCTCCAAAAATCGTGAAAGTTTGGCCTCTGTTATCAGTCTTTTATGTCCACAGGAGAGTTCAACATGTCATAAGGGATTCCCTCATAACCTGGCTCACTGCAAAGTACAGCAAAGGAACAGATGGAATACCAGTTATTTCTGAGAGGAAACTAAAACAATATCATAGAATAGTGGATAGGAAGGACAACAGTAACACAAGCAGCTTGTTTTGCTCCTCAGTAGGTCTTTGATGACAAAGAAGCCTGTAGAGAACAAGGTAGAGTCATTCTACAGATGACATCCTTATAAAATACACATGTGGATCCCTAAAAAATTTTTGATGAAAAACACCACAGATTTTTTCAGTGAGAATAAACAGCAAAACTTACCCAAGCAGGCTTATATTTAGGCTTGAAACTCTGCATGTTAGACGATGATTTGAATTAATTGCCTCTAAGTGTGAATAATTCTCATGCAAACAATCTGCAGAGCCAGTTTTAATCTAGGTTGGTTGGTTGTTTGTTTGTTTTAACTTCAGGGATTTTTTTTACCCTCAGAATCTCAGCAATAGAGGCACTGGTCCTTCATACCGTCAGAACTTCTGAAATACTTGAAAATGCCACTGGATCCTTTCCACTCAGATCTCAAACACATTAGGATTCCTCTCTCCCGGAGCAACCATCCTACTCAACGGAGACAAGCAGAAATTCCAGTGCTGTTCTAGGATTATTGGAATTGCCCAATGATTTAGTCATCTTGTCCACTACGTGCAGTCATACCCAGGCCAAGCATCAAGGCTCTCTCAGGAACCCCTCTAGGAGCCTTGCCAGTTGTACAGGGATGAAAGCAGCATCAGTTGGATATTATTTTTAACACTGGCTGGTAGTTTGCCATTTCATTTGTTAAGTGCAGCTGGCCATGACTTACAGTCTGGCATGTTCTTATTGTTTTCATTATCCAATTTACAGGGATGGCTCCCACTGCTTCACTTCTGGGAATTTACTATGAATTTCTGAAGCATGATCTAAGGTTTATCTCTGGAAAACAGCCCTCTTTTTCTTATATTCAGTAGAATACAAACAAGACTTTAAAGATTAAAAATCCATATATTTTGCTTTGCTTTTCAGAAGTGAAAACTGAAAAGAAAACCATTTATGTAAGACAAATGATGAGGGTGTAATAAGGACGAGCTATTCCTGTAGTGCTCCAGCTTTTCCTATTTGCATACTGTGTGCAAGTGAAAGCAAAAGATAATAGAAGTGCCCTTTAACTAAGCACAGAATTTAAATCAGTGTCAGATGTACAAGGAGTGACGAAGTGGAAGACATGGATGAAAGGTTAGGTAGCTGGTGTGTTCTATGCAGGAATAAAAAGGAATCTCTATCCATCTCCCACCACGTGGTCTCTGTGGGCAGTCCCAGTAAAAGGATTTGTGGTGCTCAGAAATGGTAAGAAGGCCAAGGCATAGCACTGCTGCTGACATATGTAAAGGAGGTGGGAGGAGAAGGAGTTGTATGATCACAGCAGGGTGTAAAAGCTACATGGTTTGAATTAATACCACATTTGCCTTGCGAGAAAGCTCCGGAAGGTAGCCATTCCTCCAAACCAGGAATACACTCTAGAAGTGTTTTGGAATAAAAATGAGCAACAATTTGCATTCTCCCCTCCCCCAGAAGAAACATCCCCTCCAGCAGCAAATGAAAATTTGCTTAATAAAATTCTTTTTCATTTTCCATTTTGTCATTCCTCCGAATTGTTAACAATGGACTGTTTACTCCCTGGTCACTGGATTCCATGTGGTCTTCTACAGCACCATATCAGGTATATTTTTTTCATGTTCTACTGCCGAGTAATTTTATGATACTTTTAAAAAAAACAAATCAGGTCCCGAAATCTCTGTACCTCCTGGTGCTGTGTCCCCCATGTTTTCCTGAAGTCTCTGCAGCCACCCAATAAACGGTTCCTTGTACTGGGAGAGTGGGTTCGGTGGTCTTCATTCCTTCCTCAGATTTTTGCAGTGTCACATTAGTGCAAATTATAGTCTAACCTGAAAGGAACAATTTTGCAACTCAGCAGGTAGTGCTGAACCCCATGATTATAGGGAATACTATGGAATTCTTCAGCTTTTCAAGGCAGTGCAAGTTCCAAGTAGCACAGCTGCGGTAACTTCAGATCCTGGGTGATAAGTCACTTTGTCCTGCTATTCCATGCTTGAGCAATTAAGAAACAGCTGCTTCTGAACCCATGAACACACAAGCTCTCTGAACAGAGCCACCAATGTAGCATACAGGAAAAAATAGCAGAAAAGATATCTTAAAAAATCACCAACTTAGCTCCAAAGATGAGGGAGAGAGTGTAATTCTTCTGTGCAAAGTTTCTATGACTCATGAAACTGTTGGTTCGAGTGGTTGTAATAAGCTAAATTATTTCTGAAAACTCTTGATCAAGGAACTGACTAAAGCTTGAAACAGCTCAGGGAGCTGTTTTGCCATGGGAAAACTGGAATTATATTTCCTTTGTAGCTCTTGCAGCTGAATACTAAGATGACTAGAATGCTGTTACCCAAGAACATGATGGTTGTGGCTGTTTTGATAATCTCTAAATAGAAAATCCTTCATTCAATATTAAATTGAAATTGCTTCAGCTAACTTCCAAAAGGCTTTTCTTGAACCTGAACTGGGTTTATGAGGTCTACAAATGGAAAGGGAAAGTACACAGGGCACACAAGTCAAACTCTGTGCAAGTGTCATTCTTTCAATAAACCTAGCTGATGTTTGTTTCTAGTCTGAGCAAAACACTCTTAACAAGACGAGCATATTGAGGATGCACGGAGATTGTCAACGAGAAATGACCCCATACTGACACAGATGTTTTAATTTAGTTCTATGACTGACCACATCAATTGGTGATAAAGATTAATTATTTGTATCATAACATTTGTATTGGTCAGCAGCCCTTGCAGATATGAGGGTCCCTAGTGAGCTGGCTTCTGCATGATCGAACACATAAAACAGTTTCTACCCCAATATCTGAATACACCATTATCTAAGTACATTCAAGACTTTTAAAAAGCTCTGTAAATTGAACTGAATAAGCATAAACAATTCATTCAATCTTTTAAGTGGAGAAACTGGTACAGTTGGAAAGTTTGATTTTCATACTGGAAAAATTTTAAGCCAGTTTTACATGAAAATTGGAGATCAGAGAGATGCATAGGCAAACACAAAACTACATGTTTATTCTGTGAATTACTTAGTGTGAGGAGATAAAGGGAGTTTATGATGGAATAAACCTGCAGTTCACAATATATTTAAATTTATTGTTCAGCATATGGAGAAAAACAAGAGCTATCAAAGATAATTTCATTGGCTATTACAGATACTGCCCAAAATATTCCATACATAGAGGGAACGGCACCTCTGTTTTCACAGAAATATTTTATGTCTGCATCCATAGAGTCTGCAGGGAGAAAGTGATATAAAATAGTTTCACAGACTAAGAGAATACTCAATTCTGTTACTTGAAAGTAAATACAGGTCACCTTACAGAGATGAACATCTCAACATGGGTTAATTTATCTTTTAAAAAAGAAAAAGAGAAAATGCAATCTTGACTTAATTGGGTAGTTGCAATAATCGATCCAGCTCCTTTGGGATAGAGAACATCACATTTTTAATTTATTGATGAAAAACATATTCAGTGTATTAGCAAGCTTCTGTTCTCCTCCTTGTTCCTACCTCTCCTTAAAATCAAATATTTTTAAGTTTTGAATTTGGGGAACGGAATTGCACAATTGATCAATCAGCCTTTACATCTCAAATTTCATCATTTTGAACATTACCTCATACGAACCAAGGTGATTGTGCCTGCAGGGCTACCACTTTTTTTCTAAAAAAGATTACATGGAGCAAAAGAAACCACTTTGTTTTGCCCTCTGGCTTTCTGTGTGAAACAAGTGTCATGGTGAAATGCTGACAAAATCCTCTTGTGTTTTTTAGCTTTGAAAAATTGCAGCACAACGGTAATGTTGGACGCATACAAGGAAAATATAGAGAGAGTTTGATTTGTTTTGTTGAGTTTTTTAAAAAAAAATAAGCTACAGTACAATACTTACCAAAATAAGCAGAGAATAGAATTGTTCCCTTCTGCGCAGAAGTGAGGATGGGAAAAGGAGAAATCTCATTGACATTTTGTTATATTTATCCTATCTATGAACACATACAAAACAGGTTTCATCTATGCAGGATAATAAATCCTTATGCAGCATGAGACACTGGCATCCAGCTGTTTTGAAAGTTTAGATGTTTTCCATGTTTTATATGTCCTAAACACTGTGTTACACCAACTGTTACAAATACTGTCCCTACTTTACTCCTGCACCACTGTATTAGAGCACTATCCAAGGGAACAGAGCAAACTGTTTCCCAAATAAGCTTGCAGCAGCACACGATCACTCAGTGGATGCTCTGTTTTAAACCAAGCTTTTGCCATCTGTTCCCCTGCTAATTATGAATGCTACAGAAATCCACAACTACATTGCAAGGAAAAAAGTGATTAAAGCGCACGTATTCTTTCCACAATGCATCTTTGTTGTTCATCTCAAATTAAAAGCAATACCACCCACCACACAACACACAAGTCACACAGCAGGAAGAACACATAAGGGCTGATGTTTACAGCTTCTCATCTGGCAGTGAGCCAGCGGTGATTGTTCGGGGTCCAGAAAAAGTTGCGTATACTGAGCAAGAACCACACACATTGCTTAAGCAAGGGTTACCGGAAGCTTTGCTCAGGTCAGGGTCCTGCAGGATACTAATCACCAGCTAACTAAATTCCAGTTGTATACCCTCTAAATCCCTTCCTGCTCTTCTCTCCCACTAATCCTAACACCATCACCCCCAACCTACCATTTTGGAATCACCCTAATGAAGCAAAACAGTTGACATGGATTTCTTTCTGGATGCTGTTGTCCTCAGTGAACATAATGTGGAGATTCATGGCTGTGTTTAAGGAACATGACAGACAATTCCATATTGAAATCACTAATTATCCTATGCCTATAGAAATCCTTACTGAAGGCGGCACTATGGTGTTCTTATGTGAAACAATTTCTCATTTTAGTCTTATGAAACAAGTTTACAAAAGATCAGTAGGTTTAAAATTTCTAAGTCATCAGTTTCACCAGAGGTTGCTTAACATTAAAATAAACAAGATATAAGAAAAATGTTTTGCATAATATCTCTGTTTTAACAAGGAAATACCTAGTCTCCCCTCAATATGATATCAATTGAGCAGTATAAAATGTGAAATAAATGTGAAATAAATACCTCCTAGCTATCATCAAAAATATCAGTTACTTTGGTTTCACTTAGGAAAAAAAAGGACAAAATTTATCCCTTATATACCTTGAGTGAAGGTTATGTTATCAAACAAGAAATTAATTTGACCCAAGAAACACTGCTGCCAAACACCAGCACATATATCTAAAGGATGAATACAGACCTGTTAAATTCTGTCTTTGTGTATTCCAACAAGTTGCAGAGCTCTGTAGAAGAGCACTGTCCTGGGAGTTAGATGACATAAATTCTGATGTTAAATCTGGCATTAGCTTGATGGATAACTCTGAACTAGCTTATTCTCCGCTTGCACATCTGTCTAATCTAGATATACACCTCCGTGCACCCAATCACATTGGAAAAGTGCTTTGAGATGTAGCAAAGAATACTGCAAAAAGCCAAGGTATTCTTAAATGAGATGAAGGAGGCTTCAAGTGCTCAGTGCACAGTACAGGACAACCAGGGTTCATCTGGAAAGCTCTAAGCAGGACGGGCTCTACTGTGTGTAATGCCACAGATCAACATGCTCAGCAGAACTCCCCTAAGAGCAAGGGTACCAGTGCTTACAGTACATTTGGTATTGGCTCATATGCAAATACCAGCAAACTGACACAGTTCTAGAAATCGGCATTCAAAGTACAACAGACTTGGGTAAAGTATCAGTGTTTCAAAACAGTTTCTTTAGGTATCACTGCTACACATCTGTACATACTGTAAATGTTTAAGATAAAGGGATTTCTGCTATGCATCCCTTGAAAGAGGAAGGAGAGGAAACACTTTGGAATAATATGGAAAGGTAATTACTTCAGTATCTATGTAGCACAGTTTAGTAAATATTTTAATTCTGTGTCTTTAAGATGATAGCACAAGAAGAAAACGTGAAACCAGTCATCTCTGCTATGAGGCTGAAAACAGAGAGGGAGGTGGGATCACTGTCACTGCATTTCTGAATTCTTTAAAATTTTTAGTAATATTTACCAATTGCAAACAAAATTTTAGCAAGAGCCTCAACATCCCTAGTACACACAGAAAGTACACACAGAAACACTACTCTAAAAACTGTGTTTTCCACTCATTCCCTTGAACAAGCAACTCAGCCTCATTTCTTCTTAATCCTGCAATTAGAATTTTCAGCCTCCTTCCCATTCCATTCTCTAAAATTTAAGTTTCATCCAGTTCCAGTGACTGCAACTGCCTCTGCCTCTCTCCACTTTGATCTTCTGTTCAGGTTCAAGTTGTCCAACTGCTACAACTTGAAGAGAACGGCAGACAGGACAATATACAAACACTAGAAAACAATGCTGAAATAAACTTCTGAATAGTCAATGAAACTCGGGGGGGGGAGGGCAAAGACAAATCTATTCACAGAATACGATGTGAAATTTCAAATGAAATTTATACTCAGCCAAATTTCCTGATTAGACAGTTTCAAAGTAATCTGCATACACAGACAAGTATTACTACCTCTATCAATCCCAGTGTTAGTCAGAATTCAACTGTAAGCCATGATGTATTGAAACCTTCTTCAAAAACCAATCTGAATATAGTTACTCTAACAGTAATTTTTAATAAAGTATTTTTCTATCTGTCAGGAGAAAGCAATCAGTAAAGTGGATTTATGACACAAAGTTCATTAAGAGGACAGCTAAGATCATAGAATTAATTGATGCCCCCTTGTACCTATTTAATGAGAATGATTTTCTGTTACCCTGGATTACAAACCAAGCTATAGCAGTGACAGCTAAAGACCAATCTACCCACTGCCAAAACCTCTATTCCATAGCTTAGCAATTTATCTGTAAACTGAATTTTGAATCATATCTTAGCCTTGAAACTCATACATTAGCTCTTCAGTCCAAATGCATAATTTAATTTTAGCTGCCAACTCGCAACAGCAAATCCACCCACAATAACAGTTATCTATCTGATGACAGAGTACTTACATGGAGTTAAGACTTGGTAACTTAACAGCAATAACGCCCTGTGGAAAGCTGAAACAGAGTTAAGCGTTGGAAGTACAGAAATTCATACCGGAGGCAGAAGTATTACTTTAACTTTGCTCTATTTCAACTCCACTTTCTTGTTTCAGTTGGAATCTATATAATGTGTACTTTGTAGACTGTAGATGTTTGATTTTGAGATAGTTTGATTCTTTCAGGGACTTTGAGGGACCTGCTTCTATTTATGCTGGCCAGACACCTGATCTTTCAGCCTTTTCCAATTACACAATGTCCTCCAAAAGCCAAAAAGAACTTTTTAACCTAACTGGCCTTCCATATACAGTTGTTCTTTGTCTGAGAGAACATAAATATGAGGCATTTGAAAATCAAACTCAGGCCTCAGTCTTTGAGAATTTGGTCATCACCTTCAACAAAGACTTCAGTGCAGCTCTTTTGGACTGGTCTCACTTTTGGTTTCACAAGGAAACAACTAATCAAACAACTGCTTAATAAACAAATGTTACCTAAAAGTTTTCACACCTTAGAGGTAATACTTGACCTCCATTCCCCTCAAAGTCTTGCCTCTTGTAAAACCAGCTCAGCTGCCCCACCCCAAATTCAGACAGTGTGTATTTTAGCCTCATAAAATGCACACATTGTTAAGGTTGCACTGAATGAAATTACATATTTCTAGCTTCCTGGTTAAAATCCTAATTATAGAGCAAACAGTTAAAATATCTGAGACAAAAAAAAAAAGGCAATAATCTCCCTGATGTTCAAAACAGTATCATAACCAAGCTTTAAGTTTTGGCACTTAGAGAATAAGAAGCCTGATTTTCTCAACCCCAATAACCCTGGACAACTTACCCAAACTCAAACTAGTATTATTTAACCATGGATATTTGAGCTTGGTAACAGTTTTTGTACTCACAGACATCACAAATTAGCCTCCTATGAATTGTCAATCCACCCCATTCTATGTTACACTGACATGGTTTGACATTATGCACTGCTCATTTGTGCAGGGTGTCCCACTCCCTCCCCATTTTTTTCTTTTACAAGTGTTAATTTTGACAAATAGACAAACAAAATCTATCCCACAACTGTGTGGTACAGGTTTTGACTTGATGGGTTTTTTTTTGTCCTTACAAAGCTGTAGAATATCCTTCACATCATTATATTTCCTATAGCTCCCACTGCAACTCTTAAAATGTACAGTCTACATCCAGAAACGTAATAGGAAACTCACCCCCCAGGAATCTGACAAAATTACAGTTTAAACTTATAATAAAGTGAGCCCTGATGGAAAAGAAATCCTATAAAATTAAGGGATGGGTAAGCAGTAGACTATAAGAACAGTTACTCTAAAAACCTGTAAAACATGTAAGTGGAAATCTCAAGTCTACAGAATTCCAGAGCAGGGGTACGATTTGTGACTGCAGTCTACAGAACATTTCTGTAAGTGAGGAAACTATTCACCTTATAATATGAAACATATAACATAGAAACTAACACTCTAGTTTTTTACTGACCTATTTAGATTTGGAGTCTTAGGTATTTCCTAGGGAAGCTGGATAAGTGTCAGTTAATTACAAAAATCTGGCTCTCTGTACCTTCCAAGTTAATTATTCTGACATAAATGCCATTATTTTCCCCCTTGTCCACTGAAGAAGGAAAGTGCCAAGTTTGAGAAGGGCATTTTTAGTTACAATATCTCTTCTGTTTGTAAGAAGCTGATTCTGAATTACATCTGCACAGATTCAGTCTCATGTTTTGCTATTCTTTCAAACTCCATGCAGCTTTGGCAAGTACATCTCAGCTGTACTTTTCAGGCACATTTATATTCCAGCCTTGTCTCTCTGTTGAGTAAGAATTGCCCTAAGAGACAACCTACACTAAGAGTCTCTGGGTAGACTTATAAATCACATTTCAGCTCTGTTGTACTTCAGTCCAGATCCACTGAAATCCATACACAGAGTCTTCACCTTCAGTTAAATCTCAAGGTGGGCTTGGAATGAAAATCTCCTGGGAAGCAAGCCTGAGGTGCCTGTGTCACATCACATAACCCAGCCACTTTATTGAGTGAGGACATCCATTACCCAGCTAGCAGGTAGTCTTCAAGTGTACTGTAACCTTCCCTATGACTATTTTCACTACTACATGAATGAAAGGTTTCTCTAGGAAAATATGTATTGAATGTATTGATCACTGAATCACAGAAAAACCCATGCTTACGTTTGAGGTGAAGAAGTAAAAAATGTGATGTTCTGATAATAAATTGTTGCAGAATAAAATACTTCATTGTATGTAGGCCTAAATACAACATAGAAAAAGAAAATGCAATCGCAAACAAAGTAGCTTCCCCATAGCATCTAGAGTATCAGGTGGTATCTTGAAATTGGTTGAATCCTTGGTAGTGAGTTCATACTCAATGAACATACACGGGATATAAAATTCCAGCATCCATAGAATCCCATAATCCATATTCTTTTATTACAGCTTACTATATCATTATCTTTTTTGATACATACAAGCCACATATTGAAACTGAAGTGCTCATTAAGATAACTTCTAAAAACATAACTGTGGGTGGAGTAATAACCTTATATTCCCCATGTCGGGAATTAGGTTGTTTTTGTCAACAATTACCTACTTAGTTCTTTATCTCAACTTTAAGCAAGGCAGCTTTTGCTGTCCCTGTCTCAGCAAATAGTCTAAATCAAATCTAGCAATTAGCTTTGTGTGAGTGAACTAATCTACTATATTATTTTAAAACAGGCTTTTTTACCTCTAGGATGCTGGAAGGCCCTTGGCTCATCAACTCCATAAAAATTTCTTTCTTGAATTTCAGTGATTGGAAGTGCATACAAAAGTCCTAATTAAGTACTGTCTCCTACACATTGTACAGTTTTTACTTCTTCAACAGAACCAGATATCTTTCATTTTATGCATTCCCACAATGTATTTTCTCTCCTCAGAGTAGCATTACTTCTGTTACTTAAAATAACTATGCAAATCAATAGTAGTACACAGGTTTTCCCTCATCTATTTCAAGCTGAGCTGCCATGACCTAGAATAAATTCATGATAGTTCTCCATTCCATGACTTTCTACTTTGTACTTACAAATTTCATTTCATTTCTATTACTTGAGTTCTCAAGGTCTTCCAATTCTGCCTGCTTGGTATTCCAACCCTTCTCAGTACTGGTCAAATTTTCCAACTCTCCGCTATCAGGTTTCACTGCAACACTTCTAATTTTGGGCTAAACAAATCAGAGAAAGATATGTGCAACAAGGGGAAAAGCAGTGAAGAGCCAGCCCAAAGTCCAACAACACATCAGTGGCAAAGCTGGAAAAAACACAGCTCCCACGTTCCTAGCCCTGTATTTGTTTGTCACCTAACATTGCACTTCTGATCAGGTGTAAGGAGGAACTCACAGGCTCAGAAAGGCGAGGTATGTTAATCTGACAAGTGTCTCTTCAGTGAAGTGTATCGGGGGTGGCTGTCTATGATCAACTTGGGAAATCTAACATCTATTCTAATCTTTTTACATATAACTACTCGTGCTGCTGATAGTTATGTGTAACTATTTATCCACAATAAGTCTGAGAAGTGTATAAACATAGATGATGACATTTCATGCCTTGCTTCTTAGGCACGCACGGTCTCAAAGCATCTCCAGGCTTATAATGCATGGGGGTTTTAACATGATAGCCTGAACTGAAACTCTGTAAGCAATAAAATTTAGAGAAACAGCTTAGCTGATGCTCAGAACGTGGTCTGGCAGCTCGCCATGCATAAACATGAACTGAAACCAGAGTTCATGCCAAGATTCTTAGCTTTCAACTTCACAGAAATTCCTAGTACGCTTTATACTAGATCCTCTACGTTCATTTAATATTTCTTCCTTTTTGCATTTTAATCCATGGCTAGTTGAACTTATTACATTTTTATATATAAGTATTAATAATGTAATAGACATAACTCCAAGTGGAAGCAATAGAATTAGTCTGTTCACGTGGTTTTGATTAAAGACAGGCCAAGCACCAAGAGGACACTTATTCTATGCCTTCTCTGCCAAGCCTCTGTGAACACAATGAGATGCTGCAGTGTGACCTGTTACAATGTGTACGGCTAGTCACATAATAAATGCTTTCTAAGACTCATAAGAATTCACCTTGAGCTCCTCTTAAGCCAAAGGATCTTTCTCGGCAGATTTGATCAAAATAGAGGCCTCAACTTCTGTTTTCATAATATTAAAAGGTCTAATTTGACTCCCGTATCTCTAACATCTGCTTTTCCAAGCCTCAAATCTGTACAAAGGAAAAAGCAGCAGTTCCTTCCTACAGATTCCAGCTTGCTTACTTTTTCCTTTTTCTAGTAATAGTCACATTGATTTAGTCCTTACATTTTTGTATAATTACTAAAGTAGACCTAGTCAATTACTTCAGTATGTATCAACCCACATTCAATATAGGTGAATGATAAATTTCATATTAACACAGATCCTGAGCTATGCCCTTTCTTTTTTTACAGCTTCAACTACAGTTGTGAGGAACAGAAATACTGTTATCCCCAGCTGTGAAACAGGACTTAAGACAGAGCTAAGATTTTGTCATTGGACACACAGGAAGTCCATGGCAGAAAGGAAAAACAGTGGAAGATAAGACAGGAATATCAAGTTCAAGTTACACTGAAAGCTTATTAATACATCAGATTACACCATTATTGATGGACAATACACAAAATTTTCAACAGCATGTGCTTTACAACAGATGAGTCACAATGGTCTCACTATTCATTCACAGGGTCTGTTTGTTTTTAAAAATGGAGAAAATTGTGTTCAAACGAGGTGAAAAGACTGTACTTTAAAGTATTGTTTTAACCAGATCCCTTGAGGTCTTCTGAAAATGTTGAGAAGTCATCATTTCACACTATTAAATTCAGTCAGATTTTAAAATTTAGCCTAATTATGTGGACATAATGCAGACATCAAATGAGGTGTACTTCTGTGCTCTCTTTTCACAGAGCAGTAATGACTGCTGGGCCATTAAGTTCAGCTACCATGCTGTCTTTACCCAAAAGAAATATGGGTCATACTAAAAAAAAAATCAATAGCTGTCTTCTCAAGTCAGGCCATATTGGACCATAGCTCAATAAGGCTGACCAACAGATTGATTTTGAAAAGAATAACTAAAAATGTGGAGAGAAGCGCAATTTAGCATTTTATATTCAATTATATATCAGCTGTAAAACAACACCAGTACTGCAACATCATGACAGATTTACAGGCACTCATGTGTGCGCAGATGTTTGGGCTGCACACGCACAGAGTTTGAAGTGGCCACACCCAAAACAACCCATTCTCAGCTCCAAACGTGCAGTGTTTCTCCTGCTGTCCGTAAGGACACATTTATGTAAATATTTGTGCAATTTTATTTATATAACGTGACATAAAATTCAGAAAGCTACTAAAGGCAATTGTGCCAATTACTGCTTCTGCTGATATGGGCTATGAACAAGGCCTTCTGCTCTGTAGTAGATGTTTTTACTAAAATGCCACTTCTATACTCCAGCTTCCTCTGCAAAGCCCACGTGGAGAACATCAGGGAATAAGGAAGTATACATTGCTACAGTTGGGCAACAAAGGGAAGATGGGAAGATAGCTTTCCTTCAGTTCAACAGTTATGAATTAAATGCTAATCTACTCCACACATAGCAGTTCATACTGTTATGCTGCATCTTGCCAGGAAGTTTTGCACAAATGTTTTAATAATCTATCCCAAACACCCCAGCCTCGAAGCAAGGACCAGATTTCTTCTAATGACACCCCTGCATGGAAAAAGTGTGTTCTCTACTATACCTACTACACTGGCAGCACTTCTACCCATGTACATCTTCATCTGTGGACACAGAACCTCTCACAGAAGATTATGATGCAGAAAATCACTTTGAGTGAAGATAAGTTACAAAGAGCTTAATTATATACACAAGTTTTTTATATTTTCTTTTTGGAAAAAGCTTAGTAGGGGACGATCAGTAGTTTCTGTTAATCTGCCACATAAAAGGTTTCATGGATAATCATACACACACATAACATGTTCTATTTAATTACTTCCAAACTAGCCATTAAGACAGCTGGGTAGAAGAATACTTAAACTTTACATCAACTTTATACTATTTGCTTTTGCTTGGCACAGGACTGGTTAAGAGGAGTTTTTTCCATAAAATTATTCTTCCTCTTAACAGTTTTTATTAGCATTTTCAGCAAGTGTGAAAAAGCATTTTCAGTTGTGAAACCTTAAAACATGAAAGAGGTAATCTTCATGAACATCTCCATGAAGGGGAGTAATTTCTCTGACAATTGCACTTGTAAGATTGGGGAATGGGGACAAGAAGAGAAGTTGCAAGGACTCCAGGCTTCAAGAAAAAAAAATGCTACCCAAAATGAAATGAAAACTTTAAGCTCAGTACGTCTCATTAATCCAAGGTCTCAGTTTGGAAGGAGATTGTTGAAAGATATCCCTTGCTATAAATCTGTCCACAGTTAAAAGCGGTTTTGGATTAATTTGTCAGTCCTTCATTCAATTTACCATTTTCAAACACTGCCAAATCCTCACATCAAGTTGGAAGTAGAAATTAACAACTGAAATCCTAGACCTGAGTTCCCCAGGAGACCAAACCAGTTATTAACAAAGATTCCCTTAAAGCCTTGTAAAAAACTATGAAACCATATGAACTGTACAATCCCCTCAATAAAATACTAGTTACTGTACAAGCACTGGCTTTTCCAAACACCTAATATATGAGAACTTCAACAGTCCCAGTAGGTGGACATACACATTTTGACATATCTGTTCGTACCATTGTTTAGGCCATACCAGAAAAACATCGAGAGACTATGCTGGGCAGAGACAGGTCACTGACACTTGGACTCTTTGCAAAGTAAATACACTGTTAAGACCACAAATACAAACCCATAGCATCAAAGTTTAACTTTTTTTAGTGTATTATAAACCACCAGAGCTTCCTAAAGAAACAAACAAACACAATTCTTTGAGAACAGTGCCAGCAGAACTGCTAGCAAGCTCTGCTCTTCCCTTTCCTAGAGTCACGCTGCAGCCACAGCACACAAATCCCATGCAGTAAAGAACACTGAACCTCAATGTGCCCGTTAGCAACGTTAGCAGCAATGTTTCCCTTATCCAGCCTTGGCCAGACTGATGCAGGGTTTTCTGTGTGTTGTGATCCAAGGAAGCTTTTTCAGAGTGCATTCAACAAAAGCAAAAGGAGCTCCACAAGGCCTAAATATTTACCATAAATGATGCATTTCCTTTTCTTCAGTCATTGACTTAACACATGCAATTGTATTCAAATTAGAGGGATCCAAGAAATAATTTTAAGCTTAAGAAAGTGATTTGTTTTGTACAGATACATAACACATCTTGAAGTTACCCCTGTTCTCCAGACTGAAAAAACCCTGAGCCAAAGCATTGCTTCCTCCAACCCTATACCAGCGTCAAAAGACCTCCATGAGCAGAACTGACAATAAAATGTTTTCCACCAAATCTGCAGAAAAAAAAGAAGAGCTCACTGTTTACCACCTTGTGGCTTGAACTGGTAAATATTCCCTTCTTACACACACAGAGCGTTTCATCATTTTACACTGAATCAGCCTCTTAAGCAGCAGGCACGGAAACTTCACTCAAAGTTCCTTTCCAAAGGAAAACTGACGACCATAAGCTTTCAGCAAGACTGACACCCAGCCCAAGCTGCCCCGATCGATGGGCTAATTAAAAATGCCAGGATTGCCTGCCCAGCTTCCAAGCAGCTCTGAACATCCTTCACACAAGCAGCAACCGGTTGCCCAAGCAGCATCTCTCATCCACCCACAGCAATCACCCATTTGAAAGGAAGCCACGGTCAAACTGAACAAACAAGAAGCGTGCGGTAAACGGAGAAGTACTTACATCCCTGAATTTGTTCCAGTACTTGTCTTTATCGTACTGCGAAACGGTGCTGAGCCATTTGTCGTTGTCCAGAAAATTGCCGTGGTTGCTGTCACTGGTGATGATTTCGGGATGCCGGCTCTCCACTTGCAGGAAGCACCAGGCAGCGATGACCAGCACCCCCGACATCTGCAAGGAGAGGAGCTCACAGGGTCTCCCGGACAGGGAAGTTTGAGGGGACCCAAAGTTGGGGCTCGTCCTCCCCTCTCGCCCCTCGTCAACTTCAGCCAGACCCCCCCTGGGCGCCCAGCCTGGAGGGGCGGGGAGCAGCCACAACAGCAATAACCATCAAAATAAAACAGGTCACCTGCGGCCGGGCAGAGACCGGTAGAGGGGGGGAAACGCAGCGGTACGAACCCCAACAAAGCCTCCCGCGGGGGTACCCAGCGCTGCTGCCTCCGCGAAGTTTGGATGCCAGGGTGGAGAGGATGCTCCTACCTCCGGGCAGTGCTGCTGGCCGGGGCTGTGAGCTCCGTAAGCACCGTGCACGAAGCCTCCTCCTTCCACCTCCTGCTGCTGCTCCTGCTCCGCTTTCTGTGTCGGCTGGAGGAGCCGGCGAGCCCCGAGCAGGCGCCGGCAGCGGCTCGGGCTGTGCGTGCGTGGCTCTCTGTGTGTGTGCGGGGTGGGAGCCGAGCTCTGGCGCCACCTACCGGCCTCGCGGGGCAGCGCCGCCGCCTCCGGGAGAGCAAGGGCGGGGCGGGGCGGGGCGCGCCCAGCGGGCACAGACCCATCGAATGGTTTGGTGGGGAAAGGGCTTTGAGATCAGCGAGTCCAACCGCACCTGCCCGCTGCTAAACCATCCCTGAGCACCTCATCTACCATTAGGGTGGGGACTCACCCACCTTCCTGGGCAGCTTCTGAGAACCCTTTTGGTGAAGAAATTTGTCCTGATGTCTAATCTGAACCTGCCCTGGTGCAGCTTGTGGGCATTTCCTCTCACCCTGTCACTGTCACTTGGGAAAAGAGATCAACACCTACCTCTCTACAACCTCTTTTCAGGCAGTTGTGGACAGTGATGAGGTCTCCTCTCAGCCTCCTTTTCTCCAAGCTAAACAACCCCAGTTCCCTCAGCTGCTCCTCATAAGATTTGTTTTCCAGCCACTTCATCGGTTTAAGTCGCTTCCTCTGGATGTGCTCCAGCACCTCAATGACCTTCTTGTAGTGAGGGACCCAAAATTAAACCAAGGATTCAAGGCGTGGCCTTATCTATGCCAAGTCCAGGGGCACAGCAATTTCCCTGGTCCTGCTGGTTGTGGTACCAGTCACTATAACCGAGGTGCTGACAGGGATGTTGCCGGGACATGGGGAAAGCTGGGGGACAGCTGGGGAGGTCGTCTGTGGGGAAAGTGCAAGGTCTTACACCTGGGTCAGGGCAAGCCACAGATCTTAAATGTCCCTTCCAATCCAAATCATTCTATGAAAACAGGAATGGCCTCCTCAGAGACATCAGCAGTGAAGTCCTCACTGTCTGAAGAGCTACAGAGCCATAAACTGGCCTTAAAAACATAAAAAAAACCAATAGAGGCCTTTATAAGCACTGGATGGGATATGACTATCCGGAGTAAATGTTTCTACAATTTCCAGAAGTAACGGCATTTCAGAGGCATGGAAGTCATCCCAGGTTTCTTAACGTCTTTTGACAAAGTTCTCCTGTGGTCACCTCATCCCACACCGTGAGGAGGTTTCTTCTTGCTCACCAGATACCGAAGCAGGGGTTGCCCAAACTGTCATAAGGGAGTGTGGAAAAGCCATCTTCTGATCTTACAAATGGGAAGGAGGCAGATGAAGGGAGATACACACTGGGCAAGGAAGTGTGGTGGAAGGAGGAGACCTTCTCCAGCAAGACAGGAGAAAGATTTCCATTGTCAACTGAGGAGGTGGGAAAGAGAGCTGGGTGGCTCATCCATCCCCAAAGACCATGAGGAAGGCACTCTTTCTCCTGTTACTTCTGAGCATTTTGAGGAGGGAAATTTCACATCCACAATTAATTTTTAAAGCATGGAGTTGAGTTTCTCATTGATGGTCTCATTTTCTGCACCTGGATGGAAGAAAGAACTCATCCCCTGTTAATTAACATGATGCCCAAAATAAGGACATGTACTTTTGCTGACCATTCATTTTGAATATAGCTGAGTGCTCTTCCATACAATATTTTTCAAATATGGTTTGTCAAACTGTCTTGTAAACACTGCCTTTTCTCTCCAACAAAGGTGTCAATAAGGTTAATTCTACTTTTCCCAGACAGACACGTTAGGGGTTTCTTTAGTAACAGAGGAAATTTATTAACTTCTTACAGCTATGTTTGAGCACTGAACACAATATACAGTTCTATTTCTAGATTCAGTTTTAAGAATAGTTTCTAAATAGCATGTAAACACAATAAAGCCTCTGAGGCTGAAAAAAAATGATGGTTTATTAATTTTAACAGCTGGGAACAAGTACATATGCACGTAAATACCCCACATTGCACATACCTGTCCTTGGTGTACATAGAATCTAATGAAAGCTGCAGGAGGGCAAAATATAAGCCAAGAGAATGAACAAATAGAAGAAATCCAAACCAAGCTCCTAAACATTCACCTGTAAATCCATATCCAAATGCCTTGATCCACCTTCCTTCCTATATTGGACAATACCATACTTCTGGTGGTAGTCCAGGGTGAGTATTCCACTCAAATATTTCTCTGTTGTGCACAGATGTTCCTATAAAGCTGTTACTTACAGTGACAGATAAGGTTTATGTAACTTCCACCTGGCAAGGTGAACAATCTTTCTCCTTTCTTACTTTGATTAACAGAGTACTGTGCAGTTTATTCTGTATGGGCCTTTTCTGTAAGGCTTTTAACAACAGGGAATCTGTCTTCTCTGCACAGACACTGAAGATCTTGCACCATCTTAAATCTTATGGTTAAGAGATTTCCTCAGCGAGCTTGCAGAAATCTATTGCCATTCAGCTACGTACAGTTCCAGTTGACTCGTGTTTCACCCCAGACACTGCTGCATTTCAGCACCACCATACACCAACTGCATTACCTGCTACATATTTGAGAATTTTTATGCACAAGGAACTACATCAGTGCTTACCAGTTCTGCATATTTAATACTTTTGTGATTCCACTGGAGGTCAGACCAATTTAATCCTCCATTGACCATCTCTTCAACTCATGAATTGCCAGACCAGGCTTATAAAAAGCAGCAGAACATTGTTTCCCCCCAAACCTGTAGGAGTTCTACCCATTATGTATTTATAGCAGCAGTTAGTTCATCTCTGTAGGACACATGTTAGCCCAGCAAGCCAGGCTCAGTCCTTCAGTGACTTCGGTACGGTTGACTTCACTGAGTGTGAAGCAGACCTGAACAATGAATTACAGAAACATTACATAGAAAGAGAGTAATTACATTCTTACTTGTAGCATTTGTGTCTGAAATGTGTCTTCATTTATTTAATTACTTCATAATCCCGTATTCAAAACATGGCTAATCTTTCTTGATCCAGTGAAACACAGGCTTCCTGTTTAATCCTGATAGCAATCTCCATCACTCAGCAGCTGCAGTATTTCACCTCCACATTGTTTATCATCCATGACTAGAATTGAAACACCCTTGTCGGCTGGTTTTTATCTCTGGACAATGCTGTAATTGCCTCCAATTTTGATCCAAGAATATAATATTAGAGATTTCTCTGTAGTGGATGATTCAACTCTTTGGTATTTTGGATGTCAAAATCTTTTTTGTTCCAAGTTAGACCAACTACTGAACAGTTAAAAAACCATTTTTATCATGCTTGCAGCTGTAAAAAGTGCCACAGTCTTGATTTTGGATAGTGTTTGATAATTTACTTGAGCTCTATAAATCATTTGATCAGAAGTTGTAATTACAGCCAGGCCCTGCCAGCTTCTCCATGCTGTAGCCTGTCCAGGTTCATTCTGGAAACAGGACCTTCTGGTGCAGAAAGCATTTCACACACACAAGAGTCAAAGGCGAGATCTCATCTCCAGCTAAATCCACCATGCTGAGAAGTGTTAAAGTTGTCTTAATAGGGCACTTGGGGACTTTCTATTATTAGAGAAAGCCTTTAGCACCAATTTTGCAGGCAACATAACCAAGGCACGTTAATTTTTCCTGAGACCAAAACAAGGATGCCTGGAGAACCAAGTCAGCCACTCCTGTTTTCCCTAAAGCTGTACTGAACTTGTCCCACATCACAGCCAGTAGCCAGCAGCTGTGTACCCAGTAGGGTAAAGTCAGTAGCAACAGCACTGGCTTTGTGTCATGTGAAGGATTTTACTTCACTCTGGTACACTTACATGACAGCAAAACTCACTTTTTTATCTTCTTGATTGCAGTGGCTGCAGCCTTTGTAGTAGAGCCTTGAAAATCTTCTGTGGACTTTTATTGATGGTTTTTCCCCTTCTCTCCGAGGCACAATTCCATCGACTTCATTTTCTTTAAACATTCACTCAGGAAAGAAAATCTTTATAGTAACAAATGTTTAAAGTGCATTTCTGTATTTTACTGAGTTCTTCCCTACTGGATTAGGAAAATCAAATTCTTGTAATTTAACTGGATTTAAAAATATATCACTAAAAATGTACATACAGTGGCACAGACCTTTTTTAAACATCCCTTTATACCTTCATATACTGTTGTAGCCTTTTAATAGACAAGAGTTTTATTTCGTCTCGTGATTCTCAAAACTGCAGATTCAGCTTTGTTAGCTCTGCTGGGCAATTGTGCAGAAAAAAATCCTAGTTTAACCTGTGCAGTTGTTGGCTTATACAAAGTTCCTGAAACATTTGTCAATTTTTCAACAGACTGTAATTCCTCTTC
Organism: Dromococcyx pavoninus; assembly: GCA_033558185.1. Taxonomy (NCBI): domain Eukaryota; kingdom Metazoa; phylum Chordata; class Aves; order Cuculiformes; family Neomorphidae; genus Dromococcyx; species Dromococcyx pavoninus. The sequence continues at coordinate 1,249,206 of JAUMJL010000064.1, read as the reverse complement.
TCTGAAAATACTACAAAACCAGGTTCTGATCTGACCTCTTCATTTGCCTCTGCTCCTGGCCTCTTCTCTATATGACAGCTATATTTTATTGCAAGTGTCTGGAATTTTGTAAGAATCTGCCAAATGCTTGCAACCAGAAATGCTACAAATATGTCACGTGGCAGGAAAATTATGGATTTCTAGCAGGCAAAGCGGCACCAGTTCCTTTGGACACCTTGTAGTTGGTGCAGTCCCTGTGTTCTCAACCTTTTGAAGCGCTTAACCCCAATATCATTGATTTCAGTGTAAGAGAAAACTTCTACTGACCTGAAAGATCCTACAACATGTTCCACAATCTATTTGCTAGTGTGTGTTAGTCATAATATCCAAGCTTAAAGCAAATTGAAATACTGGCAAGTCATGGTCAAAGTAAAAGCTGAACACAGTTGCTGGTGGAGATGTCTAAGAAATGAAACAACTCAAGCAAAAGAACAGTTAAAACAATGAGTACACCAAGTGACTTATTACCTACCAAAGTTGGAGGTGGATCTCAGGACTGAGTTTTTCCCACCTTGCCAAGTTATCTTGCTCACAGGTATCTAAAAGAGAGACGAGAAAAATGCATTTAAAGTTGAAAAGACTTCTGTTCACATAAAATGTGTAAGCAAACACAAGGTTATATTTAAACTGAAAGATGAGACTCCAGAAAGCATTCGTGATGTTTAACTTCTGCCTTCTGAGGCTAATCCTCAATTTCCTCTGTTATGAAACAAGTTCTTCTCAACTATGCCTCAGAGCAGAACTCTACCCTACCCATTGTGGGTTGTTTTCTGAATGATGTTACTGAGCTCAGAAAGAGCTTTCAAAACCAGAAACACACAAGGTAAAATGTGGTCATTATGATTATTGTCCTCAGGACATGCAGACTTACATGAAAAACATAACTTCACCCACATGCATCAGTCCACATCAAAACAAACATCAGTTTAAAGACTACGTGTTTAATGAGAAGATAAACCCTGCCTATTTGACAAATGCTTTCACATTCTTATCTTTCTAGTGAGTATGATCATGACTGAAATAATCTTATGGTATTTCACAAACTATCTTGTAAAATGGCAACCTTATTTTACAGTCACTTTTATTGCTACTGGAACTTTTACTGGGAATTGCATCACAAAAAATCGGTTAACAAAAATATTGCAGTGAAGAACTGTCACCATTTAATGCCAGAGTTAACACTGCCAATGCAGCCTTCATTTTCAGATGGAAAAGGTCATTAGGATTAAATTTGTCCTCAGACTTCATACTTAGCTGAAGTTTTGTAGCTCTCTTCAGCCTGGAAAATACCATTCCAAGATTTGCCACTGTCAGGCAACCTTAGAGAGCTGTCTTAAGCCCTCTGTGTACCATATGAACAGAAACAGAGATCTGGAGATTAACATGTGGAATATCAAATGGGTTTCTTCAGTATTCACCACAGTAAGACTCTGTTTTAAACATTCACAAGACATCACAGTATCAATTTATAATAAATAATGCCATTTATATTAATAGTCAGATTTTGGAAAGGCAATTTGCATGGAAGATGGAGCATCATTAATAGCTGAAGGACAAAAGTTAAATTTGTATTTGTATAAATGTTAAAGAAGTCTCAAATGTACTTGCTCATTCCCCATGTGATACTTTTCTTCTTTTTAAAGTTTCTGAATTTTTGCCACTTTTGCTATTTTTTTCTTTTCTCCCTAACACGATCTTATGAAATCTTTGCATTTTGAGTTCTTTATGGTTCTTGAAGATAATTTTGTCCATTCTTCCCTTTCTCCTTTCATTTACTTCACTCTTCCCGCACCCCTTTTCTCTTGTTCATATAAACAGGCACTGAGATCTTTACAAAAGCAGCAGCTTTCCTGAAGATTACGGTGCCAGGCTGTAAGCGGTGCTGCCCCATGGCCAAGGTTCTAAACCATCTTGCAACTTCAGAGGCCAGGCTTGGCACCAGCCCGGTTACATAGGGTTAACATCAGAATTGAATTTGCTGAGTAGCATGAAAACAACAAGAACTGGGGATTTATTGCACCAAACAATCTTGTGGCTCTCACTAAACTCTCTTTTCATTAAAGAAAATAAAACAAAAGTATTGATGTTGATAGATGAGGACAATAAAGATGAGCCACAGAGGAGCTGTAATGCTTTACATACTCATAAACCCTTCTCAGTCTTTGTCACTTCAGTGTTTTCCTGTGGGGGATAATATTAAGAATGTGCTAGAATGCAATATTCTCAGAACATAGAGAAACAATTTTCCTTCTCCCTGCTTTCCCTTTTAGGCGTGAAGCTTGAGCTCTATAGGGAAGGTGATGATTTTCTTTGCCAACAACATGAACCTTTATGGAAAACCAAAGGCTATTGTACACAATCATGGAATCCCTTGAAGTCAGCATGCTAAGGATATTTGGGTAGGGAAGGAGGAGAGGCACTGGGTGTGGTAATAGCTGAAGGAGAGATAAAAGGTGCAGGATAGGATCAGCATCAATACCTGCTAGCAGCCAGGGTAGCTGTAAGAAGTTTGAGGAATGCCCCAGGTGTGGCACGAGGGTTCTGAAGAGCCGATCCTCAGAGTCAGCTTCATGCCTTGGGATACTGAAGGTGACTGACAAAAATTTGGCCATAGGGTTGGATCTGCTACAAGCCTGTCTTGTTGTGTCTGTCCCAGCACAGTCATTGCTCAAGCATGGCAGGGGCAGCCCCTGATCCAGCTGAACAGTCCTGCTGCTATAAACAGTTCAGTTGTGTGCTTTAGGCAGGGAGGGTGTTCTGTGAAGAACCATGGGCTGGTGAGGTAATGGAGAAAAAATTTTAAAAGTCTGGGCATCTTCCTCTGCTTTAAGCAATTAGTGAATTATCTATGGTAACAGCATTATAAAAAACAAAGAATCATAGCTCCTAAAATTTTAGAATATTCTTAGGGGGCAGGAACTATAAGTGAGGGAAATACCACAGTGACAGTCTCTAGAAATGTGGATGATGCAAAACTTCACTTTGTGTCAGCACGGAGAGTGGCAGAAAGGAAGGCAAACAAGCAGTAGCCTTATTTCTCACAGTAAGTGTTTCTGAAGCTTTTGATGTGTTTTCAGTTAACTCTGGCCAAATTCAAAACTGTATTAAAGGAATCTAAGCAGTACTTCACTCTGCTTAGAAATGAAAGAGGAATGTTAAGTTTTTATAATAAATTCAGAATACAAAAAGAATAGAAGGAGGATGCAGCTCACAGTCTTGCAGTCCCGAGGCGTATGGGAAGGAGGAGACAGCTCACAAGTGGGAACAGAGCTCTTACAGAGAACCTGCAGAAGATCTCAAATTAACCCCAAACAAAGCAATCAGAATCTGCCAGGAAAAATTCATGCTATAGTGAAATTTATGAAAGGTGGGCAGTGCTTTGGTTCCATAAAGGGTAGAAATAATCTGTGAATATTTTAAGAAACTATACCAGGGGAAGGGGAAGGGAAAGGAAAGGGGGAAGGGAAGACCAAGTGATTGTGTATTTGGGGCATTTTAGTGGGGAGCTTGCACATTCTCCTAAGAGGATCAATCAAATCTATAGGGACATGAATCTGAGAAAAGCTACAGATTAAGTTTGCTTCAAGGGAAGATAAGTCTATTGTTTTGTTCCTGCTTTTGCTGATGCCAAGTCACTGGGCAAGCAAGGAACCCAAAATAAGTAAGGAGGATATGGGAGTGCCTTCCAGGGGATAGAGGAGGTATTACAGAACACAGGGAAAAAACTCTGATAGTTCAATCTTTAGGGAAGTTCCTCTCACTTTAAAGCAAAGATTAAAATAAAAAGGACAAGATGAAAAGGAACAAGATACAGTGCTCATTGCTTTATCCCAAGGGAAGTATTCTCCTGAGGTGGGAAAAAGTAGAACTTTTTCCTTATTAATAGACTCAAAGGAAATAATGGTATAAACTGGAAATGTTTTTCACCAAGGGACAGAAGTTCTTGAAACAATACACCTTTCTCCTTCAGGAATCATCTGGCTCTGAAAAGGGTCTGTACAGAAAGAAACAATCTTCTAAGACTTTGCAAATTGATTAGACAGCTTCTTGAAGTCTTCCTGGCCCTATGCTTTTGATTCCTTATTCTTGTACATCCCTTCCAGGAAAGATATGTCTTTTTCCATCCTTCCTGATTTTTTGGGGGTAGAAAAAGTAACTTTTTTTTTGATGATACAGAAAATATAAAGATTTTCATGAAGGGCAAAATTACGATATCAGTGTGAAATCTCCAGGTAGCTCTTTAGAAGTGACAAGAGCTGCCACACTAAGAGACCGTGCAAATAAAATTACATTTCCGTGCAGTATAAATAATAAATGAGACAATGAGAGAAGTTAGCAGAGCCAGGAAGATCATCCATGAACACAAAGTGAAGAGCTTGATTATATACATGTTTTTCTACATCCAATTCACCAAAAAACGAGCCTATCTGACCTTAGGTGAAGTATAAAACTGCAAGTTCCAAAGCTACAGCTGAGATACCCCTGAGGAAAGAAATTAATACTTTTAGCACCAGTCAAGCCTGCATATTCCTGGCCCATATATGTTTTTTAATGAGTTTATTAAATCTTTAAAGGGGTGAAGATAGTGATCCCCCAAGGCTTCATAGAAAAATGTGTGAAGATATGCACAAAGGTGACTTTAGACATTGAAAAGTCTAAGAAAAGGTCTGAAATCTCGCCTCAAATGAAGCATGAGCTATTAAATATTGTCACCTAGACCAGCAGTAGAGACCACACTGAGTGAAAGAGCACATTAGGAGACAATCACTATCACATTGATGCCACAGAAAAAGAATTGCTTGTCCTCTGCTGTCCTCTCCAATAAAAGGATTTAACAATGACTACAAGCAACTATATAATAGTCACATTATTCTCTGTCCCCCTCAAGAGCTTTCTTACCAAATGCCTACAATTAAATAGAAGCTCCTATGTCTCAATTTATTTTTCTAGATATGTAAATACTGACAAGCTTGATGGGCTGCTTAATATGTGTGATTTCAAGTCATTAATTTGAAATTTGGCTTCAGACTGCTGGCCAATATTTCTCATCATTTGTAGTCCAAAGGGTTGCTGGAAGAAAGTGTCAAAAGAACAAAGAACCTGCTCAGACAGATGGGAGTTGTTTCCAGGCTTCACACTGAAACTGAAAAATAGTTTTAGCACAACATAGGTCATCACTTGCTGACATTTTGTTCAACAGAAAGCTCTTGCCTTGATGTTCAAAAACTAAAGCTGCACTCATCAGAGAGACAGAGCCAAAAAGTCACAAGAAGAAGGTGTAAGACCAGCAGAATGGCTTGAGTCCCAGAAAGAGGGATATAAGGGCACCAAAACCTGAGTTGTTCTGGTTTACTGTAATAATTCTGTTTTCTTTATTAGGGATGAATAAAAACTATTGTGTTCCCTGCAAAATAAAAAGGCTGTATAATTAAGACCAGATTTTACATCCTGGTTTACGCTTAATAAATACACAGGGACAAGGAAGCTGATGAAGTACAATTCAGCAATAGCAAAATGTTATTTAAGGTTGTACAGGAAAGCACTGGGTGCTGAATTTTTCTCAACTGGATAGAAAACATAAAATTCCCCTCATCTTTACAAAAATACAAGCCACCCTTTCAAAGGGTGGGATATTTGTAACAGATACGCTGTCATCACAGCATTAGGCCATGTATTGTCACAAACCCCCCGATAACTTTCAGCATTTATAAATAAAGAGAAGGAATAAAATAGGATAAAATATAAGGAATAAGCAAGATTTGTGGTGAGCTGAAGATGTTGAGACACAGATACCTTTCAAAAATCATGTTCAGCCTTATCATGGGCCTAAATTTTTCTCCACTGAACATTTAAAGTTTAAGCACAAGGTTTTAATTTCAATGTGTATTTTTATTAAATAAATATTACATATTTTTCTCACAGAAGCTGTGCAATCATTTCAGAGAAATAAGTGTCAAAGTGATGAAAAAATGTTTTGGAATTTTATGCTGAGTTAAACAGCAAGATTATTTTGGCAGTTTTGCATTCATTGGCCTGAATGTGTCTATTTTTAGTTATACCTCTTCGCAGAAGAATTCATTCAGTTATTTGCATGATGATTCAAAACCACTGAGAATTTTATTTTACCATAGGATTTCTAGAAGCTCAACTAGACCACAGCCAAGGTGGCCTTGGGAAAGTTTGCCTGTCTGGAAAGGTTATTCGTACTGAATCCGAGACAGACAAAATTGTAAAGTATTTGTTGAATCCAGTAGCAATTTCAGGGAAGAAGAAAACATCTTTGCAGAGCAGCACCTTAGGGTACACTTCAGCCTGTGACTGGATATTTTCCCTGCTCTGTTTGTGGTGGAATATATAAACATTACATCTGCAGTGGAGTTGCAGGACTTGCCAGATGGAAATGAACAGTTGAAGAAAGACCAGTAAATATGTTAGCCAAGCATTTGAGACACTGGCTGGTGAGAAATAAGTAGTAAGTAAGCAAGTATGGCTCTTGGGATTGTCTTATTTAACACTTTCATCAACGACCTGATAAAAGGAGCTCAGTACTGAAATTTGTATAGGATACTGAACAGGGAGAGGTCAGGATAATGAAATACAGAGAAGCCACAACATAAATTTTTACACTCATGAAGACAAATAGATAAAAAAATAACCCCAAAACCTCAGAACAAGAACATGGAGTATTTTGATTTATCTTACAAAAATTCCCTTGGGAAAGTAGCACACAGCTTATATTTTCTACTCATTGAATCAACTCACGCATATCCGAAATGCAAAGCACAGTTTCTTGGAAGAGCCTTTGATTAAAGTTCTTTACATCAGTCATAGGTGTTACAACATGGATACTAGATTATTTGATAGAGACAGAGCATGAGCAAAAATAATTCATAGGAGATGCCAACAAATTAACACTTTCTTTGGATCCTGTCAGGAATTTTGAATTAAAATTATGTTTCAGATTTAGTTTAGAAAACTGTCGTATAAAAGGTGTGAGGTAATCAAAGTGAATCCATTCATATTCTCTAGAGCCCAATTTTTAGAGCTTTAAGACATCTAGTAGTTCCATGGAAGTGAAGAAAGGATTGGTGGTGGTAGCACACATAATAATCTTAACACCCAGACCTTCAGAAATTACAGGCAAATCGCTTCCTGCATTCTCTTTTGGACTAAGTGTAGCAGGGGCTGGGGAAAAAAGAGATAGGAAGGACTCTGGCTTAATAAATATAGAGTGAGTATAAATAAGTATTGTCTGGCACTAAGATCTAATAGACTGTGCAGTGAACTCCCAAAGGAGACATTGCTTGAGACTCTTAAGAACAGGATGATTAAAGCATTGGTGAATATACTCAGGGGAGCTATCCTGCAGTGGCAGAGAAATGGGCTAGAAGAGAAAACAGGTAATTCTAGCAACTTCAAGGTATGGAATTCCATCCCAGCAGCCATTCAGAGGCAAGGTTATTTCATATGTACGTAAAATTTGTGTATGGGAATCAGTGACTCCTGCATTCAGCATATAAATATACACAGTTCTGTGATCTTAATACAGAATATAAATAAACAGTGACAGAGATGCTTAAGATATACCAACAGTAGTGACAAGGTATTGCCCTCAATATATCTGAATGCAAAATGGGATGTGACTGTTCTGTATTACATTCCTTTCCATTTTTAAGTTTTCCACATTCTTCAAGAGTTGAAAAATTTTGTAATTTATTTAGTCTTAGCATTAAACAGTTCCTAGGGTGAATCTACATCTGATTCTTAATCCACACGGATTTCCTCAGCAATTAAAATATGTGTTTAAAATAAAAACTTTTAATATTGTGACATTCAAAAGGCAACCAAAGGTTTCCACTGATTGTAAGTAGAAAGAGGAAATAATGTATTATTCAAGCTCCAGAGCTTTCTTAATGCAAGATCAGTTTTGTTAAGTGTTGCTTAGCAATGGATTATGAGTGCAGATCTTGAATATTAATGCAGGATGGGTGTGTCAGCAATTCCTGTGAAAGTACAATTCAAAAAGGAAAGGGTTTTCCAGGTGAACCACAGACGAATAAATACCTGTAGAGTTCTGTAAACGAAGAGCGCTCACATCTTCACCTCATGGTTACCAAGCCACACAGCAGGAACTTTTAAATCATCCTGGTTGTTTTCCAGATGCGTATCCAAAATACTGAGGGTTTGCTTCCAAGCCCTGGGGTAAGCAGCAAAACTTTACAGTGGCACAGTATTAAGTCAATCAACAGCATCAAATTTTGTGTTCACCAGTTTTCTGAAAAATGTGAATTTTTCTTGAGATATTTTCTATCTGCAATCCGTGATATCAAGATGTTTATAGTCACTATATAGCTAAGACTTTTATTTTATAGACAGTGGTGTTGGGTTGTTCTCCCTTATAATCAGAGGATTATATACTGCTTGGTATTTGGGTGTTTTTGTTGTTGCTATAAAAGAAAGTACCCACCACTTATGCAGAAAATTCCTGTATCTCATTTTATCCTGTGTGTTATTTTTATATGGCTTGTGGAAAAGACAAATGGGACAGGCTGTGCTCTGAGAATGATGGGCTACTGGAGAGAAGCAAATGTGCAGGAGCCATGGGGCAATGGAAGATTTGCACCTGAAATAGAAGCTTCAAGGTGGATGTGCTTTGATTGAGATTCCTTGCACACACTGGGTTTGCCTCACACATCTGAAAACAGTCTGCTCTGACAACACTTTAACAAAGCACCAACAGTGCTGCTTGGTTCTAAATATAGACTCCTCTATATTTAAGGTTGCTGTACAGTCTGTTATGTAGATTGCAACTTTTAACTACAGCTTTGGCAAACCCTGAAGATGGCAGAATGTCATTTTGACCTTTTACAAGGGATACATTCTCTGTTGTTGTTATAGTTCTCGGTTACCTGAATTTCTTTTTTTCTGTACAAACAACATAAAGATTTTAATATTACACCATTGTTTAAAACTTATGAATGCTTGTTCTAACCCCTGATTTTATTAACTAATGTTTTCCTGTCACTTCACAGACTTGATCATATAGGATGAAGCACACTAAACCTCTTGGTCTGGAAGCTATCAAATTTATTGTACTTTTTCTAGTGTCTGCCTATGTGACTTTTTGGGGACTTAGATGTTATTTTTCTAAGTTTATCTTTGCTAAATATGTAAATGTGTAAGAAAGTACTTATTTGAGTCTCATTGATGATTGTCCAAGGTTCTGCTTCATAAAATAATAGCTTTTCAAGTATATTTCTTCTTAATCCTCTACTTTCCATGTAACTTGGGAAATCCAACTCACATGTTTTCCTTCCCTCAGACTCAGCTTTATGTACTACATCTCATATTCTTTAAAAGTGGCTTTAAATGGAGTACAGATTTTCCTTTGGGGAATTGAGGAGCAAAATAATGTGCATGTAGATATTTGCTGTTGATCCTCAAATTGCTTTCAACTAATAATTAGACTGTAAATGTTTCAGGACAAGGACAGCCTCATTGTCTTCATCTGTTAGACCAATGGGATCTAGTAGCTGACTGCTATCTTCAGCCATAACATTAAAAATAATTACTAGAGTTTATATTATAACATCAACCAGGGATTTCAGAGTTCATACATAAAATATGAGATAGTCCTTGCCAGAGCCCTAATAGCAGAAGATAGTTAGCAAAGTGCTTAAACATGGATATGACCTTGTGAGTAAACTCAGAGGCAACTTCTGTTTTTCCCCCTTTCCCTCCTGTTTTTAGTTTAAAACTCTTGCTCCTCAACTTGTCAGGGCGTTTAAGAACCCAAAGAGGAGCCCCAGCGATAAAAGAAACTCAGGAGACACAACCACCTCTGTAGTAACTTTGTTCCTTAGCAGGAGGGAGAATTACTTGCCTTTTTATTTCAGAAATATTTTACTAAGGTTAAATATCAGAGAAGTATGCTATAGTATCATAATCCAACCATTAGTGACTTCCTCTTCCAAGTTCTGCTGCAGAGCTGAAATGTTAAGTAATTGACACTCTGAAATTCAATGAAGATCTTCAGAAAGCACTTCAGAGAAACCTTATTCCTCAGGATCAGGGTGGTCTGACTACTGAGGTCTCAGATGAGCAGCAGAAACCCTACCAGCCTGTTTTTTCATGCACTTTTCTTGGTTGGAAAACCTTAGATAACATTTATTTTCTCTTCTGTGCTCGTGAGCTGTGTTTTCATAAAGCTGCTTTCATTCACTGTTTCTTTAGACTTTTGTCTTCCATTGCAGTTCTTAGGTTACACTTTCCTTATGTCTAATTAGCATGTAAATCATATAAAACATACTTGCACACTTGTCTTACGTCAGAGCAGGTATTCAGAACCAAGCTTTTCTTCAATTATGTCCAAATCCGCAGGTTCTTCAACATTAAGGAACAAGTATTAAGTAATTTTTCATCAATTTATCATGTCTTCATCAAGGCTTGAAGAGAAGAGACCAAGCTACATCCCAGTGACACTGGTTAGTGGAGAGGCTTTTACTAAATCACATCCACCAGCTGTGTTTTGATCTAGTGAAGGCTAATTCAGGAAGAAACTCTCTTGTACCACAAGAATGCTTCTTCTGTGAAAGGATAAGCTTTAGGAGAGTCTCATTACCCCTGTGCAATGTTGCTGCTGAAGGAAAAGATGCAAGCAGCAAAGCTGGGTGCTTCCAGTGAGAAAAAAATAAGCCTCTTTTCTTGAAATGCATATGCCATCTATTATACTATTATTCCAGGTTGGATCATCCATACATAATTAAAATCAATAGTAGAATGCTGATTTATATCTGCTAAGGATCTAGTTCTCTGCTTCAGGCATCCAAAGCCCAGGTGAGACCGGGAGGTAATTTAGATAAGAAACACCAAATTCACTGTAAGTGATTTCTGAGGAAAGAGATGCAGAGCTTTCATGAAGGATGGCTCACAGCATATCAAGGCAGAGGATGATATGAAGGCTCTATTGCTTGTAGGAATTTGTCTTCTTAGAAAGAAAGTGAATCAAGAAGAGGAAAAAGGATGAAACTTTGTGATAGGAAAAATTCAGAAGGGTAAAATTAAAAGGAGAAAGAGTAAATATTTTCAGTGTCTACTATAAGTGAACATGGAATAGTTTTGTTAAGGTTAATGTAAAAGATATGCAGCTATGATACCATGAACTAGGTGTGGATGAGCCTCTGAAAATATTCCATGTACACTCACCTTTAATGAGAATTTTCTGCCTTGCTTTTATCATATGGGAATTGCATATAATACAGGATTTTACTTATATTGTATTATCCTAACCAGTAAGAGCAGATGATAACCTGCTGAAAGGACATTTATCTGTTTTTTCTTGGATTCTTTTACAGGCCAGCCCTGTGGTTAAGCTGTATGGCCCAGAGAGGACATGGTGATATGGTCTCCTAAAGCCCATTAATATCTCTTTGCTTCATAACCATTGTTAAACAAAGACAAATTCTTAGAAGGTGATTTTTATAAAAATGAAAGCATGCAAGCCCACTGATTCTTTCAGCAGACATCCAAAATGCTGAATTGTATTTGTTAGAAACATTGAGCAAAAAACCCAATAATTTTGCTCGATGGTGCAGGTGCTGAGGAAAGGGAAGGAAAAGTCCAAACATTTGTTTTTGTGCCTCCAACAGCGCCCTGCCTTTCAGAGCCAGAACACAGAGAGAGGAAGTGTGAAATCTCACCTCAAGTCTGTGGTTCCCTGCTGCTACTGATCCTCAGAATGGAATCTGGATTAGAGTGATAAAGAGTAAGAGATAAAGTCCCAGAAGCATTGTAATTAAACAATTGGAATAGCAACATATGAACAGCTGTGACAACTGCATTTTTGTTATTTCGTGATGGCAAGCATTGAGTTAATCAGAAAAAAAAAGAATTATAAAGAGAGATGGGCAAAAGTCAGAAGAAAAAACCTAAAACCAGAAACTGAGATTGTGCTAGAAGTGGTGAGATAAGAGCAAGATGTGCACCTGGCCATACACATGCAGTACTTACTTGATAGAGAATGCCTGAAAGTGTTTCATTAAAATTGGGGTTTTATTATAAAAGCAGGGGCTTATTTAATAAGTATTCTTCCTAAAGACTTAAAGTGTCCTCTGCCTGTGCAGCCTGCATTCCAAGGTTATCAGAAGAACTGTTGCTATGGGCTGAACTCAATTTAGCACATGCTTTTTGTGTGGTGAGGGGATGTGAAAAGGATTCAGCAACACAAATCTGTCTGCATTCTGAATGTGAAATGAACTTTTGTTAAAGATCTTGCAAACTGCAACTACAGCTGCACAATACTGATACTGCCAGGCAAGAGAGGATGGCCTATTTGTGTCTATCTGCACTTTGTATTCATCTTTTGATCACAAGCAATGAAACCTGCAGCAATACACCAAGCAGGAAGATGTAAGGAAGTGAAACCCTCTGTATTTAATTATCTTTATATGCTGTTTAACGTAAGGCTTCTAACTTAAGATTTTTATCTAATAAAATCTTTTGACATCAGGAAATATTGTACGCTCAGGAGTTTTTTAATCATTATTATGATCAAGGAAAGTTCGAACACTGCAGGCAGAAGGTTAGAAAGGCCATGCATTGTAATGCAAATTTCATTGTTAGGATCCAGAGAAATAGCCATCATTTCTTTAAAGAGGAAAAATACCATCGGATCCCATCATTATCTGGATACATGACACAACATAGGAGGAGCTAATCATGAATAAGGCAGTCTGCAAAAACTCCTATCAACTGCCTGCCCCAAGTGTTTCTGCCTTACAGTATTTTTGTGTGTTTCTTTGACAGAAAAGTGTTCTATTGGCTTATGTGCAGAACGTTCAAGAAGGAGAGTTCTAAAGAAGATGCTTCCTGAAATGCTACCATGGTCACCGTAATGTAGTAGCATCTAATGATATTCTTACTCCACTTAAAGTCTCTCCCCCATGAAGAAGTTCTGAAACCCACTGTAAACAACACCATTTTAATGAACTAAGACATCACTACAGGAGAGACAGAACAAGGTATTTTATATGGTCCAAGATACACCCTTACATGCACTCTGAGGTTTAAAAGATGCTTTTATCTTTCTTAATATGTCATGTCTGTCCTTAGCAAAGCAAAGACCAGCTTTGATATTGTCTAGAAAACCCTGTTAATAAGTAGAAGTAAAAAGTTGAGCTGTTTAAATATTTTTGTCAATCACTCAGATACAATATATATTTATACTTCCAGGCATTTTCATCACTGTTTACTCCTCTGCCCCCACACAGGAACTCTCAGAACCTCTATTATGTCTTTCCTTTGCCAGAAATTGAGAGGGGAAAGATGGACATAGTTCACCAAATAAGATTGTCTCAGATTTTTAGCTCATCTCTCAGTTGTAGTTATCATTCACTTAGTTCAGCAGGGTCTGGAGCTTATTGACATTGCAGTCTCCTGTTCACCTTAGGTACACATTCTAATTAACTCTTGTTGTGGTCAGATAAGTGCCTTGAGGCAATTGCCCCTTAAATTCATTGGTTTTAGATCGGTTTCTATACAATCAGAGCTCCTGCATCAGCACTTACAGGAAGATCATTTCAGCAGCTAAGTTGTTATGAAGCTGGTGTATTTCTTCCTGATCAAGTGTCCCAAACCCAGAATTAACCCAGTGGGCAAGAGTGACCAGGTGGGAAACCAAGAGTAGAGCAGAGCTTGCTTATCTTGTTTCTTCAACCCCAGTGCCACTCTCAAACCTGACTTTTGCACTGTGGCTATCAGGTCATTTTCTCCAGCCTTTGCCTTGCACAAATGTTCCCATCCAATTACACACAACATTTAGGAGGTGTCCCATATGGGGTGAGACCTGAAGAGCACAACATAACACAGCATTTAGAGTGAACAAGGATCAACGTTATGCTGTACAGGTCAAGACTTGTATGTGCTGCAGCTCTTTCCCTTTCTCCCCAGAGAAGTGGAAAGATTCTTTCCCCCGTGGTCTTTCTAGCTTGATCTTTTATTAGTTCTCCTGTGCCAAGGCCTAGAAAACACAGTTCATATTCACTGTATAGTGTGAAGCAAATTGTGTGTGTAAGCCATCCATCAGCTCATAGGTATTTTTGTTAGGCATGCAGAGAATAGCATGTAATTACAAGGTAGTCACATTCATGATCATTAAAATAGAGTTCTATGTAATAGCCATATTATGTTGTCATAATCTGTTACACTTTGAGCATGCACCCATCTCAGAGTTAACACGCCTGAGATATTTTCTGTAAGGCAGGTACATCTCAATGTTTAGATCAATAAAAAGTCTTTTAAATTTGGTACTTGTGCCTTTTTGTGCATGAAATTATACCGAGTTTCTCTCTCATATACATATAAAAAAGAGAGTGAACACATTCACTGGAATTTTAAGTACTGCATTCACTGAGGTTAACTTATGGAAATGAAAACTACACAGCACTGGGGGAAAAAAAATCAAATTCTGAGAGTTTCAGTCAAAAGAGGATCTCTCTATTAGGATTCTGCTGGAAGAATTCAGTTGTGAGAATAGAACAAAGAAGCTTGAGAAAACAAGTCTCTCAAAAGGGGTATTTCATAAGATAATTCTGTCACCCAGGAGCTGACGGTTACCAGAATCAGAAGGGTCTACTGCATATATTAAGGCACAAGCTAGATGCCAACACAAAAATATTCACATTAAGTAAAAACTAAAGGGCATGAGATAATGAAGTGAAGGTGGGCAAGTAGAATCCCCAGGAAGCAGTAATCAATTAAAACAAAAGTGCAACAGAAGAGTGGGAGGAATGGGGAAGATCGGCTTGGACCCTTCCAACAAGAGGGAAAACATACATGAGCTGAAATAAACCTTCCAAGTGCCATGCAGGGAAATCACTGATTCAAAACATCATTTGCTTTTTCACTTAACTCAATGCACAAGTAAGCGAGATGGTTTATCTGGAAAGGTGGTGTGGTTAGTAGGGATGAGCACCAGAGAAGAAGGTGACCGTTTTTATCATAGATTTTATGTATTTTCAGTAGTATCCATACCTGTGATCTGAGCTTCTGAATTGGCTTTCATGGCTCTCCGGACTGACTTATCCTGAGTCCAACAATTCAGATACAGGTAGGCATGCCAGCTCTAGACTTTGGTCTTCCCTCCCAACTAAGATAGGTGTCACGCTGTACAACCTGTTCTTCTTCTTCTCTTTGAGTGCAGTGTCAACCTGGGAAGCTTAAATCAACCATCATTTAAGCAGCCCTTTCTGACTTCAGGTTACAGGGACTCACCCATGCAGCCTTGAGGGAGATACAGTGGAATGAGACAGTTTAGAGGACTCATTTGTGCTACACAGACACCCATCCTACAGATTACATCCTACAGATGCTCTGGCCCGCATCTGACTCTAGTAGCCAGAAATTGAAATGATATGATATGACAGCCAAAGAGCGGAAGGGGATAAAGGTGGAGAATAACTGAACTCAAATATACAGGGAAGGTGTAGCCTTTAATCTCTTGGCTTTGTTTTGCCTGTGTATAGCATGGAAATAATCATGTCAACTACTGGGAGGATATGCATTCTATTCCACGGCAGCTTTCCAGCTTTCAAGATTAGACAGTTTTATTTCACAGTAAGAAGGAATGGGACCAAAGCCCTGTGAAAGCTGTCATGAAAAAAAATAGTGTCAAAGCATCCATTTGCTGAACAAAACCTGAACATTTCGTCTCTGGACATTTACAAATGCAGTCTTCCAGAAAGGGCTTGTCTTTCCTGAAGGAGACTAAGTATTGAATTCCTGGCCTCTTTATTCACAGTATGGCTTTTTTTTTTTTTCCTTCTGGAGTACACAAGAATCTGTCAGAAAAAGGGTCCTAAATGTGTTTCTTGGCATCCCATGGTGACCTTAGAAGTTCTTCTTTGAGCTGTTTTCCTTTCCCAGAGCACAGCTCTCCTTCCATTTTGTACTATTCAGAGTGCCTGTCATTTTTAGGTGGTTGTGTTTGTAGAGAGTCTCTTAACAGAACACGGATTGCCAAACAGGTTTCTCAGCATCCACTTGCACAGCAGTGAGATTCAGTGAATTTACTTATCTATTCTATACTTGCCTTTGCAGTGTGGCACAGTAGGCAGCATATTCCTATCCACTGGGTAACAAAGGTGCTTTGAAATAGGAGCCACACCCATAGGGTCACAGTGTGAGCTGACCTGTTTCCTGCTGAAAACCTGAAGACTTTCTTATCTCCACTTTGGAGCAAAGGAAGGAATTGCAAAGTCTCAGTGGCGCAAGAAACCCAGCTGATGCCTCAGAAATGTGCAGATCTTGATTAGGAAAATAAAAAGTTCAAACGATGCATCCACAGTTAATAAGCTCAGGCTATTTGGCAAGTTATAAATATTCTTGGAGAGTCATCAGCATCTTTCAAAAGCACAAGAAGTTTTGCTTTGTTAGGCTTGCTGTTGCGCACATATTACAATGTATCAAAAAGAAAGTGCCCTGGCATGGCTTCTTAGAGCTGAATTATTTACATGAAAGGCTTGTGAAATTAGATCCTTGCTCCATAATCAAAAGACTCTTTACAATGGTATGAAACAAAATGCTTTCACGGAGTGTATAAGTCATTCCTGTATTTTATCTTTATACCCCATCTCCTTTAATCTTGTAGCATGATGTGGACATCAGTTGAAACTAGAAGCCTTTTAGTTCTGCAGAGACACTGCATGGAAAAAATACATGTATCTGTGGTGACGTGCATATTAGAAGAAAGAGATATACTGGTGCAGAACTCTTCACTTCCTTTGACCATTTTCTTTGTTTTACAGCTATTTCAGCTACATTTTTAAACAGTGGTGTTACATGGTACAGAAATGCAGCTTGAACCTTTGTTAGTTGAACTAACAAGGTTGTTTCATTATCTAGTATTCCTTGATATTCTAGATAAGGTGTAAGCACAGACCAGATGTACAGCTGAAGGCTGCTGGTCACCATTAGAGCAGCATCATTTAGCTCCTCATTCATCATCAGTTCCTATCTCTTCTGTGAAATGTGGAGAATGGTAAAAAAATATCAACCTATAACATTAGGGTTTCCACTAACACAATCAGGAATCAGAGAAAGGTTCTGATAGGAAAACTTACAGTTATTAATTTGTTCCTAAGATGTAACTCAAATTTGTAGGACTTTGGATCATCTTGGTTTGTATTTTATAATATTTTCCTTCTCCTCACACACCTTTTCCAGCTTCTTATTTTACAATATTCACAGTACTGCATAACTCACAGGAAAACTGAATTTGAGCAAACTCAAACCATAAACTAGAAGTAGGGATTTGACCATCAAACCACTTGACCTTCTGAAATGAAATCTCTTCAGCTGGAGTAGTGGAAGCCCAGAGAACACCAGTTTTCAAAGCTCAACTTACAATGGCTTTACATAGAGACTGCATACAGATGTAGAGAATTAGTGTTCAAGAAGGAACATTTCTGAGTTCTCAGGTGATACAGTCTGTATTTGAGAGAATCTTCCGCTGTTATGAAATGTCTAAAAGTTTACTGTATGTCTGGTCAGAACTAGAGCAGTATTATTTTCTTTTTTTAACATAGTTTAATCATATATTGAGCTTTGGGGTTTTTTTAAATCTTGGAAGCTGTCATAAAACCCCTTCACACTTGGTCAAACAAAACACTTCAGGCAGAATAGCTAAGATATATAGTGTGATTATTCAGAAGTTTTGCTTTTATTTTAGTCTTTAGTCACAAGATCTGACAATTTGCTATAGAACATTTACTTGAGAATTAAAGATACATTTGTTGTGACAAACAGTATATGAAAGCTTTTGCTAAACTGGGACATCTCCATGTTGGAGTGTTGTGGTTTGGGAGTTTTAAAGCATTTTCTGAACTTTCTGAGTATCATGAAAGTCTGCTTTGTTCATCTTCTGCAGATTCATCACAGCTGCATATCTGGTTTGCACATTTGTCATCTTATATATGTCAACTTCAAACATTTTGTTAACATCTAATGAATCATATAGTGAGTGATGGCTCTGGTGAATTATCGAGAAGTCATGCGTTTGAATATATAAAGAAGCAGGATGGAATGCCTTCTATCTTATATGTTTCCAAAGGCTATTGCTCATTAGATGTTTTCAGGTTTTGTATACAAGTATTTGCATTTTGAGAAAGTGAACGGTCTTTTCAATGAGCCACCATCAGTCATCGTGTCAGCTGTAGCAAGCGGTGGTTTTATGCATTGTTTTGTGATGACAACTATAGGTAACATTTTGGATTGCATTTATTTAAAATTGCATTATTTCTGAGAGAATGATGACAACTGGCTTGGATGCAGCCTGCCTAACTTTATGGTGCTCAGAATGTTATAAATCTCATTCACATTCCAGTAGTGGCATCTGCTTGGTAGAACAGGGGGAGGCTGCTCTTCTTTGTCAGCAAAGGTGAAGGCATGAAGAAAATAATTTCTCTGGTCTAAAAGCCAGTTGGAGGTGTTCAACCTAAGACAATTAAAACTTCTTTCCTCAAAAGTAGCTCTCCTGATGCTGAGATTTTTCCGCCCACTCATTTTGCAATGGATGAAATGGCCCTTTCCTAGGTCGCTGCTCCACTGAGTGCTTACTAACAAGGAAAAGTAATTTTCATATCTAGCTCTTTCACAGGTATAGGAAGTGGTTGCTTAACATTTATATAAATCTTACGTTTAATTTTCTTCTGTCAGAAATACAAACTCAACACAGTTTGAAATTTTAACATTTAATTCAACCTGTTTTGGAAATCTGTTATCACCATTTTAATGGCTCTAACTATGGAAGATCTCTTAAATAGGCAAAGAGATGCTGTTAAGACTGAGTATAAAGACTATTTTTCATTCCCCCAATTAGTAAGATTAACTTCAACCTCGTGTTTGTGACTCCCTAATACAGCATTTCATAAGTGAGTTTATTTTCTAGGAATAAAAGCTACATAATTGTTATTAAGCTGCCCTTCAAGGAGAATAAAGAATTAATTGCGACTGAGCTAAAATATGAAGACATTTGAATTAAGAGTCCAATTTAGTCTCAAAAATCTTAAGACGCCAATAGTGGCTAATAAATCCTTGGTCAGAGGCAACTGCTAACAGTGAGTTTCATCTTACATTCCCCATACAAATGAAAACTTTCCCTTCATTGTTTAAATATGGATAATCAGTTCTTATTATGCTCCAAAATAATGGGATTTTGCAAATCTCAGTGAAATTTTGCTTGCCATTCTCAGAAAACGCTAGAAGTGTGTATAGAGCGCAACAGTTTGGTCAACTGGACGCTAAATGTTTTAGGACCAGGGTCAATGTCAGCTTACTTCAGGTCAGTACCTAAGGCCTGAGTTTTAAATATCTGCAAAGAGCATTCAAAGTGTCATTAACTCCTTATTAAATTCAATTAAATATCTAGGACTCAAAGCAACAAACAATTATGCAGCAGAAGTGATAATATCTGCCTCAACACATAGTGTTGGGGGGGAATCACAGTTAAGTGTGAAAAGGATCTCATATTCTTCACTAACCCAGCTGCTCAAAGCGAAGAGTAAAACAGCTGAGGACTTATTCTTGCTAAATTTCAGTCTCTTTCAAAGTTTTGAGCAGAACTACCTGTTCCTTGGCATAAATGCAGTCTCTTCCTTGTCTCACCTGAACACCAGACAGTGCCTCTATATTTAAAACAAGAAATGGGCTTAAAGCAAGCTTTTCATAGTAGGCAGGCAGCTAGAGCTCCCCGGTTGCCTGTTTGGGGAGTAGTCACTTGCACTGATTTGAATTAGATTTTTACATTCCTCACTGCA
Source organism: Dromococcyx pavoninus (assembly GCA_033558185.1). Lineage (NCBI taxonomy): Eukaryota > Metazoa > Chordata > Aves > Cuculiformes > Neomorphidae > Dromococcyx > Dromococcyx pavoninus. Next base: position 1,229,356 of record JAUMJL010000064.1, on the reverse strand, counting down.
TATGACATGATAATAGCAATGGAAACAGAGGGCTAACTGACCTAATTTTCTATATATTCTTTTTCATGCTCTTTGTAAATCTGAACGCTGCAAGCAGAGCAATTCTGAATGCCACAGCATGGACAGCCCATCTTAAACATCTCAAAAGCCTGCAGCTGTGATACCTATGGTTGAGTCAAGCACATTCTTGACAGAAATGTCAGCTCCACTTTCTCTTCCCTATTACAATAAAAATACAGTAGCTCTGCTGGTGGATGCATATCGAGAGATTGAACTCAAATTCTTGTGTTTACTTGAGACATTTCACTGAATTAATCATCTCACTTTGTTAGTTCACCTTGCTTAGTACCATTAAATAACTATGTGGTTTCCTTTCATCCATGAAATCAAGGCTATTTATTAGTTATTTGACTACAAAGAATCATGCAGTGCCTCCCCAGAGATATTTTATGAGAGGGACCATGGAAGTGCTTAATCTTAGCAAGGTGATTTATATTGGACTGTTTATCATTATTAATTTTAAGGTCAATAAAGCAAAGCAAAGAAACATAGGATTGGACTCAGAAAATAGATTAGGAAAGCAAAGATATAAATCTGCTTTTGGACTTTAAGAATTTTTTCCCTTTTTACAGGAAAAAAGTTTGAGCCTAGCTTAATGAGACTCAGATATTATTGGTGAACTCTTTTATTCTCAGCAACATCTACAAACACTAAGTTGTGAAATATTGCTCTTCCTTCCCTGCACAGCTCCTTCTTACAAAACCAGCAAAGAGGCATAATTAATCAACTATCAGTGTTTTTACACAGAAGCCATTATCATATTTAGTAATAAATTCTCCTGTAGAAGTGATTTTGTAAATAGTAGTAAGTGTTGTTTGGAAAAGAGAGATGCTGTCTCAGAAAATTTATTCCAAGAAACAGCAAAAAGAAGAAAAAGCACTGTAGGTATCAATTAGTCAGCCAAGAAGGATGAATGAAAAAAAACATAGAAGACAAATGCTACCTGAAGCAAGTTTTAATGTGCCATCACTTCTTAACCTGAAAGCCTACTAAGTTTCACGTAGAATAATCACATTTCAAAATACAGCAAGAAGTCTGTTAGGTATGAGAAGTTTATCAAAGAGGACTCAAATAAGATGGAATTTGATGGCATCTCTCCCCTCAAGAAGAAACCATAGGATTTGGATCTGAATGTTCTGGTTTGCATGTTTCTGACTTTTCAAGGTAGGTGTTATTACTTTGGGGTTTGTGTTTCTTTGTTGAAGATTTAGGTTTTGAAATTTCATTCCTTTTCACATGGCTGGAAAGACATTATTTTTGAAAGAAGCTTTTCTGCTTCACCTCTTTTAAATGGACTTTTTAACAAAAAGAACTAATGTAAAAATAACAGAGAAAATACTGAGGATCCAATCTGTCTCCTATTTGCAGGGAATCCGTCTCATTTTTATAAGACACCAGAGGAGTCAATAATACTCAGATCTGTATCCCTTCCTCCCCTGCAAAAGGAGCTGAAAACCTTTGCAAAGGAAAGAAACAAAAAAAGGAGTTATTGATGGGAAAACTATTGATCTATTTTAGGAGAGGAAGAGATTGGGTAGCATTGAATAGTCAACAAAACAAAAGTAGAATTTAAATGATTTCCTTGAGGCTCTATGGAGAAGTTTGTTCCAGGTAATCCACCTGAAAGACTCATTCTCCTCTGTAAATATTGGAATGTTTCATCTCTTCTTGTATTGGTGGGATGCATCCATACCTGTGATGGACATGGTTGCAACATGACTTACGTGGACCTGCGCTGTGTTAATGCCAACTATCTCAGGTGCTGGTGGCAATCCAGCTGAGAGGGGAGAGCTGGATACTCATTTTTTACTGATATTATGGTCTAGGAATGTGGCTTAGTAAGTGGAGACACCATATTTGTATGTCTTGCAGAGTTGTGGTTATCTGTTAGTCTCCCTTGTGCCAGTAAGTTCACATTTAACCTGAAAAATCAGAAAGCTTATTGCCAATTGTAATGGGGAAAAAGTAAAGATCAAATTTACAGGGTTAAATAGTTTTAAGGAATTTTTTTCCTTGGCAACCTGCATGCCTTGTTCGCAGCACCAGAGACACTAGTGGCATTGTCTCTTTTGCCCTCAGGTGGGATCATTTATGAAGCTATAGTTGATGGGATATCAAAACCACCGGGACAGCTCTTCACAGGGAAGCAGCAGCAGCACCCCTCTGAAAAGACCTGGGAAAATCCAGGCTCAGTGACATAATAATTAATGTCCTTCTAACAATGGCATTCTGCTAAAAAGAGAGCCAGGCAAAGCAAACCGAGGATGTCTGAATACTTTGGTACCTTCCAAACCAGGGGATATTAAAGATTTGTGTTCAACACAACTTCACATTTCAAATAGTCGATGCTGAGGTAACAACAAGGTCACTTTGATAAACCAGAAGAGTCATTAATATCTTAGCACCATGGTATTTACCTAAAAAATCAGAGAGCAAGCTTAAAGTAGGGATTATTTAGACCTAGTTGAGCTGAAATATTGCCTTTTTTATTGCCTCCACGACAGGACTTCCTGTTCTGCACAGACAGCTTTGTCAGTCCCACTCTGACAGAGCTTTTCTTCCAGCTCTGCAGCAACCCATCTGCCAGGATTATTATTCTTTTGTCACAAAGGAAATAACGTTTCTTTCCCAGGCACAGCAATGGATTACTATTTTTTAAAGCTAACTCCTCGTTTTTAATTACAATGTATTTCCTAACCTAACACCCTGCAAAGGCTGCAAGAGTAATGAAAGATAATGCAGCTTTGTGTGCAGTGAGTGTAAATACGCATTATTCATTCAGTCTTAAGAAGCAAACAGGAATCCAAAACACCACCTTGAAAAGCAAACAATGGCTCTTTTTAATAAATACATATCCTTTGCAGCAAAGAATATTCCATTTACTAGAAAATCATAGTTCTCATGTAAAAAAAGGACATCTCCAGCAATTCTTTTTCATTCCACATTTTGCCTGTATTATAGCCTCATAAGAAAATATTTGAATAATTTAATGGGATTTTTTTCACATTATATACTTAGTTTTCAAAAAGGGCATAAACCAGTATAATGGTAAAGTCAAAATAACATCCCACTCCGACATCAAGAATATCAAATTACAGTATTTGAAAGCTTTGACTAAAACTATTTGCTACCTGCTGCACTTGGCAGAAAATACCACAAAAATGATCAAGTTACAGAAAGGTCACCACACAGACCTCATTCCAGGGATGGGCCCACTGCAGTTTATGAATGCACATCTCTGCTCCCTGCTCAAAAAGGTATCCTGTGGGGAAGGTAGAGGAAGATAAAATAGCAACAGCTATTTGTTTGAACAAGCTTGAGCTGGCAAGCTGTACAAAGTATATATTTGCCTCACCACCATAAAGTCTGAAATAGAAACCCTATCAGGTCCTTTCCCACTCTTGTTTTTCCCCCTGTGCAATCTGCCCTGCAACGATGCCTTAGGGGTACAAAGCCACCTTTTGCCAAGGGACAGTATTGAACTGCCCTCATGACAAAGCAAACTTTTAGCCATTCACAAAAAATTATCTTGTACAATTAAAGCCTTGCCCTGATTACAGCCACGGCCAATTTGTAAAGCACTGATTACAGCCACGGCACTGGAATTTGTAAAGCTGGACAGTCCCACAGTTGGTTCCTTCTAATCCCTGCTCACTTGACATCCAGAGCCTTGGTTTCCCTTTTCTACCAGTGATAAGAAACAGTGACCTTTTCCAATGGGATCCAGCCTGATTATGGAAAAAGCCCCTTCACTGCTTTCCAACACCCACATCTTTAAATCCTCTTAACAAATAACTGTGTGGCCTTGCTGCCAGCTTTCCCACTTCTTCCTGGGTAGTTACTTCAGACACCTTTTCTAATTGCCTCCTTGAACGTAAGTGAAGGGTGTAATTAGATATTTGTCCCTGAGCTGTAGCTATGTGGGCTGTGTGTATCCTAGTATACATCCTGGCAGGAATGATCTCCTCTGGACAATTTCTGTTATTAGTCAAATTATAATTCCTTGGTATCTCCTGATTACTAGAGAGTTTATGTAACATGTAGAGAATCTGATCCAAACTCCCTATATCCTATTAACTCCCTAAAGCAAGAAGAAAAAGCTCTCAGTACACTGGGAAGAAAGAAAAAAACAGGTTATATAAAATACATAGCTTAGTACACAAACACGCAACTACAATATACCAAATACATTTCCAGTTGTTTGAATTAGCCATAAAAGGCCTTTTAAGTCATAGAAACAAATTCACAATCTTTCTAACTTCAGAAATCTCAGCTGAGATGTCCTTTGGGAAGGATGAGAGAATCACCATGACCTAATATTTTCTGCAGAAAGTAATTCTGCCTGCTGTTACGTACTGCTCAAGCACCATCCTCATTAGACAATTGGAAATACAGATTCAGATCCCAGCTGTACATCAAACACCTGAGAGGACACGTTTTTCAGTTCAATGAAAAATGAGTAGTGACCTGCAAAGCTACCTTCCAGTGATTCTCTTCTGCAACAACATCCTCAAAGCAGAGAGCTATGTGTATTCCAGTGTTGACAAAGGGAGGTGTAAAATATATTTCACTTTCAAATAAAAGCAGTCTTTAGTGGGACAGTCATCTTTAGCAGGCAATTTATAATATAAAGTAACTTGATTTAATAGTTAAAATATTGTTCTCAAATATTTTGCAATGTCTTCAGTGTTTCAGGATCAACCAGGGTAGATCCTGATGGTGGAAAAATAGCCACCGTCTGTATTTCTGTTTCACCCCTCGTACCACAGTGGTCAAGAGTGGCACAGCTGATTTACCTTCAGTTGGCTCAGTTCTTTTGACCTTAAATCTCACTGTTTGTGTGAGCAAGTACTGAGTACTACATACTGCAGGGCTTTTTGGTGGTATGGGAGCCTTGTGCAACATAGCTCAACCGTGTGTGAAAACTTTATGTCTTCATAAACTGCTCTGGAATATCATTGCAATTAAAACTGTATTTGAAACAGAGCTTAATCAGGCTATAATATTTGTATATGTATGCTCTCTCTTATGAACTCCTCTGCAATCCATGGTTTATCACATTAGCTGAGCTCCTTATTTTTAGTATGCTTGAGGAAGACAGGACTTCCCCACGTGGAATGAAATCTAAGACTGAGAAAGAGAGAGCAAGACAGGAGACATCAGATTATTAAAGTGTTTACATTTGCAAAGAGAAGAGCCTACTAGGGATTTTCATGAATGCTTAAGAACTTTTTTTTAATTCCTAGTGGATTTTAATCAATTTCTGTGGGGACATCTCTGCAAGGGATTCATCAGACTTCTTTCTGCCCTCAGGCCATCAAGATGTGAGGCTGCTGGAGACCAGAAGCCAGGCAGCTTCTCTAAGCACAACTCTGCCCCTGCTGAGGGCTGGGATATATAATACTTACTCAGTGTAAGCACCTAGTCTAGCTTTGCCAGACAGCTCTTTCTGGCAGCTTGGAGCATATTTTGGGGGTATTTGGGTCTGTCTGAACCCTTTGGGTAGATGCTTCATAGGCCCTTTTTGCTGAGGCAACTTCTTATATCAAACACAAAAAGAGAATTTGTCACTGCTGAAAACCCAGAGAGAAATTCTTGTAGGCTGGAAAATAACGACCCTTTGGTGCTCTACCTCTAACTAGTTACAAGACCTTAATGTACTGCAGTGTTCTAATGTAAGATTTAGTGATCTGTTCAAAAAACTGAGGTGCATTTTTTTTTTTAATTGGAATGGAAATTTGCTTTCAGATGTAGTTCTTGGCTACAGCTACTCCTGACTTAGGTGAAGACCTGTGCTGCTAACCAAGGCATTGACACAGCACAGCTGACTGCAAGAAATGACTACAACCTACTTGGTCTTTATTTAACTCTAACTAATTTAGAGCAAGACCTATTTATGTTTTTTAAATCTGTGCAGTTTTTGCTGCTGAAGTTTGCCTGTAGACAATGTGATATGTTCTCTGACATTGTGATACAACCTATTGAACTTGCCTGCTCAGCCCTTTCTTCTTTTGTCACATTGGGAATATCTACAGCTAAGCAGACCAAGAAGCCTCTCCCTTAAGAACAGGGTTACCCTTCAATCGCCTGGTGGCACTAAAGGCTGCAAACGCGAAGATCTGTTCTCCCTGGGGAGTTTATTATATGAAAGAAGGGTTATGCACGGTAAATTCAGCCAACAGAAAAGAGCCTTACACACACACAAAGACAGTCTTTGACAATATATAGCTCTGTTTAAATATAAATTAAAAAAAACCTTATAGAGGTATTGACTGCTGTGCATGTGGAGAAAAAGGTATTAACTTTCTGGACCATTTTTTTGACAAAAAAAGGAGTTTCACTTTTGTCTTTGCATAGACACTGTAACCCTCAGAGACTCTCGTGTAAAAACTGAACATGACAAGTAGTGGGATTTTTTTCGTGCTGTTGAAGTCTTCAGGGATTCAAAATACAGAATCAAATGAAAAGTGCTGAGAGCTTCCTGTGAGATGGGCAAACAGAAAAGAGTGAGGCTTTGCAGCACTTTGTTACTTCCCTGGAGATTTTGTCTCCACAGTTCACCACACTATTTTGCTAAAAATCTTATGAAATTAAGGGATTATACACACACACCTACACAGATCCCTCTGTATTGAGTGGGGAGGCTGAGGAATCTCCTTGAATTTGCAAGAACTGCACCAACCCAAATTAATATCTGCAACTGGTGGTTTGCAGTCAGGATTCCTTATACCCTAAAGAGTAGTGTAGTCATTCAGCCTTCAAAGTTCCCCAGTTTTCAAGAAAAGGACACAAATTTAATGCCATCATTAACCACCCTTGGCACAGCTGGAAATTTGATGCCTCATCAAAACCTGTGATGCCATCTGCAACTGCTGGGTGTGAAACTACACAAATCTTTACTATTCACTTACATAATGACCCAAGACACAAAGCTGTAATCCAAAATTTAATTTATCTGGAGCTGTTAAAGTCCAGTCTTCTGCTTGACACTCATCTCTCCTTGGTCTTTCCCTGCACATGTGAATAGTTACGACACTTATTTGTTGTTACTTACGGATGAAACCCAACTCACATTTCACTTTTAAACAGAAAAGCATGTGAAGTTATTTTGTCTCAGCATGCATCAGCTTTTGTAGCTATCTATTCAGCATAGATTATTTTCAATTCCTTATTGTTATTGAAAAGAAGAGACCACATCCAAATGATTGCAGGTTGGTCCCTTTTCAAAGGATGTCATATTTTAATGTCTTGAAAATAGATTGCCATTGACTCTGTATCCACAGTCACGTATGTGCCAATGAAAGGGATGCCACAGAGAGAGATGAGTCAATAAGACTCACTGCTGACCTGCAGCTTATTTCTATGAGATCAAGGCTCTTCCAAAACAACTTCAGAGTTCTATAAAGGCCACCTGGAAAACAAAGAAGAATAAAAGCCCAGACTTCTGAACAGGAAGAGAGCATTGGGAGTGTGAGAAACCTTTACTGGAATCTATCAGTGTGAGCAGCAATGGGTTGCTAAGGCTCCACTTTGGCCTTAGGCTGATTTAATGTCTACCTGCTGCTGAAGAGAGTGGCCTAAAGCTAAATGGCTCACCTGCAGCTCCACAAAGAATGGTGGTGCATGGGTAAAGTGAAGGAGGGCTTCCCATTTGTAACTCGCTGTTTAGGAAGTCTAAGGTGTTAATTTACAGCACGTTTTTGGTCTCCGAGAGTAAGAGTACAAGAAAGACACAGAAATGTCTTTAGAAAAGAAATGGAAAGCTTACTCAGTCTTTTAGAAAAATGCAGTGTAGTTTTTGAATTGTCAGTTCTTGCAACATTCCTTAAGCTTCAAAATATTTCTCACTTTCTTTAAAGTCTGGGTTCCCTAACCCCCCTGAGAATCCTACCTGTCATTGTTTTAAAATGCAAGTTTCTATTTCCTACATTGCTTAGATTCCTCCAATTTCATACCACGAATTTCTCTTGCTCAGAAAACTGAAAGGTAACCCAACTGAGTTTAATCTAAAATTATATTTAGAATCCCCAAATATCTTTCCTTTCTGGGAAGAGGATGCTCAAATTATTTTAGAAATTATTCTCTATATGGCTTAAACCATAACAAGGATGAGGAGACAGAGACTCAGAGAAAGAGAAGCAGATGCTGAACCATAAGAAGAAAAGTAGCATCCTCATGTCAGACAGTCTGGATGAAGAACCAGGGGCAGTGAACTGAAATGACCCTTCTATTATACAAGAGACAAATGTGAACCTCATTAACAGGTTCCTAATTCTGGTGCCCTTTCTAATCATCCGTGCTGCTTCCTCCAGAGTATACAGTTCAGAAAAATATTCCAATTGCACTCCAGACCTTACAGAGAGAGGATAAGAATCTTTTCTCTTGAACCCTGTTACTCAGCATTAATCTTCAGTGGAAAACAAGTGAATAGAAGAGCTTCATGATAACTCAGTCATAGAAACTAAAGGCAACAGTGGAGAGATAACCCACACGTTAATTTTCTTCTCACATCAGTTTCCAATTGATGCAAGTGTATTAGCACTAATGGAGCTACTCTTGGCATGCTACAGTGCAGCTGAGCAAGATCTGGCTCTTTATCATTCTTAGACCCCTAACATCGTATTTTGGGATCTTGGCTGTAGAATCTGTGGGTGGAAAGGGCCTTTGGTCACTGTAACATCATGAGATTAAGCCTGACAGCCTAGTGATATCTCCATCTGACCATTCTTCAGAAACAGCTTTATTGAAGGCAGCTGAGATGTCTGCATTGTCAAAAAACACCACCACTTTAAGAAAATATATAGTGAGAGAGGTAATGGATGTATTTTCTTTTTAAGTGTTACAGCAACTCTCTATGAGATATGAATTTTATTTGAGACAAATGGATTTGAAATTGTCACCTTTCAAGGAAGACCTGACTGAAGGAGCTTCTGATTTAGAGAATCTATCTCAACAGAATTTGTTTCAAAAAAGAATTTGGGAGTGTAGGGCTAGAAATCTCAAGGCTTACTTATAAATTTGAAATAATAATTTTTCTTACTAGCATGCTGAATCAGAAGACTGCTGCATGTCTGATTTGTATGAGAGTGCTCATTGGCTTTACTGTAGATGCAGATAGGAATTGATCATTTTAAGCAGACAGAAACCGAACTTCTGAGTGAAATATTTCTGTTTCTTCTCCTATCACCCAGGATTATAAAAGGGGGTTAGAATTAGATTATTTAGAAAAAGTCATGTTATAAACCATAGCAGATACAGGGCTTATGTTAACATTGTCTTACAGCATTTGGAATTCCTTTTTGACTTGGACTAAAATGTCACGCATCATTCATAAAGAGCTTTGAGATGCTTGCTTAAAGGAAAGACCATACTTAAATACAGAGGACACACAAGCTGACTAATTTTTAGTTTCCATGACTTCTGCTAAAGAAATAATTAGTTTTCAGGCTAGGAGAGTATAATTTGGTAAGACGTTATAAGTCTGTACCATAACAGTAGCAACCTTTAAATCACTAAATATTTGCAGAACTTCTAGCAAATATACTCTTCTGGCTACAGTGATTACCTGCCTACTGAAATGTTTGCATACTTGCCTGTTTTTAGTATCACCCTTTGTCTGCTCAGTGTAATACAATGTTAAATAATTTTTCAGTGTAATCTTGTAAAGGACAACTGCTGTTTGAGCTACAGCAGCTCAACGTGAGCTTAATTACAGAGAGGCAGAAAAATGGAATTGCAGCCCAGGACAGAACAAGAAATAACTCCATGGGAATGTTTGCCATTATAGTGACTGTCACATTGGTAACTAAGAGTGGCTCCAAGGTTGGCTTCAAGGTGAGATTCTCAACACTTCCCAGAGCAGAAGTGTGTGAGATAAGGTGGGTAATGCCTGCAGCCAGGTGGTGCTTGGTGCATTATCGAGTTGTCAGCGTGACCACCACACAAGTAAAAGAGAAGATATAGGTAAAGGGGAAGAATATCTGCGTGTGTTGCTTCTCTGGAAGGTTCCTTTCCAAAACTTTCCAAGGTTTTTTTCTGTGTTAATTTATTAATTTTTTTTCCCCAAATCCAGCTCCATCTTAGCACTTGTTTTCCTTCACATGGGTTACAGCAGGGAGCAGTACAGCTAGTGACCTTCAGCAACTTACAGAGATACTGCAAAAAAATGAGGCGAGCTTTGTGGGGCCTTCTTCAAGGTATTTGCTGTGATATCAGCTGTGTGGACACTTTGAAGTGTGTATTAAATAACAGATTCCTATTTACTTGACAGGCATTGACTCAAAAATTTTGGATTTTTGCTATTGGATACAGCTCTGATTGTGCCTTTTGGGCTGGAGATTGGTGGACGGTAACATTCTGGTGACAAAACAATTGATTTTGACAGTCTTGAGCACAGTTTTCTGTGAAAATTACTGCACTATAAATGTATTATGCCAAATAAAATGGATAGACCATACTTCCCTTTTTTTTTTTTGAAGCTTGCACAGTTGTTAGCACTTATGCAAAGTGGATATTAAATGAAATTTTGTTTTGTCACCCAAATCACTTCATAAATTTGAAATACAGAGATTTCTGTCTCCAGTACTGGTACATTAGGAGTTTTCACACACATTTATTCTGCTAAAACATTTTTACATGCTCCTTACATGTGCAATATCCTTTCTGTCTTCAGTGTACATCTCTCATTACCACTGCTGACATGCATTTTTCTTTAGCTTGTCAAATGCTATTTCTGAACACAGCATTCTTTATCTCTTATACCATGCAGAAGGGGAATTAGAGATTAATAATGATACACTGTTGAAGTTTTTTGATTCATAATTCAGCATCGTTTTGGCATGTCCTAAAACATTGTGCACTTATAAAATGCTTGGAGGCTACTGGTAACGTAAAGGGCTGGAACCATGGGATAAATGCAGACTGAATTCCTGTCAAATGATCTCGTGTTTTAGAAGTAACACAATTTTACGTTCATTTAAAAATGTCTATGTCTTCTTCTAAAAAGAAGGCTTCAGTGTTATTACCCTTAAAGAAACTGTCCCTGATGCTGCTTTTTTGTCTATGATTTATAGCAGCCTATGCCATGGATGTCTTATTCAGGCAGCAGATATGTCAAAACAATGGTATCAAACAAGTTCTGAAGCAGTGACGGAATACGCCCACTGTATACATCAAAATAAACAATAAGTAAAAGAATAACACCAAACTGAATATTTTAAAGAAATTAAATACACTGCTTGGTGGAAAGTCAGCAAAGGGACTTGCTTATCAGTCATAACAGTTATAGGGGGGTGCAGTAGACAGAAATTACTTAGTCTTAGTATTTTACCTTATATGTTACTTTCAAGTCAAGTGTTCTCCAAAACAGAAGTGTAGCTGAAGTACCACAGCAGATCTCAAACAGCAGAGCTACCATCAACTGCTTTCTCTCTTTCCCCTTTTGTTTCCCTTCTATCACAGTGTTGGATCTTTCTGCACAAAGAAACCTCTTGTCACGTAAGGGAGTCTTAGAGGAGCAACACAACCTTTCCAGAGTGCCTTGAAACACTGATACTGAGTGGCGTGCAGATTGTTCTCAAAGTTTGGCAGTGGTGCTGGAACGCACTCAATCCTCTCACATTACCCCTGGTCTGAGAATACGTCAAACCTGTTTGTTCTGAGCATTAAATTGGCCTTGAGATGAAACAGCTGGATGAGTTTCCTTGGAGGGAAGCCAACGGACTATTAAGGAGGGCATTGGATAGCCTGAACAATGTTCCTGATCTTGTCCTTTCATCTCGTGTCCCATGACACAAAATGAGCTCTTTCTGGAAGCTATCTTGCAGTTTGTGAATATATTAGAGGTGCTGGTTAAACAGCTTCTCTTCTTTCTCCTGGCTCAATAGTCTTCACTCCTGTTTTTAAAGCAGTTTTAAGAGCCGCTCAATAACATCAACTTCAAGTAAAAGCTTTAACCTAGGACTGAGTGAATACCACATTCTCAGAGTACACAAATGACATAAACACCACCATAATACAAAAAAAGTGGGCAAAAATCCTCAATAATTAAGAACCAAGTGTATTGCTGTAGCTTTATCTATGCAGTCAGCATCAGCTGGTGAAGTGAGGGGTGAGTTCCTGTAGCATATGACGCCAGATGACAGCACCATATTCCACCCACTTCACTCATAGCTCTCACCACAGCTGGTCATTTAGTCTGGATTTTCTTTGATAATAAAATCAAAAAGTACAAAACAAAGTCATGAAGTAAAACACTTCCTCTTTGTTGGAGCAAAATGTAGAAACGCACAAGGATTCGTTCAGAGTTTTTGACCTTTTCTGCTTTTCTTTAGATTCAGGGTAAAATCCCGTTTCAAATGGTTTCAGTCTCTAATGAGACAGAACTGCACTGCTGTCCTCTTCACAGCTTCATGCAGCTGATTCAACAAGTCATTATGTGTGATGGCAACACTTTTGAAAAAGACAGTTTGAAGCATTGTGATACTTCTCTCAACATGTTGGAATCATTCATGATTAAAAAATATTCTTTTAACAAGCTGAGTAGTTTAATGTTTATTAAAGTCTAGAGATCAATGGGTTTTGTTAATATGTAATGCCTCTGGTATCATATACCATGACAAAATAGAATTCCTATAAGCTTTGTACTTGATACTCAGATGAAAATTTTAACCTTTCAGGAAAAAAGCTCATCCTAATTTCCCCCACCCCAGCTTCCCTCAAGAATCCACTTAATCATATTTTGAAATCTAATAGGTTTTAGGAGTGATAACAGTAGACCAGGTTGCAGCAATGAAAAGGAATGGATTATTCTAACCTTTAACAAGAATGAATGTAAAGGGCGATTAATTTGTGAGGCTTTCTGAGGTTAGAGATGAAATCCTCGCTCCCTTCAAGTCTCTAGTTTCAGCTTCAATTGAGATTGCATAGCAAGGATTGCACTCCAGCTCCTGTTTTACTACCTACAATAAATATCTTGAAGTTTAAGTATCACCAAACAAGCTGACCCCACACACAGCAAAGGAATTAATAGTACTATGATACATATCAAACAGGAGGCAAGAGCTTAACTCAGAAATGGGCTAAGGTTGCTGTTCTGGTTTTCAACAGATCAGAGTAGATATTACCATGGCTCTCCTGGTTTTAGATGTAACCCACAAACAGAGGAACCTACTCATATGAGTCCCTGGAGGGTTAGAGTACAAGTGCTATTGAACTCCCATAATAAAACAAATAATATGCAAATAACCACTTTGAAAACCTTGTTATGTGATATGTTTTCATTCTCAGTAGTGGCTTTGCTCAAGCAGAGTTTGGTGGTAATCTTGATTATTCTTTTTCTTAGTAAATTGGTCAGTTGTTGCAGTAAACTGAAATTGTCTGTGTTCACTTGGTTGTAAGTTTTCCATAATTTCATTGTATGCATTACAGAGCATCTATAATGTGAGCTGTGAAGAAAGGTAGGGGAGAAAGGGCTGGGGAGGATCTGACGTGAAGCACAGGGATGGTTTGGGGGTGTGTTTCTTCTTTCTGGACTTGGGAGTCAGAAAGAGAAGAAGGCACTTCATTACAAAAAACTCAGGTCACTCCTAAACATCATGAATTTTCAGAAACTGTATCAGAGAGACTATTTTTAGCACTATGAATTATTTTCTGGTGTTTTGTTGACTAGGGTAGAAAACAGATTTGTTTTCTATATTGTGAAGGGGTTTGTTTCTTCTTTTTTACATAGCACGATTACGTGATAAGGTTGTGATATTTTTCCTGTTCAAGGAATTTCCTATTCCTATATTCAACTATACATTTATGACTGACTTAAAAGCAACAAGAGTGAGCCTTTGATTATAGATACACAAAAATGTCACCTATTCTACCTACTGAGATAGGTCCTAGAATAAATGTATTTCTGTCTCTCAGATATATCTTTAACATTTGCATCTCAGTTTGATCCTTCCTATTATGTCTGCACTGAAGCACTGCTGCATCTACTTTGAATGAGATTCTTTACAACCTGGAATTTTCAGAATTTATGAGAAGACAGGAATAAGATATATCAAAATTATTTAAAAAGCTGGGAAACTTTTCCTTTAAAGTCCCCATGAAAAGGGAAACCAGCATGCAAGAAAAGAATTTGGTGTATACGGGAGAAATGCAAGTGATGAGCAGTTTTAAATTGGCATGGATATATTTTCTCATTGAAACTCCCACATGATACTGCAGTCAATTTGTACACATTTTACTAGTAAACAAGGCATCATAGCAACTTGTCTAGCAGTTGTGCCCATAGAAAGCATATAGTCATTGCTTTTTAGGTAATTTTCTCTTTAAGAGTTTAGGATTATCACACACCACATTCAATTTTTTTCTAATAAATATTTATTTAAAAACTTATTTATTTATTTTAATTTTTGGTGATATGAAAGAGCTGAAATCTGAAACACCCCAGGTGATGAACACAGCTGCAACTCTTCTGTCATTTCTAGATCTAAACCTTTACAGAATATAAAATGTCACAGCAGATTGAAATGGCTTCAGGCCTTTCTTTTTCCTCTGCAAACAGTAATAACAATCAAAGAGCCAAGAGCCATAGGATGGAAGGATGCAAATATGCCAAATACCTGTCTTGCTCAATACTTCCCATTTCTCTAGATTTTTGTTTGGGTTGGCTCAGCTCAAGGTCTCATCTGGGAAGAATCAAACTTCAGGACTGTGAAATTTGGCTTCCGTAGCTTCTCTGTAGGAATGACCTAGCACATTGCCCATGAAGTGCTCTCTCTTATGGTTTTAATATAGATTTGCAAAATGATTTTGCATCAGTGGGAGATGAGGTGTGGCGAGCAGGAGAGCACAAGAGGCAATCCACGTAAGCATTGTGTGTTATTGCTGCAGACTGAGCAAAGCACTGTAGGCTCATTAATTCTTAGCGGTGTTGTTAATCTTAGATGCTCACTTGTTCTGTGATCCTGCTAGGTTTCCATTTAATGCTGCCCTCTTTAATATTCCCTTTTCCAGCTTGCTTTTGCTGGAACACTGCTGCTCTCTAGCTTTCAGAAACTTCTTGCATCCTCCACCTTTCTCTCACAAGTGCTTTCTTTACACAATTCACTGATTTAATATCTGAATTAAACTGGAAACATACTATCCGTGTCCAAGCTTAAAACGCCACATTTCTTTTGCATGCTTTTGAAATGCAGTCGCAGAAATTAATCATCTTTGTAAAGAAGATGATCAAAAGCAATCTATCTTCTAGGAGCAAAGATAAAGGTGAAGCATAAACACCTACAGCGCCTGGGAAACATGCAGCTCATAGGGACACAGTGCTCTGCACCTAGAAGGCAGAAAATTGTATAAACAGGCAAAAGCAATGGATCAGGTCGCACATGTTCACTGTTTTTCCTGCTCACTGGAATGATAACAACTATCACCTGCACTGAAACCAGCTCTCTGCACACCTCAGTGACTCCTTTGCCTATCTAGCAGTGTGAAATTTGGTTGCAAATTGTTTCATGAGTGTCTGCAGTGCTTCAGACTTCAGGTGTCTTTGAAAGCATGCCTTCCTCTGGCTACACAGCACACTGCAATTCTCATTAGTAGCATGATTCATTTATTCTGTATAGCTTCTAGTGCCACTGAACAGATCTGAAACTGGGTTTCGCTGCCTGTCTTTGGTATTCAGAGGATGTAAATGTCCTCTGCTGGTGAAAGATTCACACAACACCATAAGAGAGCAAAAGGACTGATGAGTTTTCTTATGAGCAATGCCTTGTTCTTGCAGTTTGTCTGCCTTCCTCTGATGTAGATAGAAAAGAATGAACAAAGAAACAGAAAGAAAGGAAGGGCATTTATCCTGCTTATGGAGGTACTGACATACAGGAAAGAGGTACCTGCTCTGATACATCTGCTCGGCCTTGGGAATGAGTCTGCAGCTGCATATGGGAGGTACTGCAGGGGAAGAGCACTGCAGTGAGACCCCCAAAGAGCCCAGGGACTGCAGGAGCCATGTGGTAGTCAGCACACAGATGTTACCTGGTCTGTTGGAGATGCCTGCATCATTCACACGAATGTGAAGGCTCTGGTTATGACACTCACTGCCCTACTGGGACAGGTGTTCTTTTCTCCCCTTGCAAATCAAAGGCAGTGCTGCCCTTCGCAACACTGCACACTCAAAGTCATGGTGATAACTTTGAAATCACTGGGATCTAAAGACATTTGATCAATTAACTGAATTTCATTTCACAGATCTAAGGACAACTTCAGAAGCCTGAACTTTGGAGAGAGGCGTTGTCCTTTGTGCAACCAGATTTGTCAGCAAGTGAGAGCTCTTTGATCTGGATCACTTTGCAAAGGCTTCTCCTGACCTTTCCTCCCCCATGCAGGCATCTCTTGGGACACGGATCTAGCAGAGGCTTTGAATTCAGTTAATATTCTTGGATATTCCTTGTGAGTTCATCCTCCATTTAAATGATTAATCCAAGAGAAAAATTCAGCTTTTCTTAAAACCTTCCTGTGTGAAGACAAGTTCAAATTTGCATTTGGTGTCTGACTGTTGATTCATTTAGACCCAAGGAAATTTGTAATTAGGATTATCAAATGTGGAGACTGCATCATTCAGCTCTCAGCTTTCCATTATTTGATGGTGTCCACCTGCTCGAGCTGAGTCAGCTCTGGATAGAACTCCTTGATAAAGGAGGAGAGAGATCCTGAGTCATCTTTCTCCTTAGAGGACAGGAGACTGTTGATGTCCTGAGTGCTGTAGCATAAAATGAGTTATGAAAAGGCAAGCCATGAAAATTTATACTAATCATTACAGTAACATGAAAATGCTACTGACCCAAGGCTCCAAATAATCCCCCTGGTTACTTGGCCAAATACAACAAGAGTCTTCTTGTATGCAGCAGACTTGGGCAAAGACATGAATATAAAAAGCTGTTTGCAACTTGAAGTCTTAAGGCAGCCAACAATGCCCTCTTCTGGGTTCTTCCTGAATTTCTTCCATAAAATGTGTTTAAAACCCGCTAGGTTCATTTTGCCATTACTCTATCACCCTTCATATGCTGAAAAAGAATGATGTGTGCAGCACTAAGCAGCAGCTGGGAAACAAAACCATTCTAAAATCGTTTTCCAAATTATTACTTTCACTACGAGGTACAAAAAGACTACTTGGATCTCTAGACCGTGGTCCAGCATAGGTAGAGGTGTTTGTAGCACACATTAAGACAAAGAAGGATTTCTACTGAAAGTGTTACACAGTGAATGCAGTAGATGCTGGTTTGGATGTTAAAATACTCAAGACTTAGGCCTAGGTTCAATATCACAAAGCAGAAATGTTCTGGTCTTGTTTAAAAATCTGAAAATGACACTTTGCCCTTTCTTTGTGGCCAGCAACACCACTAATACAGAACGTCTCTGTGCCATGATTTCAACATTTCTTTCAGTCCCACTGTAACCCCTTCAGAAAAGCACCTACTCCACCACCACCTACAAGAGTACCCCAGGAGCCCTGGAGCCCTTACTTGAATTTGCATCCTTGAATATTTTTGAAACACCTGATTCTGGATCTTTGCCGTTTGAATCTCTCCTGCCCCTCTTCTTCTTTACAGCGGGAAGTCACAAGAGCAACTTCTCTAGGTCTTTTTGAGCAACTCTGCAAAATTAATTTGAGGTTCACTTTCAGGGTTAAACTCCAACTATGTTAAACCTACTATAAATACTGAAGCTTGTAAATCAAACCACAGTTCTTAAAGTTTTCAAAGCTTAATTGATCACAACAGTGATAGAAAGCCTTTTCACACACTGTTGAGCAATTATATTGATCCTGCACATAACTGAAAGGCCAGAAAAATAACTTTCAGACAGTGACAGAACAGTAGCTACAAGTGAATAATAATCAGAAACAAACAGATAATGCATAGCTAGAGAAGACAAAATAAAGTTTGGCAGGTACAACTGAAATTTAGGCAGCAATAATCACAAATTCTGACCCCTGTTTTCAGAATACAAAACCATTGCAGCAACAGTAACAGTGCCTTGCCCATGACTACAGACAATGGGGCAAGAATCAATCTGAGGAAGGGCAGAAGGTTAATAGGAGGGAAGGAAGAAAGGCAAGGAGACATCTGAGCAGGTAAGGTTGTTTGAGTTGTAAGAATTAGAGTGTTTTTTTTTCTTCAGATTTTGGAGATCAAGCTGAAATGGAAACTCAGGATTTCTGTCTTGTGTGGAAAGAAAAGAAAAACACAGAAGAACTGCAGTATTCAGAATTACTGATTGATCCCTAATAAAGCATTTTAGTGATGGATGCTTAGCTGTTCTGAAAGACACAGAAACATTGTGAAACACAGCTGGAGTATTTAAACTATGAAGAATCAGAATAAAAATGCTGCTCCTGCATTTCTTTATTCTAGGACTCTAAAAGTACCCCATAAATGGGGTCTGCATCAGCATTCAGAACCATTCAGAAGAAAGGAAACGTTTAAATAGAAGTCTATAATGAAATAGGTGATTGGGGCCCGGTTTAAGTCTTGGTGAAGTCAGAAATTTCTGGTGATGAGCATCCTTGGAGCAGATTGTTCCCCATGTTGAATCATGAAATGAGCTGTTGTCACCTCAGCCTGATGTCAGTCATCTCGGTGAGTCGCTTGTGGCATCAGGGGAGCTCTGGGGAGCAGTTGGAAGCCGTTCAGTTGAAAGCGCGTGGTCAAAAGGTGCAACCACATCTGTGCTCTAAAAAGTGACCCAGCTTGGGATCTGTGTGACACAAGGATCTTGTGTTCAGGGAAATACCAGCGGTGGGTTGTACAGAGGAGAGAATATTACAGGCAAAGCTTAGCAGAGTCTGTGAGACGTTAAAAAATCAGAGGCTGCAGCAAGACTCAACTCTCTTATTGCCATCAGCAAAATGAGCAGAGGAGCAATTTGTGTTGCGGATGAGAGAGGCAAATGATTTCCTACCAGCTGTACTGGTCCCTCACCAGTTGCAGAGCTGTTCTTTTACATGTTATTTTTGTGTTAAATGTATGAATGCTATGCCAGAGCAGAGCCCAGTCGTTCTGCATCTTGGAGAGGGCTTTTCCTTTTGCTGAGTGAAGTGTTGTTGGCTCATTCTGTTCAAAACTTGTGAGAGCAGCTGAACAGGGAGTGTCCTGTTGTCTTCTTTGGTTGCAGCACCATGTTGGGGGGGATACACGAGCTGGATCTTAACAGACTTGACTTAATACTAAAAGAGTGACAGTGAAAAAGCAAAGGCAATTTATCTCCTTGCTTCCTGGTTTCCAACTGTTTATTGTGGGGTTTTTTCTTCTGCTTTTTCCTTGTTGAACTTGCAGGTGAAAATGTCTGCGGAGAAGTGGAAAGGTTGGGCTTAGAAAGAGCACAGCAGGGCCGAGGAGGCAGGTGGAAAGGAACCGTGTGCTCCTGGGCCAGCAGCTGGGGGAACCAGGAAGATTTGCTTTACGTTGCGTTTTGTGGGATGTCCCTGGCATGGCTGTTCCCTGAAAAATAGCAAAGGCACTGCCCGGGGTGGGAAGGGGCAAGCAAAGGAGGAGGCAGTGAGTGGCAGCTCGGATGGAGCTGGTACAGACTCTAGGGGGGCTTCTGAAGCCAGGGCAGTGCAAGAACCCCCTGACATTAGGTGTTTTCTTAGTTGTACTGCCTTCTCTCTTACACCTTTTATACTTCAGCCCAGATTGCATCCCTGAATAGTGTAGACTTCAAAGCATGTGTTGAAGAAAGAGCTCGCCCCGTTCACGTTGCTTTCTGGTTTGTTTAGCCAGCATGGGGAGTAACCCACGGCAGAGTGGTCCCAGTTCTCTTTTTGTTTGCTTTTCTCCCCGGTGTAGGGGCTGGGAGACACACACACCCTTCAATTGAGTTGCTCTGTGTGTGTGCGCGCACATTTATGTCGTGGGGGAATGCAGTCTCGGAATTCTTGCCTGGACTCGACCTGTGCGGCCCTGTGTGAGCCGCACTGGCTGCTGCCTCTTTGGAAGTGATGCATTTGCTGCCTTTGGATGGAAACAGGGCTATAAACACAAGGTGGCTGCACGGAGAATGTTTGTTTCTTTGAGATGGCCTCAACTCAGGACTCACTCTTGAATTTGAAAAACACAGAAGCCACGCACAGAGGGCATGGTTACACCTGGAGAGCAGCTTTGTGTGGAGAGCAAAGTCATCAGACAGAGCCCTCTGTGCCTTCCCTCTGAGAGGGGGGTCTCAGCACCGCTGCAGGGGCTTTCCCAATGTAAATGATTCTGTTCTTCGGTGGGGTGGCACTGCCAGGTCCCCATCCAAGGCGGGTTGGTCTCCTCAAACCCTCCATGTTTGGCATCTACTGAAGGGCAGGGCCCCTCCTTTGAGAGGTCTCCAGGTTCTCAGCCTTTCCCAAATAAAGAGCATCCAGGTGCTTCAAGAATCGATGATGGAAAGGGCAGAAATCAGCCTGGAGCCTCCCGGCTGATTTGCTGCAGTAAATATTGATGCACACACAGAGTTTTGCATCTTTTTCCTTAAAGTCCTTTCCCAGCAGGGACATTTCAGCAGCCAATGGTGAATGTGAAAGAGCTTCGGAGAACAAATCCATCTCTAGTCCCAGCACTCAGCTGCTGCACCCCGACCCCAAACCCAGCTCCCCTCCCACAGCTCGGAACCAGCATTGATGGGTCCCCTCTCCATGTGCTCCTCTCCAGGCTGAACAGCCCCAGGTCCCGACCTCTTCTCCTCACAGAGATGCTCCAGGCCCCTGGGTCACAGCTGCCTGCAGACCCCTCGTCCCTACACCACCATCCACAATCAGCTCTAACGAGGCAGGCCCAGCTGCCCCTCGATGGATGCACCTCTGCTGTCCGTGCTGTCTCCAGAGATGTGTTCCACACCCCTTCAGAGCGTGGCCTCCTAATGGAAAGATGCTTTATAAGGATTTCCTTCGAGTTTCACTTCAGCGGCTGAGGCTGTCTGACTCCATGAAGCATTTAATCACGAGAAACGTCCCTACCTGCTCTCCTTCCTCTCGCTTCCTACAATAACATCATTTACAGCTCGGTGTAACAACTGAGTTCTTTATGTGTGTCTGCTGTGTCTTCAAGGGCATCTGAGTGCAGGGCTGCCTACGCCTGTGAACAACAAGAGGGGGAGATGTAGGAGCAGGCACCCCTCTCCCCACCCAGCTTGTGCATGGACCGCCTGTGCAGCTGCAGAGGAGGGGCAGGAGGTGCAGTAGCAAGTGCTGCCCCCCCCACCTGACTACCATTCTGGCAAGGGTAACAGCCACTCACCCTGGAGACCCCACCACCAATTCCAGAATCTTCCCAAAGGAGCTTCTGCACATGCCACGATTCGAGAACGGGGCACAGAATTGCCCTTTCAATAGCGTCTGGCCAAGAAGGCACCAAGGTCATGTGACTGGCTGAGTTTGTCTCTCTCCTGCTGCTGTCTGCACAGTTGCTCTTGTTACCCAGGACCTTTTGTCAGTGCCTTTCTTCCTGCCGCTTCTTCTTCTCCAGCCGCTGCTGCCCCTTCTTCTGTTTTTCAGATACCTGAAAAGGAAGGATGAAAACACAAAGCTGAAATCACAAGTTTTCTGCTAAGTTGGGTAAAAACACGCTGGAGAGAAGGGCAGATATCAAAGCAGCTGTTTCTGGAGTTCTGTTTTGTTTCTCTCCTCTGCCCCCAAAAAGCTATTTTCAGACATAAAATGCCCTGATGCAGAACTCAGAAAGCTTTTTACCCACCATCCTCCACTGTTCTCGAGGAAGAGAGCGTGGTGTGGAAGCAGCAATCATAGTAGTTATCACACTAAAAACTCCAATCAGAGAGAATTCTGCAATATTACACTCAACGAGTCTACAGCTCGTGCTGGTAGTTTGGCCCTGGCTTCCAATCTTCCCTATCTCCTCTGCCCAGAGTAGGTCTCAGGCCAGCTTCACCATCTTCCATAACTGCACCAGCACAGTAACTCTGCACACAGTAGGAAAGGCAACAATTTAGAAGAAAAAAAGAAAGTGTGGACAAAAATGAAGGAAGCTGTAGCACCCCCTGAGGCTCCAAAAGCCTCCAAGTGCTCCTCTCACCTCTAATAATCTTCCTGACTTGGTAGATGACCACTATGTATGTGACCATACCAACTGACCAAGCTTTGGCTGTGAAGAACAATCATTAAACTGTGTTTCATTAATTATTGTTATGTGTATACTACTATATATTTTTATAAAATATTTTCTAATGCAGAGAGGGGCACATGGATTTTTCACTATGGCACATCCTCAGCATGTCAATCATGACACTGATCAACTGTGATGGTCCGAGTTCTGACACATGTCGTGACACAGTGGTTTTGGGAACTAAGTCTGTAATGGGGAATGAGATTTCAATTGCCTCTTCCATGCCTCTCAATATATATTTTTATTTCCTACAGTTAGTTGTTCTCTCACTCTCAGCTTCACCTTACTGGATTCTAGGCTTGTCTGTCTCTTGTGACATCTCTGTAAGCCAATAATTAGAGTAACGAGGGGCACAAGCACGAATTGTTCTGGAGGTGCAAGTGTTGGTTGACTGTTGGCCATGGCAGCACAGAAAGCAAGCTCATTTTGTGGTAACAAAAATGCTTCTAGGGGTTCAAACCTGTGGTTATATTCAGACTTCTCTTTTCTTCAGCATTATGCAGATCTCCCTGAATGCCCTGGAAGGCTTAATTGCCTCTTTTTATTTTCCATGACTGTCTGTGCAAAGGCACAGTGCCTGGGAGCTGGGGAGGTACCTGCTTATGCTCTGAGAAGGCTGACAAGCAATTAGCTGAAGGTTCACGTGTCGGGAGAGGCACTGCTCTGTGCTGGTAATCTGTTTCCTGAAATTTTGTAAAAAAGCACAAATTACTGGTCTCACGGAACAGTTGTTTATTGTCAAGAGCAAATAAAGCATGTCTTTGGCTAAAAGCTATCACCTGTTTGCAAGCACTTGATAAAAGCAAGTGTTACAACTAAACCAAATTACAGATTGTAGAGATTTCTTGTGCTTGACTTTGCTTTAGAAGGACAAATCCAATCTCTCTTTTGCAAAGGAGGAGAGATCAGGCAGTCCTGAGTTGCTCATTCAACTCCCCTGAAGCCCAGCCTTTCTCTCAGACAACTCTTAAAATCTAAGATGGCTTAGGGGAGAAAGGCAGGTTCAGCAATAAGCAAGTTTTAGCCACATATTCTTCCAGGATTTTCAGTATTGTGTGAATACTTTTCAGCTTCATCTCTTCTTTGGAAAACTGCCCAAGAGTAAATTCATCCAAGGTACTCCTAGCACCGACTGAGGAGAAGGAAAAAACCCAGAATTTAGCTTAGGCCTGAACAAAGGTATTTCCTTCACTGTCACTAACACTTTAGCATGACCCAGCACATCTTTTTTTTCTACTCCTTTTAATTTAAATGTTACCCCACAAAGGATTTACACTAAATATAAACACACTTTCCCCCTGTGTGAATTCCTATCCTACAAGTAGATGTTTGGCAACAATGTCATTTGTTACATTTTTATGTATATGTTTTTGTATATTTTGTTTTGGACTCCTGTAAAGAACTAAAAGAATAATCCATCAAAATCAGCAGCACATGTACTGGCCAATATATTCAGTCTCCTGATCGTCTCTAGGGAGCAGATTATGGGATGAAATGCTGGTGACAAACCTGACATGCAGTGTTACATCTTGTGACTATAAAAGTTAAAACGTGGTGATGTTTTCACTAAGCAGCTTTCACATTGCAAATAGGAAGAGGTGATATTTTTAGCCCCAGGTATTATACAGAAACATTAAACGCTGATGTTATAGGGGACAGCACATGATTAGCTAAAAACCAGACACGAGTGGTCTTGTAATGACAGCTATCGTACTCTGTGTCACTTGCAAATGGAAGTGTGGCTAAAAATATACAGCTATGGGATAAGAATCTACTGTGCAAAAAATTACAGAGCTAATGAAAATGTCAAAAAAAATATGGTAAGACACTCTCGTGCTTTTACAGCAGCACAGAACTACCTTTATCAGACAATAAAAAAAATCATGTTCTTTAATAGTCTCCAAGATAGCTGTAATACTGTGTAAAACGGACTCTGCTGGCTATAGTAGGGCTGTAGGATGGCATTACAGCTTTAGGACATTTCTTAGCAAACCAGCATCCCACAGGTTTCTCAGTGACTTGTGGCAACAAGCAGACCTAGGACAGAGCTTGACTCAATTGAATCAAGACACACAAACACTGTTTGCACTCACACCCTGATCCCATGAACTGATAGAGCTATTGAGGAAGACAAGCCTTGATACAGTGCCTTTACGAGCACTTTAGAGACAATAGGAGTCTTGCCTGGCACTGTGGTCCCACCTCGAGTGCTGGGGGCAGTTTTGGGTGCCACAGTATAAAAAGGACATCAAACTCTTCGAGAGTGGCCAGAAGGCTGGGGAAGAGTCTGGAGGGGAAGTCGTATGAGGAGCAGCTCAAGTCCCTTTGTCTGTTCAGCTGGAGAAGAGGAGACTTAGAGGGGATCTCAGAGCTGTTCATTGCCTTTTCACAAGGGAGGGAGTGGAAACAGGGGCTGAGCTCTTCTCTCCTGTGACCGATGATAGGACTGGAGAGAATGGCAGGAAGATGTGCCAGGGGAGGGTTGGGTTGGTTATTAGGAAGAGGTTCTTCCCCCAGCAGGTGATGGAGCCCTGGAACAGCTCCTCAGGGAAGCATCACCCACTCTGCCAGAATTCCAGAAGCATTTGGACACTGCCCTCAATCACACAGTGAGAATGTTGGGAGTGTCCTGTGTAGGGACAAGAGTTACACTCAATGATCCTTTGGGTCCCTTCCAACTCAGGTCGTTCTAATTCTATGATTATAACAGGTAACAGCCAGGAAGACTATTTAAGTTATTGTGATGAAATATTTTCCCCAAATAATTTTTAAAAAATCACTTGTTGGAGAAAGTCGGAGGTGGTAAGTTTTGCTAATTTTTCCTCAAGCACATATTGTTTGCCAGTTTAGTGTGTGTTTGTGTCGTGGGGTTTAGGAAGGGAGAGCTGCCCCCCCGGGAAATCCCTCTGGATGCAGGCTTGGCCGTGGTGAGCAGCGCTAGAGGGCACCAGCATCCCGCGCAGAGGAAAAAGGTCAGCAGCAGGAAAAAAATCCCCTTTGACGTGTTTTTTTCGGTAAGCAGAAGGGAAAATATTGCAAAGACAACAGCAACATTAAAAAAAAATTTCAAACTCCAGTTCATCTGGCATGAAAACCTCTTGATTTACACATGCTCTACCCACATGCAGTGGCTGGGGTGCTGGAGTTGAATGTTGTGTCAGAGTGATGGAAGATTCATGAGGCCTTAAAAAATGGAGTGATTAAGTGATGTCCACTGATCCTCATGTTTTGAGCAGGACAACCATTTTCTCATTTCTGAAAACACATAATTGAAAAGAACAATTACATCAGCAGCTGGTACAGAAATGTGTCAAACAAAAAAAATGTTATCAACCGTCAAACTAGTTTTCTAACACCTAAAGCATGAAACTGCAGGGAATTGTCATTGCTTGCTTCTGTTTGTTAAATGACATAATAAGCACTGGGAAATACTGTCCTTCTCTTTCAAGGTGAGATTCCGTTCATCACTCAAACCCTCAGTTTTACCACGTCCTAAGCTTCCTGCACTCAAAAAAATCATTGACAAGGTCTGACCATTTCTGCATCAGAGATGAAGTGAAAACCACAGCAGTGATGCCTTTGGGTGCTTCGTGCTTCTTTGTCCTTTGCTTGGACCCATCCATTCTCTGCCTCCGGTTGCACAACTCCTGGTGATAATCAGTACCCTCTTGCTAGGTGCTCTTGGAGCACCTGGAGAGTTTTGCAAGGTGCTCTGGCAAGTAGCAGAGGAAGCAAAAAGCGTTCTCTCGCACTGACTTGTGTAACAGGCAGGTGAAAACTGGACAAGTCCTGAGAGAGCTAAGTCATATACACAGCTATTAACAGTGCCACGGGGACAATGATCTTATTAACTCGTGACTTTTTGGAGCAGAGAACTCCCTGCAGATGTAAAGCTGTGTCTGCCCTCTGCTCCCCTAATGTGGCCCCACTGTGCCCAGGGAGGACATGGCAAGTGCTGGTCAGCAGTGGCAATCACTCCCGAGAACTCACATGCACCTCTGCAAAGCCCTTACACCAAGGGGGCAGCCATTAACTCTAGAGCAGGGCAGATTTCAGAGCAGTGATGATATTTCTGTTGTTTTCCAAATATCTAACTCTCACTCAGAGAGCTTTTATAGCCTAAAGTGCAGTAATTGCCTCAGGTTAAGATGCTGTGCAGTTAACTACCCCTCAGCCAGGCATCTTTAGCATCCTTTTCCTATAGGCAAGAACTTTCTACACTCTCCTTTTCTGCCAGTGAGACCACAAACACATTCCCCAATGCAGAGGAGCTGGTCACGTTAGTCATAATGATTATGCTATTTTATGCAAAAAATAGAGGTGTATTAATTATACAGATCTTAAAATAGTCAAAGGTAAATAGGTCACACGTTGTCAGTTATTTGATTAAGAATCAATTGAATCGATTAATTCCTGTTAATTTAAATAACTATTTTAAATGTGTTTCAATCAACAATTTGTCGGCAGTTTACACAGAAACTGCTGAAACCAGATGATGCTGCCACCCAGAAGAAAGGGCAGAGACAGTGGCCTTTACCTAATTATTTAAATTACTTTGAAGTATGTGAAAGTAAATGGTAAGAAATTCCATTGTAATCAAAAGTGTTCTGCTTCCCTCCATTCATTATTCAGCTTCAGCACCAGACACAATTAATATTCTAAATCAGAAGATTTTTAATAATGCATTAAATTATTCCTTGGGGTTCAGTGAAAACTCATAGCATGTACAATGTATTTCTTCAATGCTCATTTACACAAAGCAGCACATTGATCACCCTGGCAGTGTCTGGCCAACATCTTTTACATCTTTACTAATGAAAATCTTGCACTTAATGGTCAACAGTCGCTCTGTGATCTTAATTGCAGTGGTCAGGGCAAGTCAGTCTGGAGCCTTTTCACTGAACAAACTCAAGATGGTTGTTACAAGTGGTGGATATGTGTCAGGAAAATTAATTCCCTATTGCAAACAACCTACCCAAACACCTGCCTCTTTCCTTTTACACAGAAACTAGGAACGGTGGGATAGGTGACTGGGTCAATCGCACCCACACACGAAGTGCCCCCGGGTTAACCTGACTTCATATGCAAAAACCTCTTCTCCAGCCTTACAGAAGTTATTGTTGAATAACAAAAAAACATCCTCAAGTGCATATGACAGTACTGTAGTTAAGAAAAATCCTGTGAATACATATAAAATATTGGTAATGATTTTTTTTCCATAAGTATGCTCAAGACAAGATTCAACTGGTTGTGAACTCTGGATAAGTGGATTTCTAGCAGAATATGACTGAATCATTTTAGCTGTATCTCAGCATTTTTGACACACACTATTCTCCTAAGGCAAGTGACTCTTTCAGTTTTTGGACATGATTGCTGTTCCTGTGACTGCAAGTGGTAGAGAAAAATGGTGTGAGGTACTTTAGCTAATTGTTTCCTCTTGCCAGTGACTATGGAAATGGTAGGCACACAATTGTTATTAAAGGAGATCATCAAGCCAAGACAACACATGTCTGCTTGGTTTTAACCTTCCTTGTCCTGTTGTCAGGGGGAGACCTGACTATAGTTTTTTTTTGTTTGAGTTTTTTTTATTGCTTCCTCTAGATAACACAATAACAAAATAACCCCTGCCATTTTCTGTGTGGGACCTGTTATTCAGGAAAAAAAAGCCTTTGCAGTTTTTGCTCCAGAGCAGATAAATAGTACTCAGACTCTTGAATTCTGCTGTACGAAGCCAGAAGTGATTTGGGGCCTTTTTATTCAGCTCAGAGACTGCAGCACAAAGCAGTCAGCAGGGCGCCCAGGGATATAAAACTTCTAGGTTTAACTGGAAGAGTTTGGGGACAGTGATTTCTGCAGCATTGATGATCTGTGGAGCTTGCTTTGGTGCAGGTTCCTGAGACAGGGACACGGATGAGCTGTATGACCTGCTCATGCTCTCCAAAGCTTTCTAGGCTTAGGAGATGAAGAGTTGTGTGATAAGGGAACTTCCTATTTACACTGAAGGAAAAATAGTGCCTTTAGAGATGCCAGAGTGGCATCCTACAAGTCTCCAAGTACTGCCTATGTGTGTACCTATGGGTCCCAGCATCAATCATGTCTGTGCCAGCCTGGATTTCTACACTTCTACTTTATTTCTGCAATATTTTAGCTGGAAGTGTTACATAGAAATATTGCCATCTTTGCAGAGTTGGCAATAAGGGAAAGTTATAGCTGAGCTTTTCCGTTTCTTGAAAGGCAGACAGCAAAACTATTTATATCCCAGCTCTGAGCCTGCCTGTACACATTTTCAGAGTCTTTCAAATTTCATTCCAGCTTTGAGCTGCCCTTTAACTTCTTTTCCCTTGTGGGATTTCTCAGATTTACTGGATTGTCATGAATATTTGCTTTTGCACAATTGTAATTATTACATTTCCTATATTTTTAGCCCAGGTAGCTCTGTACTGTATGTTAGCCTGCTAAAATGGAGCAAGTAAATTGTTTATAAGCCACACTGTGGGGATATAACATGAAGGTGAAAATTAGGTTTAACTGTAGTGCCAAGAACAAAACATTAACCTTATAACCTAATATTAACTGCAACACCTTGCTGTGAAGATCCGAGAAAGATGAGCAATTCTTACTTCCAGAGGAATACTCTCCATTAAATTAAAACATATGGAAACTTGCATAGAAAAGATTAAGGTTTTAAATATACAATCTTCTACCAGACTTTTCCTGGGTTTCAGAGAATTACATGCAAGCTTCTGGACAGACATTACCATACTTGTTATAACATCATTACTTTAAAATGTGAATATTAAATCAGAAGCCTTTCAATTTTTGCATTTGTTGTTTACTTCTTTATGAAATTTTATTTCTCCAGGGTTCCCAAGGCTCATGCAAACTTTGAATACCAAACTCTTTTCAGAAATATCATGCCATGTTTCACTTTTCTCAGTAAGTTTTGAGGACAAGGCTGGCTGCATGTTGGGAAATACGAAGGTTAAAGCTGCCCAGGGTTGGAGGAATGGGGTATTTAAAGGAGAGGAGGATGAAGAAAAATTTGAAAAATTGAATCACTTATTTTTTCTTATTCCTCTATTAAGAATGAGAGCAAGAGACTCCAATTAATCTTTAAGTCCATCTTGATTTTGTTCCTATCATTT